>VXAD01013236.1:284866-309653 GCA_013399195.1 Dicrurus megarhynchus | reverse complement strand
TGCCCGGCGCCTCGGCTCCCGCACGGCCCGAGCCCCGCACACGGGCGGGCGGGCGGCAGCGGGGCGGGATGCGCAGGAGGACACGCACATTAACCCCCGCCGCGCCGCGCTCCCGCACAGGGACCAGCGCTGCTACCGGCCGAGGGACCCCCCCAACCCCCGAAGCGCTTCAGCCTCGCTGCAGAGGGGGCTTTTCTCACACCACGCACCCCTGTGCTCGCCATAGGACTCCCCAAGAGCAGCAGGTTGCCCGCACCATCGCCCAGCCCAGCGTCTTTCCCTGCATTCACCTGTTGATGCATGTCCCTGTGGGGGACGGGCTCCACTTTTCTCACCCTGTGAGAAACAGGGTCCTGTCCCCATGTCCTCGCCCCACGGGATGGTGGAAGGCAGCTCCAAAGCTTCTCCCTGTGCTGTCCCTGCTCCCTGACACTGAGATCCTTGAATTAGGAAGCCCGAGGGCTTTCCACCCCACCACTCACAACAGAGCGTCAACAATAAATTTCAACAAATTTCCTCCTTTGGAGACACCCACCCACCACCATTTATCTCCTCAAAGAGCACCTGAGGGCACCAAGACCTTAATGACCATCCAGACACATCTGTGTGTGCCCAGAGAAGAAAACTAACCCCACACTGCCAGTGTTCCTCACACAGTTCCTCATGCCCAAGCCAGGCTGGACCTTGGCTGGGTGCCCTTCCTCCAAAGGACACCTGCCTCCTCTACTGTATTCCAGGGAACCTGCCCCTTCCAGGAGCTGGAGGAGGGAAATAACCACCAACAAAGGAGTTTTAGCTAATTCAGGACCCCAACCTCATCCCGAGATCCAAACACAGCTGTTAGAACTGATAAAGAGGTTTTGCAAGGGGTTTTCAGTGATCCCAAGCCCAATTTTCAGCAGACCACGTCCTTTGTACGTGGCAGTGGGACTCAGTGACCCCAAACACCCACTGGGCATGGGCTGGCACTGCAGAGATGTGTGTTGGCTCCCGGCACCAGCTCCAGCACCAGAGGGATGCTCGCTGCAGCTTGGATAAATAGGACAGCCTGGGAGCCCAGGGAAGCACGGAGAAAAGCAGGGCTGAGTTTTCCATCAGAAACCTCTTCAGCTGCTGAAAAGTTGGCTTAACCCCGAACGTGCAGGTTGGCTGCTTCCATGCCAGGGATTCTTTTTGGGAAGGGGGAGGATGGGAGATGAAGGACATTCCATCTCCTTCCTGAGCTGCTCCACTCTGGCACGGAGGGAGCTGTGTCTGCTGGAAGGGAGGGAGCAGCAGCAGCCGGCACAAACCCATGGCAGCCCCCAGCAGTGGGGCCACGGGCGCTTCTGAGCCTCATCCAGCAGCAGGACCAGCTCCAGGGGACACGGATGCTGCGGGGACCACAAGCTCTGCTGGGTAAAATGGTGTTTACCCCCCGGGATAGAAGCTGTAGACGTAGAGTGCGTGTAGCACAAAGCCTGCCAGAGCCAGAGCAATCCAGGAGAGGGAAGATTTATAGGGGAAAAAAAGCCTGTCTGCCTCACAAAGAGACTGAGGAGGCTGGAGAGCCATGGAGCCATGAACGGATGCAAAGGCAGGGAATCAATGGACAGACAGAGAACTAAACTGGCTGCTGCAGACAGGTAAGAGGACATGGGGCATCAGGGAGGGGAGAGAGAGGGCTGGAAAATTAATGTGATCCGTATTTATGTAACTGGGTAGGGACCCAACAGCCTGGAATGGCTCTGCAGGAGACTGCAGCAGACATGGCTCAACCACGCTCACCCCAGAGGCCACTTTGGGCACCCAACAGTGCTGCAGGCAGCCAGAGCAGCCTCTCCTGGTTTGGTGTTCTGGGCCACTCCACCACAAATATGTCCCAGTCCCACTGCTGGGGTTAACGGTACCTCCCCAGTGACTGCACTGCCATCAAACAAACGGAGCGAGATGGGACATGGGAGAGAAAAGGGTGAGGGGGAAAAAGAACTTGAAATCCAGGAGCCTGCAAAATTTGCATGGAACACAAAGTCAGCAGACACAGAGGCACTTTTGCACCGAGACAGCTGCAGACCTGAGGTTGTACAGGGTGGCTTCAGTTCAGGTCCATGTCTAAAAATACCGCCTCCCTGAGAGGGACTCAAGGCTGGCACAGGCCCTGGGGGCACCAGGCATATGGCAGTGGCGGATCCCGCTCCTCACGGTGACGTTAACAAGCCCTGACCTTCTCTCATCCATCCCAGAGGCTCAGAGAGAAACTGAGCCGGCAAGGACGAGTCCCTGCACCTCCCCGGCTCTCGCCTCCCAGCCGATTGTCAATCTCGGCTTTTATTAGTGGTGCAGTTTGGCCTCCCTCTCCCTCCGAGATTTCTCCCTCGTTGCTCTAATCAGGAGCTTGCAAATGTCAGGAGTACAGGCCTGGAAGTAATTAGTGAGGGACCGGAGCCTGGGGGGCTGTGAGGCAGCTCAGCCACAGCGCTGCTCCAGCACCGGACTGGGAAGCAGCCTGCAGCCACTGGGACTGATGGATGGCCACTCTGGGTTTCCTTCCCCAGCCTCATTCCTGCTCCCAGAGTATTTCCCCTTCCTCCCCACAGCTCAGGGCACACTGAAATGCTCGCTGTGCAGCCGGGAGTGAGTCCAGCTCCCTCGGGATCAGCGCAGGGAGGGATGGAGCGGCTGCAATACCACCGGGACGCTGTGTACTTGGCCAGCAAGTGCCACCCCCTCCTTTGGGACACTGCCTCTTCCAAAAGGGATGCAAAGACCGTTTCTCGCTTCTTTGAAACCTGCCTGGGTAGGGGAATTCTAGGAAACATGGACACAGCTGCACCAGCGAGATGTGCTTCACCCCAGGGCAGCACACAGTGGGCACAACAAACCCTGTCCTTGTCACAGTCCTCAGCAGGCAAAGAAAACTAAATCTTATGGGAAAGACCATTTTTTTTTCTATGTTTTGCCTTTCCCTGAGATGAACTTTGCTGTCTCTCAGCCATTCAGCCTTGTTCACAACAAATGCGGCACCCAGGAAAGGAAAACCCGGCAGAGCTGAAGGGAAGAGCAGTCCTTGGAGGCCCTGGGCTTGTTTAATCAAAGACCAATCCTTGCTCCCAGGGATTCACCCTCCAGCACCGGTGGAAGTTCTCCAGATCTCCCTCCGGAAAGCTTCTTCAACGACAACAGCTCCTCTCTGGTGCTGGCAGACAGCTGCTGGCACTTTTTTTCCAAAAACTGGGCTCTCTTAAGGCATCTCTCTCCTGGGGCATGGGAAATTTCTAATCCTGAGCCTCTTGGCCACCCTACCTGGCCAAGACATACGTGAGACCTCCGTGGTGAGTGTGGAGCTGTGTCTCGGTATCCTGCACCATCCAGATGGTGTCTGGGCTCGGGGCTATAAGATTTTTAACTAATTTCTTTCCACACTATTATCCCCTCCTCCCTTTCCTCCCACCTCCTCTTTCTCTCCCTCCTTCTCTCCATCTGTCCCTACCCCTCTTCTTCTCCACCTTTCTCTTGCACACTTGCAGCTGCTAATTTTTCCCCGGCGTATTTGGCAATCCATCCCGACACCTCTTCCCCCACACCCCGCCGCCCCGCTTCGTGCTTTTCCCGTTTGCTGCCGAATATTCTCATTTCTTCACCCAAAGGAGACGGCACGAGCACAGGCAGGAGGAACACACCCCCGCCTCCGTGCAGGGAGAATCACATCTCACAGGCCTGGGATAAAGCTGAGCATCCACCAGTCTGTGGGAGCAGGGTACAGCAAAGCATCGCCCCTTTTCCCAGGTGGAAAGCCTCAGGAATGGCTGATTCCCAGCTGCACTGACCCCTGGCACACACACACCTCCCCCTCTGTCACCTCAGCCTCCTCCCAACAGAATTTATTTATGCCACTTAATTTTTCCAGTTGTTTTATCTTCACACTAAATCAGGCTCTCTCTGCAAACCGAACTTTTATTTTCCGTGCTGTTACATTTAATGCGTTTTATCGCGTGAATTTAGCAGAAGAAAAATAAAAAAAACAAAAACCCGCTGAGGTAATTGTGGAAAAAAAAAATGTGACTCGTTCTTCACACTGATTGTGGTGCTTGAGCTCTCCTGGGCAGAAAACCCAGACTGAGGGCTCAAGCTCCTCACACCCGGCTCAGGGCTGGTTTAGCCCCTCCAACACCATCCTCGTGCCCTAAATGCACACAGAAATCCTTCCCTCTTCCATAAAATCCCCCCAGGACCACACAAACCCAGCCTGGAGCCAGGGTGACAGCGTGGCGAGGCAGGTTGTGGTGCAGCAGGACCCAGAGCGCGGGGATCCCTGGGGATTTTAATGGGATTACTCTGCACTTAGTGCTCAGCTGCAATCCCCGGCTGAACCCCGGCATATGGCGCCTTTAAAGCGTGTGTAAACCTGACAAGTGAAATCCAAAACGGAGGCAGCTCCTCAGACACCCACCTGGAGCAGTTAAAGCAGCCTCCTGCTTACACCAAATATTAAAGGAATAAAAAGCACCAGCTCTGAGAACACCCCGTGCTGCTCAAGCAAAGCTCGGAGGGGCTGGGACACCCAGGGGCAGCAGAACCGTCACAACATCACCCTAAAAGCTTGAAAAACATGGATTTAATTTTCCTGAAGCATTTCTGACAGCCATCCAGCATGCTTTGGGGTTTTTTTAAATTTTTTTTTTTTCCTCAGGAAAGCAAAATGTTAAGATTTTCTCTGGGATGCCAAGATTTTTTTTTGTTGCCATTTCTGATGGTATTTAGTATTTAGTGCGTTCGGGCAAATTTTCAACTCCTGTGCGGTCCCTTTCCCTGAAAACTCGACTCTAGAGGGAAGGGATGGGGGGGGCATTACAGACATGTGACATTTTGCTTCATTGCCAAAACATTTCCATATCAAAACGGCCAAAGTTCAGGCTGTTTCACCAAGGACATTGTCCTGGAAAAAAACAAACCAAACAGCACAACGAAAACCCCACTGCAGTGCACAGCCTCTGCCAAAGAGATGCTTCCAGGAGCCCTGTCCCAAATTTCCCACAGCCCTGGGAAGCAGAGGGTGACAGGACAAGGGGGAATGGCTTCAACCTGACAGAAAGGTTTAAATTGGATATTAGAAAGAAATCCCTCTCCGTGAGGGTGAGAGGCACTGGCCTTTTCCAGAGAAGATGTGGGTGCTCCATCTCCATAAGGAACCTTAAAGAACACCCAGTCCCACCCCTGCCCTGGGCAGGGACACCTCCCACTATCCCAGGCTGCTCCAAGCCCCGTCCAGCCTGGCCTTGGACACTGCCAGGGATCCAGGGGCAGCCACAGCTGCTCTGGGCACCCTGGGTTTAACAGGTTTTTCCATCATTAGTACCCAATGACATCTCCCTGGGACAAGGTTTGGAGACACAATCCCATTCCCAAATGAGTCCAGGAGTAGGAGAAACACCAGAAAAAGGGGATCTGGACCACAGATGCTGAGCCATGCAACGTGCATTTGAGTCTTCCCAACTATTACGGACTGGAAATGGAAAACAGGACCTGGGATCCACTCCTGCATCCACCCCAGTCTCACCCTGGTTGTGGACATGCAGGGACGGTGTTGGAGCCCTCAGCTTCCCCCACCCGCCGAGTGGAGCAGGAATGTTTCTCCCCTCTCCTGGGAGCATGACAAGGCTCATTTCATAGACACTCGCAAAGTGTTTTGTGAGCTCTGCACTGAACTAATAAAAGAACAAATAAATAGATATCACATCGCCCTCTTTATGCTGTTTCTAAACACGAAGCCACCGCGTAGCCTCGGGGCTTATTTACAAAATACAGAGATGCAGCAATGATCAGAGAGCAGCTGTGCCACCTACACTCTGTGCTGGAAGAGGGAAACACCACGCTCTGGGCTGTCCCGGGAGGCTCCAAACGGCGTCCTCAGCACAGGTGAGAGAAAGGAAAATCCTGTCTCCCCATCCTCCTCGGTGTGTGCTGCTCTTTTTCACACCTGGCCTGCACCACAGCCTCTGCTCATGGAGCTGGCTGGGCTGGCACCACCAACTCCCATGGTCAGGGGCAGCAGGACCAGGTGTCCGTCCAGCAAATCCATCCCTGTGTGGTGCACAGGCAAGGATGCACGCCCTGGAGCCCTGCTCAGACTCAGGGCAGCAGGGTTTGCCTGCCCAAACCAAACCTTTGGTATCAGCAGAGCAGCCACAGCCACGAGATTTCGAGATTTCGAGATTTCAAGATAAAGAGCGAGAGAAGAGAAGAGAAAAACATGCCTGGCTGATTCCATAAACGGGGGCATGAAGACTTGTGTTCCCCTGCAAGCAATGGCTTGTGCCCTGCAGCATGAGGGCTGAAGTGCTGCACTTGTGTTCCTCTGTCCACCCTCATCTTCTCCAACATGGTCCTCTCAGCTCGGGCAGGATGATCCCAAATGTCCCCATGGCCCTCACCACAAGCCCGGGCAGCCCTGCCCTGCCTCTGCCTTGACACGCTCGTTTTTAGTGCTGCCCAGAGAAGCTGTGGCTGCCCCATCCCTGGAAGTGTTCCAGGCCAGGTTGGACAGGGCTTGGAGCAGCCTGGGCTAGTGGAAGGTGTCCCTGCCCATGGCACGGGGTGGGACTGGATGATCTTCAAGTTCCCTTCCATCCTAAACCACTCTGGGATTTTCACACCTACACACGCACCCGCTCTCCCAAATCAACCACCACAAACCAGCCTCCAGAACATCTCACTGCTGGGGCAGCTCGTGGGAGCTCTCAGATCCTGCCTGCGCTGCTGCTGGAAGGGGCAGAGGGAGCAGAAGGGAGCTGGGTGGGATCTCTGCAGAACTGGGGAGGAAACCGCCCTGTTCCCACTCCTCACCCCTCCACTCCCTCCTCGTCTCCAGGCGCTGCCGGGCAGGTTTGGCAGTTCTGTTAAGCAGGTAAAGGTCTGAACACTTGTTCTCAGCCTGTCTGAACTACCCGGGCTGCTTGTGCTGCAGGTCCCAGGAGAAATAAAAATTCTCAGTATTTTCAGTCTTCCCCTCTGTGGCCAGTGCAGGTGATGTTTTTTCACCTTTGAAATTCCTGCTTCTAAGAGCTGAAGTGAGGGGGGAAAAACCATTAGGTGAGGGAAGGCTCTCGGTTCCTGCAGGCTTTGGAAAACTTCCTGGGGAGTTTGATGGGAGCTGTGGGTAAATGTGGTGCAGGTCCCTGCTCTTAGAGGCAGCAGAGCTGCTCCCTGCATGTCTCACTGCTGATTTATTCCCAGCGGTATTGGGCACAACGAGATAAATATGCAAGTGGCACAGCCGGGGTGTGGATGGGAACATCTCCATTTTCCTAGGTCAGTTTTAATTCATCTGTTTCAGTCAGCCTGGCCTCAGCCACTCACTTCTGACTCCAACCCAATTCTCTTCAAAGCCCGGCTCTGCCTGGATGCTGGGATTAAAACCTAGGTTTGCAGCAAACAAAACTAAGTGTGTTTTATGAGGAAGAGTAACCTTGGGGGAGGGTTTGACTGCGGTTTCAAAGGCTGAGCAAGGTTTCTGTGCACAGCTCTGACTGAGTTCTGCTTGCTGTCAGCAATCCCCGCTATCTCCAGGCTGCTGACAGCCCGACAATCTCCAATACCGCAGGAAGGAAACAACCTGCAAGCGGCAAAGCCACCATTCCTCCTTGTAGAGAGAACGACAAGGAACAGACAAAGGAACCCCAATACCTCTGGGGAAGTAAGAGACCTGCCCACAGCTGTCCTGGAAGCCCAGGGTCCCTCCAAAGCATGGTTCCCCGTGGACACATGGCTTGGAGCAGCCTAGGTTGTCACCAGGAGCTGCTGCTCCACCACCAAACAGCCCTGAGGCTCCTTCTTCCTTAAAACCCCTTTAACTCCACAACTCAAACAAGGACACAGCGCTTCAAAACCATGACTGTCCCCAAAACAGCAGGCACCGGGTCCAAATTGATCTTCCCAGGCTGGACAAGGTGGTGCAGGACACCAGGGTGACCCTGCCCTTGGCTGTTCACCGCCAGGGAAGAGCATGAGAGAGCAGGATGAGCCGGAGAGCTCCGTCCCTGCATCTCCTCCCGCTCCTCGTTATTAAAGCTGGCGTTTGTCATGTTAAGCAGCTGTTCTAACATAAAGCAAAACCGCCTAGAAAAATATGAGTGTTGCAGATGGGCGGCATTTTCTTCCTAACTCCTTTATTTTTATTTATTTGCAGGTGGTTTTTTGGTTTTTTTTTTCCCTTCCCGTCTCCTTCACCCTTTACAACTACCCCTGCTATTGCAGCTGGCTCTGTGAGCCACCATCCTGATAAGCAGCCACTCGCTCGCTTCTTCTGGTCCTCGCAGGCTCTTCTATTCATTGTTGTTTCTCTGTCGCTACAAATTGGCACTTCTAAAGAGATTTCCAGGCCAAGTATTAACCCCCTCCGGAGCCCAGGCACATAAACACACACGTTATTTGTCAAACGAGAGGAAGGCAGTCGAGCTGCAGGGAAATTTAAGTGACTTGTCTGAAAGAGCAGCGAGGAGCAAAGGCGGAGGAGCCGAGACAGACGTTTCTTACTGCCACAGGACCTGCTCCCTTCCTTCCAGCCCTGTCTGCAGCCAAACCCCTGGAATCCTCCGGCTGCCCCATAAATCAGCAAACTCAGCTCCCTTTCTGAGCTAGAAACAGGACCCAGGAGTCCTGACATCACACAGCACAAAATCAGGTTTCCTCTCATTGCAAATTCCGGTCGAAACTCCTTTTAGAAAAAAAGTTTTATAGAGGTTTTTATTTATTACTCCTGGGTGATAAAATGAGGCCGCTACGAGCCCTATTTATTTCCCACCCTCGCAGGAAACAGAGGGGCTGAGATGTGAAACAAATCCAGGGCTCCAGCACTGACCCTGGGCTCGTGCTGGTTCGCAGAGCGCTGGGTGATTATTTTATAATAGCTGATAGCATCTGTGATTTAATGCAGCTGTTAGAAATTAGCAAGGACTCCATCGAAAGCGTCCCAGTCACTCACGATAACAGGCTAATAAATCATTCCCCCAGTGCTCCGTGGCATTTATGGTTCTATTTTAGAGATGCAAAGCATAGATCCGGCTGCTCTCCTGGATTTATTTTTATTTATCCTTTTAATAATGCAATTAAATAAATAAATTTAGGATGTTGTGACTCTGTTGCCAAAAATGGCACCGATGAGAACTTCCCCTGCATGACTTCCCTTCGTTATTTTCTCCCCACTAGCCAATTAAAGGGAAAACAAATGGCTCCAAAGCTGCTCCAAGATATTGTTTCCAATGCACGGGGTGAAAAATCTCACACCACGGAAATCCAGGGGAGGCAGGAAGGGAGATGGGGGAGGAGAAGGAAAAGCTGGGGTGGCTGTCACTCTCCTCTCCATCCAGATTTCCTCCTATCACACCTCAGTGCTGAGCATCTAGAGGCTACATTTCATGGATACCTGCAGGAATGCACTCACAGCTGCCCAGTCTTCCATCAGCCAGCAAACCCAGCTTTATTAATTCCTTATGGGGTGATAATCTGGAGCATTCCTTATGCTCCTAAGTAAGCAGAAAAGCAGCAGATCCCCTGTATCTCCCTCCTGCAATCGGGATGCTTAAAAACCTTCCCTGGAAGGGGATGCCTGACCCCAGAGCAGGAGGAGGCTGTCCCGAGGCCTCCCGGCCAGCCTGGCTCTCCACTGAGTTATTTCACCACGGAGCACACCCTGCCCTGCCTGCATCCTTCCAATCAAAGCCAAGGGAACGGCATTTGCTGCCTGGGATGGTGTGTCTGGTTCAGCCACCCTGCTTCCCAGAGGATGGCCAAGGCAGGTGGGAGCACCTGCATGGAGAGGGAGCTCGCTGCTCAGAGGGGAGCTCCAAACCCTTCCTTCTCCCATTGCTTGTGCCTTGCAGGAAAATGCTCAGGGACACTCTTGTGTCACAAATGGTTCCATAAACTTCACAAAGGGTTCACTGAGGAGCTCACCCTCTGCTCACCATCCTCTGGAATTCTTGGCACACTCATTTCTCTACCTGCCGGAAACCAACACGCACCAGCCTTCAAACGTTTCACTGATGGGGTGGAGCAGAGCAGAGCCAAGTGGGGTCTTTGGAAGCGGGAATTCAAATTCAGAATTGGGAGGAAAAACCCTGCCATTCCCCAGGCTTGCATGCCAGGGAGAGGTCGTGATGCATCTCTCCTGTTCTTCCCTCTGAATGAACTCCCTGAATGCAGCACATCCTGGAATCCAGCACGCCACCCATGGACAGCTTTAGGGTCACAGATCCTTTCACAGGGCTTCTCTGAGAGGTTTCACCAGGCTGGCTTTGCTCAGCCACCGTAGAGTGAGAGAGGGAAAACCTCGGGAGCAGAATTGGGACTGGAAGTGCCTTCAGTGACTCCCAAGGGATGTTGGCTCACATTTTGAGCTTTTGTGGAGGGGTTTTTTTTTTAACTCCTTAAAATGAGCTTTGTCGTGTATTCCCTCACACGGCTGGCGAGCCTGACAAACACACAGACATCCTTGATGCTTTTCAAGGTCAGCTTCACCCTTTTGGAGGTTTTCCATCACTTGGAGACCTGATCCATCCTGAGTCCTGTGTGGAGAATCCTGAGCTGAGGTGGGCAGCAAGTCTCACCTCAACATTACCGACCTCCTCGCTGTCATGCCTTAAATCCCAGCAAAATATTAAAGTAAGACCGTTCCTTCTCCTTCATCTGAGAGTATTTTCAGTTAATAAGGAAAAGGAACCAATTTGTTTCTCAGTCACGCACTAAACTCTGGTGTTAGCAAGTTTAGAGCAAGCCACCACCCAATAAAGCCTGCACAGACTTCACTGGAGCTGAAGCCGATCTCTGCTGGGTCCATTTAAAATGCTCTAAGCATTCCCATCATATCCTTACTTTTAAGTAGAGTTACAGTCAGAAAAACTACTCTGTATACATGACCCCAGAGGTTTCATATTTCTTCTCCTGCGGTGACAGTTCCCAAGCAGATCTGCTTAATTTACAAGTTGGGAGATAGGGTTGCTTTCCCCCCTCCTTAAAACTGCCAGCCCTGCAAATTCCTCTGGAAGGGAAATAATTGCCTCCCCTCACCAGCTCTGCCACTGCAGTGCAGGATGTACAGCACTGGGCATGGCTCCCGCGTGGATGGGACCGGGAATCCCATCCCAGTCCCCATCCTGGCTCTTGCTGACCATAAACAACCCAGAAACTCAGAGAACATGAAGATCCCCAGCAGTAAGGTGTTGAAGATGGAGATCTTTGGAGCTGCAGAAAGCCTCCATGCCTGGCTGTGAGGTCTCCTTTTAATTATAGAAACCGATTTTTTTTTACAATTACCATTTAATATAATGCAATCTCTCATTAAAGCAAAGGGTTCAACCGCTCTGATCTTTTCCCATTTAATAAAGACAGCGGGAGAAGGCTCTGGGAATTGGCACCACCCACCAGACTGGCATCTCTAGCTCGGGAGTGCCGGCGCAATCAGGTCAGCCAGGAGAGCTGTTCCTGGCGTGTTCCCAGCTCCCTGCGGAATGAAAACAAGCAGAGCTGCTCCCCGGTGCCCGAGCAGGGAGATGGGAGGTGTTCCAAGGAGGAAAGGGCAGGGACCACACAGCCGGGGAGCTCCATGGAGCTCTGAGCTCCTTCTCTCTGTTTGTTCCCTGTAAGTTTGTTGGGCTCGCACATCTCCCATGGATGGAGGAGCCGCAAGTCCATCAGCCCATCTGGGATCTTTGCTGCCCTTCCTAACAGCCTGCTGCTGTGGCGGTGGTCCAACCCCTTGCATTTAAAGTGAGTGACACCCAGTGGGTGAACTTCTCTGCCCAGGACTCCACTCCTGAGGAGGAGCCTGGGGGAGACGCAGAGGTTTGATATCCACGCCCACGAGACGCCACTCACATCTCATCTCCACCCTGTTTCCAGACCTTTCTTCCCTCCTTGGTTCAGGATTGGTCCCACTGGTTCATGTTTTATAATAAGTTCACATACTATGCAATTAGTTTCTAGAAAGATCTTAAGGGCTCCGTTTTGGATTTGATGTCCCAAGTCTGTCCCTCCTCTCCTGTCCCCTGAGTGGTCAGTGTTAACCCTTGTCATTCCCTGGTTGGTTACCTCCGCTGTTCCTTCCCCCCCGTTCTTCTGCCCTTAAAAACCTTTGTTCCACCCTTGAAGGGGGCTGTTCTGTTGGCTCCCGCCTATGCCGCGTTTCCTCCGTCCCTCGAGGGACGAGAAATAAAGCCTGGGGATATAGCCACAAGCAGCCGGGCTCTCTCCTTCTTGCCTCTGCCGTCGCTCAGAAACAGCTACCGGCGTAACCTGCGAAAAGCCGTTTGCCACGCAGCTCCCTGCGGAACTTCCATCCGGCCCCTGTGGATCCAAGAACTGAAAGCCCCAGAGCCCACTGTCAGCTCTGAGGGCATCGGAACACATTGCCGCCCGCCTGGCTTGGGCAAGGAATCGGTTGGTGTGGCATGCTGCCACCCTCAGAGCTCAGCACCGTCCTCAGTCTGACTCTGAACCTCCCCAGATGTCCCTCCTGGCCCGTGAAGTGTTTTGATCCTGCAAAACCCTATTAATGCCTTTCTAAAAGAATCAATTCTAAGCAGGCATTCCCATGGGCCCAGCCAGGCCTCATCCCACACCCAGCATCCAAAGGAAAAGTTCTGTTCCCTTCTTCAGAAGATATTTGGTACAATTATTCCCTTCCTTACCCCAAATCCTCCTCTTAGCATGCAAGAAAATGAAGCAGCCTTGATCTCCACAGAAAGAAGAGGGCTTCAGAAAGCACTTGTAGCAAGACTCTAATAATAAAAATTCTAATTAAATTTTTACATGTTTAAATACATTTGTCATGTATTTTCATTAATAGCGTTCTGTGCTGTCTTTAATTTGATAATGTCCTCACCCTCTGCAAATAACCTCCTCCAAATCCTGCGGCACATCCGGCACGCCAGCGGCACGGGGAGCTGAGAACCCTTCCCGAGGGTACACGGCACATGGGGAGCAGAGATCCGTGGTCCTCTGCTGGGATCAACAGGAATGGGAAACACAACAGAGGGAGCAACCTGGAAGTGGGTATCCACAGCCACGTTACACCAAATCTACGGCAAGGGGAGATGTGGGAATGCTTTTCCTCCTAGGACCACTACACAGCAGGTGAAGAAGCAAGAGGACAACAGGAATCAGAGGCAGCTCTCAGAAAACATCCTATTATCAAGACCATTAGCACATTAAAGACAAGCCACTCGATTTTCCAAAGCCTTAAAGATGTTCTGAGCTTCAGCTCTTCTCCCTAATGTGGAAGATAAAAGTGGGAAACAAGAAATGACCCCAAATGTGCCTCAGTCACAGAATCGTCACAGAATGGTTTGGGTTGGGAGGTACTGTAAAGCCCATGCAGTTCAACCCCCTGCCATGGGCAGGGACACCTCCCACTGTCCCAGGTTGTCCAAGCCCTGTCCAACCTGGCCTTGGACACTACCAGGGATCCAGGGGCAGCCACAGCTCCTCTGGGTACCCTGTGCCAGGGCCTGCCCACCCTCACAGGGAAGAATTCCTTCCCAATATCCCATCTAACCCTGCCCTTTGTCAGGTTGAAGCCCTCACCCTTGTCCCATCAGTAGTTCTCAGAAAATATCCTATTTTCGAGGCTATTGGCACACTAAAGACAAGTCCCTCAACTTCCCAAAGCCTTAAGGATTTGCTGAGCTTCAGTTCCTCTCCCTAACGTGGAAGATAAATGTGGGAAACAAGAAATTACTCCAAATATGCCTCAGTTGATTCTGACTTCCATGATTCCATCTTTAGAGGGGGCAAAAAACCAGCAGCCTGATTCCAGCTCCTTGTTGATTCCTGCCTGGAGCAGCCTGGTGTTTAGTAGCTGGGCAGAGCTCTTCTGCAGTTATGTATTTATTTTATGAATATTATTATTATTATTATTTTTAACCGTGGAATCATTTTATTAATATTAATAAACCCGCAGAAAGTGCTAATTTCCTCCATCATTCTCCTAATTACCTCTATTGAATTGTGAGGATCATCTGCATGAATAATGATTCCCCGTGCATTTGCTTCGCTGTTCAGCAAAGGAATCGGCAGGAGGCGGATCCTGCACCCGCAGATGGCAGGGAAGGAGCTTTGGAATCACCACCAGATGCCTCCTACAGAAACTCATGGCCTCTTCCCCAGCCTCAGAATCCTGGCAGGGTCGCCAGATTCATTCTGCACGAACACAAGGGGTGGGACAGGTCTGCTAAGGGGAGGTGACCCTCCCGGGCTGCTTCTCAGGGCACAAAGGCTCTCTCTGCTCCTCTGGAGCTCCAACACCTTCCCAAGTCCTGTAAGTCCTTTCCAACAAACATCACATGGACAGCCCATGACACTTTGTCCAGCCCTCATGGCCACTCCAGAGCCAGTGGCAGTTTTGCTATGGGCTTTGGATGAGGCAGAACCTCAACCTGGGTTTTGGTCCCAAGAGCAAGGAGCCAGCGCAGCATCACTAAGGGACAGCTGTGGCTGCCCCTGGATCCCTGGAAGTGTCCAAGGGCAGGTTGGATGGGGCTTGGAGCATCCTGGGAGAGTGAAAGGTGTCCCTGCCCATGGCAGGGGGTGGAATGAGATGGTTTTTACAGAATCACAGAATTAACTAGGTTGGAAAAGACCTTTGAGATCATCAAGTCCATCCTATGACCCAACACCACCTCATCAACTTTAAGGTCCCTTCCAACCCAAACCCTCCTGGGATTCCATCTCCCTTAAGTCACCCACAGGGGCTGGGACCAGGAGGTTCTAGATCAAGTGGAGGAGGTTATACCACAGTGACAACTATTCCCAAAGCAGGGTATGCAAGACAATCTTCCCAGGAAAGACCGAGAACAGAAAAGCCTTTTCATTTATCTCTCTCCTTGTTGCTAATGCCAAGATGCTTTTCCTTTCCAAGTCATCTATAAGCTCCTGAAACCACAGCATGGGAATGTTTTCCAGCTCCAGAAACACCCCGAGTGCTGGTGTCCAGCACGAAACCAAGGAAGACACAGCAGTGTCACCTCCACGGCTCCTTCCCGGACTCCCTGCCGTGCTGGCTTTGCAAGACGAGCCGCAAGAAAAGGGACACCAGCACATCTCTGCAGCGTGTGACTGCAGCCCAGCCCGGCAGTGACAGCTGCACAACCCCCTCGGGCTTACTGGGCGACCATAAGTCTTTAAAATATGGATGATGTTCTTGGATGGGCTCCATTCCCTGCAGCTCCCCCACGCCAGCAGGCCTGCGGGACGTGCAGGGTGCCAGCACGGACCCTGGGCAGCGCCTGGCATCCTCTGCCACCACTGCTGCCTGCTGCAGGACATCTGGCTGGGGAGAAAATTCCGAGCACGAAGGAGATCTCCGTAACCATCGCTGCTTTTTTTTCATAGAAAGGCAGCTCTGACCAGCTGCTGGCTCAGGCAGAGGGAAAAGCTGGGATATTTCTGACTCCCCCAGTCTGTTTCAGTCGCTGTGAGCGCACTCAGCTTCTATGACACCCTTCAACCACGTCCCCACGCTGCAAGGTGGCCACAGGCTGCCTTTCTGCCTCCTCAAAGTTCCCTTTAGAAAAGGAAGAGGACACATATCCGTGTTTTCCTGGTGGGGAGAGGGAGGGTATGTTAGTGAGGCTCTCATTTCACAGGAGAGGCTGCCTGGATCATATTTGTATTCATTTTCATGAAATCCCCATAAAAGTCACTAATAGAGCGCAATCTGCTAATTAAATTTCACGCAGGAAGGCATTTTCACCTTAGATTAGCAGTGTCCTTGCACATTTTTCGCTACTAATGTACTAATAACATCTTATTTATCTTATAAATGAATTCCGTTAGACTTATCATTAAACTTGATATTAACGTGCTCAAATGAACTCAACATGCAAGGGGTGGGGGGGGAGGGGGGTGGTGATAATTCCAAAGGGATGGAAAACACGAATCCATTTTCCTTCTATTTTGCAGCTGGGAAAGAAAGGCAGCAGGCTGGTAGCTCTGGGGAGCAATGTCCTGACTTTAATTGCTGCAGAGGTGTGAGGGAGGGCAGGGAGCTCTCACCATCCCGCAGATCCCGCTGCCAGGGATGTTGTATCCAAGCAAAGGACACACCCAGAGCTTCTGCATCTCCAGGTTTTCTTTGTGGGAAGGTCCACATTGGGTGGTTTCACACCACAGGAGAGGACTGGGGTGCATCTCACCCCACCAGGCCATACCTACAGACCTGCATCCCAACTCAGGGCTCCCACTTCCCAAGGAATCTCGCTCTCGCTGCAGATGTCCCATCTGGGTGTGCAGACAGGCACCTGTTTCCCAACCCAGGGCTTGGCTTTAAAATATTTGTGGAAAGGAGGAAGGAGGTGGGGGAGAGGCGTTTTTGATCATGAATCTTGGCAGAATACAGCTGCTTCCCCACGACTGGCTGGAAGATGGATAACGGGGAGGAGGCCAAGCTGCAGTGCTTAAATCCAGATCTGCTTCCTGAGAATCCTCCCCTTCCAGAACTGGATTTTCTGGATACACATCCTCGAAGCTCCCTGGCACCCAGCTCCAAGGAACACATCCCTGTCCTGCTGAACACCAACAGTGCCAACCACCAACACCTCAGCTGCGCCTCGAGGAAGGGGATACATTTTGGTACCCAGCTTTTCATTCTGCCGAGGCTTTTCATCCCAAACCAAGGTTTAGTCTTTATGCAGATGGGATCAAATCCCGCCCTGGCTGAGCCAAACAAGAGCAGTGACTGATTCCTCCCTGGCATCTTCGTGCGTGGCTGCACGGTGTTTAATAACCAACTTCGCCGAAGAAAACATCATCCGACCTGCGATATTCTGACAGCAGCGTTTTCTCCCCCTTCCTGAAGATCCACGGCTTTCCCACTTGTAATTGGATGAGGCAACATTGACATCCAGTGGCCGATGAGATTAATCGCAGCGAAGCCGGAGTGACTTCCCGGGGGATGGAGCGAGCGCTCGCCCAGGGCTGGCGGTGCTGTCTGAGCGGCAACAGGCGGAGAACAGCAGCATCCCACTGCTGCACATCCCTGCCGGGGCCACCACCACACAAACCAGCGGGACACGCGTTCCAGGCTCTTATTCCCAAATCCTCCTCCACGCCGGAGAGGGCTGCGGGTCCAGCAGTACAAATCAGCACCTCTGCTCTGATGCCATGATGATTTTTTGCCTTTTCTTTTAAACCCCTTTTATACCTTTTTGCAGCTTCTGTATTCCTTAGTGCTTTTTGCCTGCATTCTTGGACTTGTTTGTTAAGTTGGGAGACAAAACATTTTAGAGGTTTTGTACTTAGGGATCAGCGTGCTCCAGAGCCCAAGGTCCTCTCCAGAACACATTTTGTAAACTGAGATAGAACCACCCAGGGGAAGGTTCTCTGGGGAGGGGGGCTCATGTTAGCCTCTCATTGGGGAATTTATGGTAGGTATGCTAATTAGTAACACCTATGTTACACCAGATTTTTTGTGGGTGTGCATTACGGTGTGCATTGAGGTGCATTCAACCTGGACGTAGTGCACCTAAGGATCCTTAAAATAAATACCAAGGGAAAATCCCCTTTTTCCCTTCTAACTGTGTTTGACTCCTGATTTTAAGACCAGGAAAAGGCATCAGCTCCAGCTGGAGTTGTGTGAATTTCTGCTGGCGGCCCCCCTAATTTTGTGTCCCAGCCTTGTGAGAAGCCCAAACGCTGCAGGGTGCAAGCCAGAGCTGCCCTGCTTTATTTCAGAGAATCACAGCTCCCAGCATCATTTATGTTGGAAAAGCCCTCTAAGACACTCAAGTCCATCCATTAACACTGGATTTTTCCCGGTGGCTCACCAGCCCCTGGCATGACATTCCACAGAGGTGGGGACACATCTCCCTGCTAAACACAGATCCCTCCTGCCAGCGAGCAGCCTCCCCTCAGGCATTTCCACCTTTGCCTGCTCCCACACAGAGCCAAAACCTCCCAGCTGAGCACCAGGCCCTGCCCAGGAGCCTCTCTGCTGACTCAGGTTCGACCTGGATCCACCTCTCCATCTGCCCAAGGCACAGAGCTCTGCCCATAACCCACCCACGAGCTCTTGCTGTGTTTTACCTCCACAGCACCACGGCACAGGGCTGAGACAGACTCCCAGAATGGTTTGGGCTGGAAGGGACTTTAAAGCCCATCCAGTGCCACCCCCTGCCCTGGGCAGGAACACCTTCCGCTGTGCCAGGTTGCTCCAAGCCCCGCCCAACCTGGCCTTGGGCACTGCCAGGGATCCAGGGGCAGCCACAGCTGCTCTGGGCACCCTGTGCCAGGGCCTCCCCACCCTCACTGTAAAGGTTTTCTTCACAATCTCTAATCCAAACCTGTCCTCTGTCACCTTAAAGCCATTCCCCCTTGTCCTGTCACTCCGTGCCCTTGTGAATTTTATGGATACCCATTATTACAGATAATTTGATGACTTCTCATTCTCAAAATGCATTCCAGATGCAAGCTGCAGCTGGACACCTGCGAGGTTTGGGGGAATTCCTGTATTCCTCATTTACAGACAACAAAACTGAGGCCCCAGGAAGGGAGGAAGACTGTGATGGATGAGGCAAGGCTGTAAATCCCTGGTCAAAGCCCGAATGCAGGCCATTTTGCCAAGCACAGAACAATTTGCATGCCTGTGGGGGCAGTTAGATGCTGCTCTCTCCCCAGACAGCTGTAAAAACTGGAAAGACTCCCCCTCCTCAAATCTGCTTTAAAGCTTCTCCGGTTTCTGTGGGGCTTTAATTTTATTTTAAAAAATACTAGGGCAGATTACGTGCTACACAATTAAATATTGATTGGGAATTCTCCCCAAGTAGGTTTCCCCCTCCATCTCTCTGCCTCCGCGGGGAGATGTCAAGTTCTGTTTCCTAAGCTGTCCCCATCCAGTGATTACGTTCATTAGGACACCAGTGTTGTGGTTAAAAGTACTTTCTTTGCTGCTGTACGTTTAATTAGACAACTCTTTCCCAGAAATTATTTATAGCCAAGCTTGGGAGCTATAGTTAGTCCGAATGTAAATAAGATTCAAAAGGGAAATCCCAGGGCACCCCTGTGGCTGGTGAGCCGCTCGCTTCAATCCATTAGCGCTGGTCCCAGCGCCCCTGCTTAGCACAGCCTTCCAGGGCTTTATGGCTGCAAGTTGTGCTGTTTAACAAAATAATAAAGCAAACCAGCCCAGGCGCAGGTTTCCAATCCAACTTCTGATGGACAAAGGATATTTTCACTCCTGTCGGCACAGGGAGCTGGGAAACTCCCCAGCTTGCAGTAGGAATGGGACGTGGCTGGAGGAGGGCAGCAAAAAGCATTTGCTCTCAGTGGAAAAGACCTCACGTTAATTAGAGCAATGGAGAACTTTCCAAACCCCTGAGAACACCTGAGCAGGGTTCTGGGTTTGTTTGGAAAGGCTGGGTTTGGAAATGTGCCGAGTAAGGAAAGACCCAGCGTCTTAAAATCCTTTGCAGCACATCTGCCACACGTCACGGCATGGCAATTCCTGCAGGAAAAGGAAGGACTCAGCTCTGATCCTCACCAAAATGACCACAGAATTATGGTTTAGAGTCACAGAACCATTAAGGTTGGAAAAGACCTCCAAGATCATCAAGTCCAGCCTGAAGTTGGAAGGGATATTTGAAGGTCATCTAGTCCAGCTCCCGAGCAGAGCAGCTCACAGACGCACCCACCGCCTCCAGGTGGGATGTTCCTCCCAGCCCCAGTCCTCCTCCTGAGCTCCTTTGGAAGCAGCACGGTCAGAAGACCAAATATCACAGAATTCCAGAATGGTTTGGGTGGAAGGCACCTTAAAGCTCATCTCATCCCACCCTCTGCCATGGGCAGGGACACCTTCCACTAGCCCACGTTGCTCCAAGCCCCATCCAACCTGGCATTGGACACTTCCAGGGATCCAGGGGCAGCCACAGCTCCTCTGGGCAATGGCTCTGCTTTCAACCGAGATTTAGTACCGGGCTGGACAGGCACACTCATCCCACCATCCTGCAAGAGCTTTGTTGGGAACATCTGGAAACCATCACATCCACCGTGCATTATCAGGGCAATCCGGCCGGGATCCTCCGTCTCCTGCCTCACACACACCCGCACCACTTGATGGGTGATTCACGGGGTTAATCTTGCATTTTCACACTTTTGTCTCTCCTCCTGGCATTTGAGGGAGAGGAAAACCACGCTCAAGCAGTGCTGTGTAGCACAACAACACTCAGCTGCTCGGAAATCGCTGCTCCAGGCAGGGAGCGGCAGCGCGATAATGCAGGAAAAAGGGTAAATCTCTAAAAACCACAAATAACGAGGAGCACGCCGGAGATCTCTGCGCCAGGCACGGCATCCTCTGGCTGCATCCGCACGCCACACGTGGCTCTGCTGGGACCGGGAGGAGATGAAAAATTAAACGCCAAAATCTCAGCTGTCACTTTTGATTTTGGCTGCCATCGCGCCGAGCTCCCCGGCGCCGCAAAGCCGCCTGCGCGAGGTGTCCCAGCCCCAATGGCAACGGTGCCAGCAAGTGCCACCAGCACTGCCAAGCCCAGGCAGGAGCCATCACCGTTCTGGAGAGTAACACCACGGGGAGGTCTATTATTTTAAAGATATAATTGATTCTAATTCATCACTTATCTCACAGTGACAGATTTTTATATAGTTTATTATCTCAGTCGTAGCACGAGGGCCCGGGGGGGCTGGCTCCTATTGTTTGGCGGTTCCTGCTCCTGCCTCATCTCTAGCTGCTCCCGTTATCTGTCTGATTAAGTTAGGGATTCTGGTATCTCCGGGTCCCCAGGTAACTGTCAGCGCTCATATCCTCCCCTGGCAGCATCTCAGCAGCCTTTGTGCCCCTCTCCTCCTTGACCCGGCTGTCACCGCCGCCACCGCGCTCGGCTGATGGTTTGGGGGACACGGAGGTGGCTGTCACCCCCTGCTCCCAACATTCAAAGACCCAGGTGCTACGGGATCAAACCCTTTGGGCCACGCAGAAAGGAACCTGCACTGTTGCCTTCATCCCTCGCTGCTGGCACCTCCCTGGGAAATGCAAAAGCAGCAAAAGCGAAGAGGCCCAAACCCGCCTGGTTTAGCACAAGAATGCACCAACACCTCTCTGCTTCCCAACCCCTTCCAAAACCAATCCAGCCCCGATCCACAGGGCTGGGCGCTGCTGCAGACTGGAGAGTCCCACTCCTTCTCCTCCTCCTCCTCCTCCCCAGTGCTTCCCCTCGTGCCACAGCAATAGGGGATCACAGCTAAAATGGGTCGATTTGCAGAATTTCCATTTCACAAGGTGCTTTCAACTCCTCCACGCTTTGTTTTCGTTCAGATTCGGAATGAAAAAACCCAAAAGCAGCCGCACACTTTCTTCCGATGAGCTCAGCAACTCCGAAACTGCCAGAAACCAGAATTTTCCTTTGACGCTTTAAGGAGCCACTTTGCAATTTCACTATTTCATTTCAGCATTTTAGATTATTTTGAATTATTTCTACAACATTTCCCGATGCTAAATGCAACGCTGAGCATCACACAGCACGGCTATGAGGGTGTCATTATGTGACATAACATAATGATTGAAACATTTGATCCTATTTTAAAATCATTAAGGGCTGCTGCTTTTCCATTCTGATTGAAACATCTCGGGGTTGTTGTTTTTTTTTTTTTTTCCCCTCCTAGATCAAAGCGTGTCTTGTTCAAAATGTAAGGAAACAGTTTGACATTGTTCAAAAATGGCATCAAAACCAGTTTCTACAACACAAGCAGCAGAGACTTTCATCTCCGTGTCAAACTACTTCATTACAACAACAAACACGAGGCACTTTTATCTAAAACTGGGATGTTTTAGCTGACTTTAAGTAGCAGCTGCCCTTAATTATTTTAAAAACAAAAGGAAACACTGCAAGGATTAATCTGCTTTGGTGCGGGTGATGTCTCCTAGAAATTTATGAATAATAAAAAACGAACCACCAAACACAGTCACATGCAAGCAAAACTTTTAAACAATGGAATTCTTCAGGATTTTTCAGTCACGGAGAGCATCCGTGGGGATGCTAGCAGTGATATCTGTGCTCTGCGAGCCTTTTATCAGCCATCACCCGGTGATGTAAAACCAGGTGTGGCATAAAAACCGACAGCCCTGACCTCACAGCTGGTCCTTCCCAGCAAACGCACCCGGGAAGCTCAGGAAGGAATTTTTGCTGAGGGCAAAAAGGAAAGCTCAGTTCTGGCTCGGACTGGATGTCCCAGCAATGCCATCCCTGATGTCCCCTCACTGCAAGGGATGCTCTGTACAGCCAGGAATGAGTAACATCACCTAGACAGACCTTGACAGGCTTTCGTTTGATAAGAAATAACAGTCAGAATTCCTCCCTGTATTGGAAGGGGGTCTCCAAGGAAGCTGAAGAGGAACTCTATCAAGAACTGTAGTGCCAGGATGAGGGGAATGATTAAACTGACAGAGAGCAGGTTTATATTGGGATATTGGAAAGGAATTCCTCCCTGTGAGGGTGGCGAGGCCCTGGCACAGGCTGCCCAGAGAAACTGTGGCTGCCCCATCCCTGTTCAAGGCCAGGTTGGATGGGGTTTGGATCATCCCATGTTTTTTTTCCACAGAGCCCAGTGCTGGGGGGGAGCTGAATTGTCCAACCCCTTCAAACAGTGGGAAGGAAACGAATAGTAACAATCGTTATAAATACAGCTTAGACTAAACAACGGGATATTTTCCAAACGCACACCTACACACGGAGAGGGGGAGGGCTGCAATCTGCCCAGGCTTCAGTGTTGATTCAGATGGGATGGGAGCGATCCAGAGAGAACCACGCCAAAACGGAGCGAGTTAAATACACTGCCTGACCAGAGAAATTGCCACTAGAAGCATCACCTTAGAAAACGCAGCTTTTCCCCCTCCTTTGGGTGCCCACTGACACCGCAGTGGCAGGTGACCAGCGGCAGCTTGGGCACGATGCTGCCGTTCCCCAGAGCCCTGCATCCACGCTGCATCCTTGGAAACCAAAACCCTCCGCTCTTACAGCACAGAAGAGGCCCTTGAGGTGCTCTCAGCTCTTCCTGGGAGAGGCTGAATATTCCAGAGGTGGGCTGGGGCTGGGCTCTCAGGTGCAGGAAGGAGAGCACTCGTTTCCCTGCCAGCTATTGTCTTCGCTGCTGACATTTTGCTCGGTGCACGATGAGCTTCCTCCCCCACTTCCCCTAGGAATGACACCGCTGTTATCTCCACTGCATCTAAAGCACACACAGACTCAGTTTAGGGACAGTTAATTTCCAATTCTTTCCAGATGGGTTGGAATAATATCCCCAGGTGGTAAATACATTATTAAGAAGGCAGTTTGGTGTGAAATTGGCTATTAAAATATAGATAAAGTTTAATATATTGAGCTCCTTGTCAGAAAAATCACTTTAGAGGGAGCTTATTATTTGTTTGATATTAAAAGAGTCACAGCTCCGCTCCAAGTGACAAATGGGGAGGGGGAGGAAATGCCACCAGTAATGAACAAAAGCTTTTTAACATTTAAATTTAGGTTTCCGCTCAAGGCCCCGTGCTTTCGTGGGCACGCCTGCTCGGACCCTGATCCACCCGCAGGAGCCGGGAATGCCGGCATCCCTGCCCATCCCGGACCCTGATCCACCCGCAGGGACCGGGAATGTCGGCATCCCTGCCCATCCCGGACCCTGATCCACCCGCAGGGACCGGGAATGTCGGCATCCCTGCCCATCCCGGACCCTGATCCACCCGCAGAGGCCGGGAATGCCGGTATCCCTGCCCATCCCGGACCCTGATCCACCCGCAGAGGCCGGGAATGCCGGTATCCCTGCCCATCCCGGACCCCGAGGGATGCCGCAGCAGGAACACACATTGCTCTCCTTTGGGGAATTTCAAAGCAAGGCGCCTCCCCTCCTTGCTCCATGATTCCTCATCCCCCTGGGGTATTTAGGGGCAGAAATCAAAATCGGAATAATCGAGAGGGAAACCCCAGTTTATAATCAATCCAATGGGATCACAAATCCCATGGCATGACGTGGGATGCTCTAATGAGGGCAAGGCTCCCCTCTCGCTGGAGTGTCCCATCACTACAGCTCCAAAAGGAAAAAGTTTTACAGCAAAACCAGAATAAAGCTTTGGGGATGCACTTCCCACACAACTGGAGCAGCAGCATCCCTGCCTGGGTGGGATTCCTAAAGTATAATCATGCAAAACATCCCTGCTCTGATACGGATTAATCAGAAGGAGAGAGACAAGCTGCATCTTCCCGCGGCTCCGCGCAGGGCTCGAGTTAGGTTTCCTATTACTAAGACTTCATTAGTTTTACAAAATATCCTACAGAACATTTTCTAGCGGGCTATGAAGAATCATAAATAATTAAAATTAAATTACACTTGTCAAGGAAATGAACGAACCGCTTCTCCGTGATGCATTATCCTCCCAAGCTTATTCCTTTATTTTTAAATCTCTTCCTTAAAAACTTCGCCTGTTTTTCCAGGGTTAGAACAATGTGCTCTTTGGACGAAAAAACTCCACCGACCTGATTTTTAACCCAATTAGCCACAAAGCAGAAGAAATGACAATTTAAATCAATGGTGCTGCAGCACATGTACCCACATTTGAAATCAACAGTGGTGTTAAAAGCATTATTAATCAGCATTATTATTAGCTGGCAATTAGCAAACTTCAATAATTGGCACTTATTAGATCTTCCACTTGATGAGAATTTACTGTCAGAAGCCTTTGAGGGGAGGCACAATAACAGTGGAAAACATCTTAACTAATTAATTAAGCCTCCCAACAGCCCTAGAATCCTTATAAATT
>VXAD01013236.1:139491-284810 GCA_013399195.1 Dicrurus megarhynchus | reverse complement strand
GGGGGGGGGGGGGGGGAAGGCATTTTTTCACTGCCAGAGTTTGTGTCAAGGCTCCTTGCCCCAAATTAAGATTGCTCTGGGTTCCCAGATGGCACCTTCACACCACTGCCCCGTGCAGGAACTGGGCTCCTCTCTTACCTTCTTGTGCCTTTTAGCTGTAGTTATTTACCTCTTTTTTATTCCCTCCCACTTGCCAGAACTACCTAAAAGTCCTTTCCACAAGTTCACACCCCCCAGGGGCTCAGGGATCCCTCTGGGGATGGAGGGAGGTGAGGCAAGGGGTCGCCTTTTATCTCCCATTTCTGTTCTCTCGTTAAGTTTTCATGGTTTGGATGTTTTATCAACAGCCCTGCTCTGCTTCGGGCAATTGGGGGCCTGGAGGAGGAGGAAGAGCTCTGTGAGCCTGGCTCAGCTGAGCTTGGACCCGTGCCTCAGTTTACCCCTTGGCCACGCACATCCCCCTGCGTTCACGCTTTGTTAACATCTGTAATGGGATTGGAGCTTCAGGGATGAAAGGTGGGGTAGCAGCACACAGCGTTAATGAGTTAATCAATACTTAATTCCTTCAATATTTGCAAAAACAATAGAAAAATCCCTGAAAACACCGTTCACCCGAGAAGCTTTACACAGCCAGATTTACATCCCAGAGCTGCTCCTGACACTTCATTGCCCAGAAGCTGCTTTTCATTTGGGGGCTTTTTTTGGCTTTCTCCTATAACACACGGGGATGGCCCAGCAAGAATAAATATAATCCCAAAATAAATAATCCCAACCCTTCACCCTGGCGTTGGAGAAGATGGAGCACACGTGGCAGGCAGTACTGTGGATATGTAAAGGGAGAGCTTTACACTGAGTGCTGTCCCATGGAGAAAGGTGGGGCACAGCAGGAGTTACCTCTGTTTAACTCACACACTGCAGCACCGACAGCAGTGCTGGGAGACCCCAGGGAGACCAAAATCCCTCAGTGATCGCCAGAGCCTGCGTAGGACAAGCTGGTGGGTGATGGTGTGCTGGGGTTCCTTTTCCATCCAAAGGGTGCTGCCAGCACCTCCCCTTTGGAGGATGCCCACAAGGCTTTGGAGAGTGTCATAAATGAAACGAGCCAATGTCTATAATAAAAATGGAACAAATTTATTTATAGAAAATTTGGCAGAGTTTTTGGATAAAAAAGCCACAATGCAGGGAAACAGCTCCGAGCCCGGGTGTCGGCAGCTGGGTGACAGACAACCTGACAGGGTGTCAGAGAAGCTCTGTTCACCCTGAGGTCTCGGAGTGGTGAGTTTTTATACAGTTTATTTCGCTGGAGGCAATACTGTATTCAGGGTCCAAAGTCTAAAGATATTCAATTTGGTTTTCTTAGTTATTCCAGTGAAGAACAATGTCCTTCCGATGAGAAGATGAGGTCTTGATGAAATCTTGTCTCCTTCCAGGAATAGATTAATGTTCCTGATATGTTGCAGATATCTTATCATGGTGAGAATGGCCGGGTGGCTTCTCCTGAGATGGCCCATCTCCTGCTCAGCCATGGCTACAGCTATGATAATGTCCTTCTCGGAAATCCTTTTAGTTGAGAGAAAACTCCACATTCTTACGGGAATCTGTTCCCCAGTGAATGTGTTTCATCATGGTTTGGATTTTAAATAGAAATATTCCATACATGTGTTTCAATATTAGACAGGTATAAACTTTATAGGCACGAATTAAACATATATACATAACAGAGAGGAAGATGCAGATCTCATTGACAGTCTGTTCCACACTGCACTGATGAGCCAAGCACCAGCCCAGAGCTGCAGCTGCTTCTCCAAAGAAAACTCCCACCCCTCCGTGCCGTCTCCTCCTCGCTTCTCTTCCCCGGCAGTCAGACACAGGCAATTATCCGCCGAGCCCGGCTCCCGGCCCTCCCGCTCGGCCCGGCGCCTCCACCCCTGGCTCCCCGCACCGGAGGAGTTCGCAGCAACTGCCTCCGCTAGTGGGGGAGGAGGAGGAGGAGGAGGAGGAGGAGAGGAAGATCAAGGTTGCTGCCGCTCCTTTCAAAGAAGGCCTGGAGAAGTTTGGCGGAGAGGCGGGGCTGCCCGCAGGCTTCCCCAGAACATCTTATTAGAGTCACTTTCACACATCGCTTGAAAGCCGCCTGACAACGTCCTTCCTTTAACAAAGCAAATATTGTGTAAATTAATAGTCCTTCAGGGAAAGACAGAGCCAAGCGCTTCCCATGGCAGCCCTGACGGCCACTTTCCACAACCTGCTCTTGGGGAGGTGACATGAGGACAAACCCTCCACCCTTGGCGCGACAGGCGAGCAGAGGTCCCTGGATGCCAGATGCACCTCAAAACCTCCACGGAGGAGGCTGCAGAAAGCAGAATGCGCCCTGAATCCTGATTGCTCTCGGCTGCTGCATTCCTGAGGCAAGCCCAAGGATCCCTCTCGTATCCCCATCAATATTTCAGCGCACACGTTTGTAATTTATGAAGGTAAAGCGACGCTTCTGCGAAAGCCATCGCAGCTCTGCCGCCTGCAAACCCCAGGGCTGCTCCCGCTCGCTGCAAGTCGCAGGTGCAGAAGGCCTGCAGAGAGGAGATAGGCTGTGGGCTTTGTTCACAAAAACCAGGAGACTCCTGGATTTGAAAGGCGTTGGAAGCACTACCCAACCTGGTCTCCTCCACCTGCCACTCATCCCTGCTGTGTTTGGCTCCCGGGGTGCAGCGAGGAGGATGCTGGGCTGGAATGTCAGGCAGGAGAGCTGCTGAGCATGGCCGGGGGTGGTTTGGTGTTAAGATGGATCTTGAAATCCTCCTAGAGAGGCTCACACCTGCCTCTGCACGGACTTTTTGTGGTGGGACCCTTGGCCACGACTGCCAAGGGTGCCTCAGCTTTGCTGCACCAGCCTGGGAACCTGCACACAGCCCATTCTGCCTCTTCCCTGCTGGACTCCTAAAAAACACGTCCCCCACTGTTCCCAGCTTCTTATTGTAGAGAGAAGGTGCTGGCAACAACTCTCATAGAACTGTGGAGTCGTGGACTGGTTTGGGTTGAGAGGGACATTAAAGAACATCTCTTTCCACCCCCTGCCATGGGCAGGGACACCTTCCACTAGCCCAGGTTGCTCCAAGCCCTGCCCAGCCTGGCTTTGAAAAGTCCCAGGGATGGGGCAGCCACAGCTTCTCTGGGCAACCTGTTCCTTGTCCAAACCCCCATGGAAAGACCCGAGAGCAGACGGAGCTCCCTACACCCCACCCAGCCACTTCCCGACCGCATCAGCCTCCCAGAGGCTCAGCCCTCGCGTGGTCTTGGCACAGTGCTCCTAAAAATACCCACGGAGCTGGCTGCTGGTTCTCTCCCTTCCCTCACTTCGCTGCTATTCCCTTTCATCGTGTTTAAAACCCCTGAGCTCCCACCTGCATCCAACCCCGCCTCTGCGCGGCCCCTCGCCAGCGCCCCGCAGTTGATTTAACCTCTGTTATCTCTGCGATTAGCCCCGCCATGGAGCAGATAGCTGGCTCTTATCAGCCCATTAAAGAGCCAAAGAACGCTGTTACCAGTTTTTTATCTGCAAAACGCACACAAAGCCCCGCTGATTATTCTATTAATTTGTTAATGAACCTGTCTTGCCAGACAGACTCTCAGCGCCTTTCAAAGTAGGGGTAGGGAATTTTAATCTTCCTAGGGGTTCAGACCCTGGGCTCACAAGGTTTTTCAGCTCCAGAATTCTGTTGGATCTGAAACAAAAAGTTCAGCCCCGTTATCAGCTGCCAAACACATCTGTGAGGGTTCAGAAACTGCTCCTGAGTGGTGCTGCTGCTAAATACGGAGCAGGAACAGCTCTGACAGCGGAGCACCAAGGCCTGGCTTGCTGCTGAGTCCTTTCCACAGCAGAACCCAGCCCATGGCTGAGCTGAACCAACCTGGAGATGACGCTGGGCACCAGCACCTTGAGGTCGACTTTGAGGAATGCCAAGCACCCAGACGAGCTCAAAATCCTCAATTTCCCAGTCGAGAGTGCCATGGAGAGCCTGCACTGCCAGCGCTGTGGGGACAGGGTCCACCTGGGGCTGGAGATACTCTTGATTCTAATGAAAGATGGCACAAGGACCCAACGGCACAAAGGGAGGGAATTCAAAACCGCTGCTCTGGACCTCAGGTTGGACATCAGGAAGAACTTCACTGAAAGGATTGTCAGACACTGAAATCGGGCTGCCCAAGGAGGTGGTGGAGTCCCCATCCCTGGAGGTGTTCAAGGCATGACTGGATGCGGCACTCCGTGCTCTGGTCTGGTTGACAAGGTGGGGATCGGTCACAGGTTGGACTCGATGACCTTGGAGGTCTTTTCCAGCCTAAATTCTGTAATTCTATGACTTGACAAGGAAGGTCTCCTTCCCTGCCAAGGACGGTTCAAAATCTTTCTGCTGACTCAGAAATAATGAGATATTAAAAATAATATATTTGAGGCTGCTTTTGTCGACCCTCTGAGCCGCTGAGATTTGCAGGTGCACGCTCTCTTGCTCTGCAGGAGCCTTCCCACAGCACTTTAATGCCTCCCAATCTTTAATATATTTACTCTTGCAACCCCCCTGTGCAGAAACGGTGATATTACAACTGCAGAGAGACTGAGACGACACTGAAAGACAGCAGCAAAATGAGAGGTTCAGCCTGAATCACCTAAATCCTGGGCTGGTGCTGTAACCACCAGCCTGCTCTTCCTCCCTCATAGCTGCTTGTGGCCAGAGCTGCTTCAAACCGGGGAAGGGATGAAGAAAAGACCCAAATAACCAGAAAACCATGGCAGACCTGTCAGGATTGGGCTGCATTCCTGGCTTGCAGAACACAATTTTCTCCTTGGCCCACCTCCTCCTGAACAAAAAAACCCAACCCCGCTGCTTTCCAGTTATTTTTAGGCAAGGATAGCTGGATGCTTAAGTACTTCTAAAGCTGCCAATTGCACAACAAATTAAATGCATAACCCTGGAGCACTCGGAGGATGAATGCATTACGGACAAAAGGAACATGTCATCACACCCACATGCAGCTTTGTTTACTCTGCATTCATACATGACTCTGTTGTCACCTCCATCCCTGACTCCTAATGATAAAAGACAAAAGGCAGAGAATTCCTGCTCCAACCCCCAAAGTCTCCATCTGATACACACAAATGCAATTTGTCTCCGAGCCTCGAGAGGCCCCTGGTCAAAGGGAGATGAATACAGAAAGAGCTGCGGGTAGGACCCAGCCCAAGTCCTGCCACAGAGCCTGGACTACAAGCCAAGCTCAGCCATCACTGCCATATCCAAAAATTTGGGACCACGCTTCCTGGACAAGCTCATTTACATATCTGGAAAGCAAACGATTTCCCATGGACATTCAAGAGCTGCCACTGTTCCTATAGGAACCCTCCCTGTTTGTCATGCCGTGCGTTTCGTATTCACACTTCTGGCTTTCAGCTGTGCTCTCCAAATCAGCCCTCCTGTTTTTATGCTGAACCAGGGCTTGATGAAAAACCAGAAGCGATACTGCACCATCAAAGCCACGTCACCTTTGTTAGATCCACCACTCGGAGCCTCCTCTTCGCTCATCCTTATCTCCTCTGAAATGAGTCACCTCATTTAGAGAACACATTTTGATGCCTTGCCCTAAGTTTCCTCTGATACATCCCCAATTCCACAGCAGACTCGAAGTTTCTTTCAACCAAAGCGTTTAAAAACCAAAGCATCCCCAGCACCTGGCAGGGCACGGAGCAGCTGGGCCTGCAGGTCTGCTCCATCTGCTGCTGGCAGCGGCTTTCCAGGTCAAAGCACGTTTGCACAGCACAGAGCAGAGACAACTCGTGCTGTAAGGAGGCCAGAGGAGCTCTGCATCAATGATCCCGAGCATAAAACCACAGGATCCACGGCTGAAAGGAAAGGGGGATGTGTGGGAGGCAGGCAGCTCTTGAAACAGACAAAAATACCCATTTTGCACCCAAACACGGTCTCCCACAGATCCTCGTGGAACAGCCTGGGGAGGCCCAACAAGGAGATAATACTGCAGGAGGAGCAAGCCCCACACAGCCCCAGGGGCAGGACATTTATCCTCTCAGATCCTCATACCCAACAACGGACTTTGAACCCTTCCCTAAGGGAAAGGCCACAGGAATCCCTGCTTGCCACGTTTCTGTTTTAGTTCTGGAGACTGACTTAACAAGCAACACACCAGGAAAAAAAGCATCCTTCAACTAGCAGTTTTTTACTACCTGAGAGTCCATTTACAGCACTTCTTGCCACACTTTTTGCATTTTTTCCCCTCACTGCTACAAGGTAACACTCAACACATAACGACAAACCCACCCGTGCAGTTTTCAGCCGGGTGGTTTCCTACAGCTGAGCACAACTTGGTGTCAGCTCCTGTCAGTGGTTCTAAATATCAGTAACAAGCACAGGAAAAGGAGCTGAGCTGGAACACGTTGGAGGAAAATAATCTGGGAAGGGGTTATTCTTCCTTCTAGAGTCTGGTAAAGGGAACTGTTATAAATGAACGGAGCCAATTTCTATAATAAAATAAAACAAATTTATTTATAGTAAATTTGGCAGAGTTTTTGGATAAAAAGCCACAATGCAGGGAAACAGCTCCGAGCCCGGGTGTCGGCAGCTGGGTGACAGACAACCTGACAGGGTGTCAGAGAAGCTCTGTTCACCCCGAGGTCTTGGAACGGTGAGCATTTATACAGTTTATTTCGCTGGAGGCAACACTGTATCCAGAGTCCAAAAGTCTAAAGATATTCAATTTGGGTCTTTGGTTATTCCAGCGAAAAACAATGTCCTTCCAATGAGATGATGAAGTCTTGATGAAATCTTATCCCTTTCCAGGAAGAGGTTGATGTTCCTGATATGTTGCAGATATCTTATCGTGGTGAAAATGGCCGGGGTGGCTCCTCTTGAGATGGCCCATCTCCCGTTCAGCCACGGCTGTAGTCCTGATGATTTCTTCTCGGAAATCTTTTCAGCTGAGAAAAAACCCCACATTCTTATGGGAATTTGCCCCTCCAGAGAATGTGGTTTCATCATGTTTGGGTTTTATACAGAAATATCCTATACATGTATCTCAACATTGAATGGGTATAAACTTTATAGGCACGAATTAAACACATATTTATAACAGGAACTAAACCTCCAAATCCAAGCCTCGTGTTATCGCACAGCCTGCTCTTCCCCAGAGCATCATCCAGGCATCTTCACCCCAAAGGACTTCTCAGAGCCCAGGATCCTCCCAACAGGCACTGTCGTCTTCCTCCCTGCCCACACCTTTCTGTCTAACCAGTGCTTGGTATTTGAGTCTAAAGGTTAATTAAGTGTGGCTGCAAGAATGAAAGGCCACAATCAATTACCGGGCCTGCTTGTCCATTTGAGTCAATTTTTAATCATGGTGATTTGGTATTTTGGGAGGCGTGGGGTGAGGAGAAGGGCGAAATTCTCTTTCTTTCCTCTCTTTTTGAAAGGTATTTATTGAAGCTGGATAATTCCCCTGTCTCCAGGCAGACAGCACGCCTTCCCCTGGCACCCGCCACCTTCTCTCGCCTTCCCTTTGTTTCTGCAGCGCTCCAGAGGAAGGGAGCAGAGATGGGGAAATGCAAGGCAAACTGGATTCAGTGCATTCCCAAAGCAACTTTCTGACCTGCTTCCCCGGGTTTTTCCTGTCCTGAGGCTGAGGGGACTGGAAATGGACCCTGCACAGAGCTGGGGCAGCACAGACACATGTGCCCTCAGACCCTCATCTCCACAGCTCTTTGAACTCTGCCCAAAACTTGTTTCTCCAAGATATGCACTTCCAGAAGTCATGGGGCCACCCATCTTCCTCCTCACCTGGATAAAAGCCTCCTCAGCACTCTCCAGGCAGCATTCCCAGTGTACCCTGCTCATACTCACACCAAATACGCACAAACCTTCCAAACCTGAGCCACCCACACCCCCCAAAACACTCACTGCCACCACACCAACACTCACCCCTTCACACACAGCCACCACCCCAAACACAACACACTCTCCCACCCCCTAAACAGCTCCTTTTGCCTGTTGAAATAATTAACTATTTAAAATTCAACCGGTGCTAATCACAGCAGCCCGGGCTGCGTTCTCATTACCCGGGATCAATTCCTGTTTAATATTCACCTCCAGGGGCAGATGTGGCTGGAACAAGTTGCCGATTTCTCTGTGCTACGCCAAAGCTAATGAGTGGCTCCTGCTATTGTAGTACAGTCACTCTCCTGTAATCAGTCAAAATAACAAGCAGCAGCACCTTCCAGGGACGCAAAGTCTTCTACATAAATATACACAGACAGTCAGCCACGCCAATGGACTTCAAATCTCCGTGAGCTATGGCCAAGGCACAGCCCTTTCCCCAGCTCCTGGCTCGGGAAGCAGCTCCTGCCTTAACGGGGCATCACAGCCATTTGTGAGAGCTTGTGCACATCTGGAAGCTCCTCGGGATTCAGAGCGTGCACAGCTGTCCCTGCACCCCTGTCCCTGTTCTCACCGTGGAATGGAGAGACGACACAAAGTCCGAGCTCAGGGTAAAAGGAGGCCGAAGCAATTTAATAGCTTCTTAGAGGGTTTTTATATGTTAGTTCACAAAAAGTGTGTTATATGGCATAAGGTAATTGGTTCTTTCGGCCATCCACCCCTTAGGGTGATTGGCCAAGTTCTAAGGCACCCATCTCTAAATGTTTTTCTAGTTGGAGCCATAACAATGGTGGAAAACAACTTAGCAGGTGCAGAAGTTTACAGAACTGTAACATTGTTTTGAATGACTTGCATGGGAAAGACAGAGCTCTCACAAAACGCTGCTGAGAGCTGAAGAAATTCCTTGCTGAAGCTTTTTCAGCATCCATACCTCCCTGCACACACACCTAGCACAGACACGCTCCTTGTCCCTCTCTATCTCCAACAAACGGATTTGCCCACCAGGAGAATGAGCTGCAAAGTCACTCCTGAGGAATTCCATGTGCTGCACATCACATGCAGTAACTCTCAACCCTGAGAGTCACCCTTCAAGCCTCTCTCCATGGAAGGAAACAGGGCTCCTACAAGATACCAGCAGGGAAAATCCCTACCTGCTCCCTCTGAGGAGTTCACTGATAGATCTTGCATGGGATGTGACTCATTTCCATCTCCCTTCTCTCCCACCTGAGTGAAAAATCGAGATATCTGCTATTCTCATGGCTTTTGTAAGCACTGGGGGAAAGCTAACCCCATTCCTCTGGGAAAAGCAGCCTAACACACCGGGCTGGTGGGACCACCATCAAACAACAGCATGAGGACAACTGACCTCACTCACGGGGACATGAATTAGCACGGAAAAAACTCCTCATGGGGTGGCTCTGCATAAAAGGATGCAATGGTGAGACACAAAGAGCACAGAGGAAGAGAGAGTGGATCTTAGCAGGGTTGTAAACATGTCACCCCCACGTCAGCCGGCTCATCCGTGTGGAGGTGCCAGGGGCATGTCATCCAGGGATGTGCTGGGAGAAGCGAGCATCGATTCTCATCAGCCTTCGAGTGGACAGGTCGCAGGACAGCAGGAAAATGGGAGCTGGCAGGATTCTTCATCAAATGTCCAAACAAGCCTACTTTTTTTCCTTAGCAGCAATTAAGGGCAGAAAATTAAACCAGAACCTTTGCAGCAAGCAGTTGTCAGCGGGGCGGGGTGGCAAGGACCTGCCCCCAGTCAGCACTGTTGGATGGGAGCGACCTTGGCCTTGGGAAAACCTCCAAAGGGAAGAGGGAGAAATGCCCACCAGCTCTGCCCATCTCCAGCCATGTCACTACTGATGGAGCACAGGGAAATCGTCTCCCTGGTGCGTGCCCATCACCTCCCAACAGCTCGCAGGGAGGAGGAGGAAAACCACGGATGTCTCAAGGCACTTTGCTCACTGAAAATCAATAACTGGTATTAAAAAATGGATCCAGTTCCCATTGGAACAGACTGCTCAGGGCTCTGCCATAATTCTGCAGAACAGTCAATATTTACTGTAAGTGTCTCAAATAAAGCCTGAGCTTCGATTTAGCGAGATCGTTATTGTGCGTTAATAACATGCCAATTGATTATTAAACATATTTACCCAGGGTATGAAAAATAGGCTACGAGAGGAAAGGGCATCTGATGCAGGAACATGATGTTAACTGAGGAACCTAATTGTGCAGAGCTGCATTAGCCAAATGATCTTTCTGTCGTTAGGAAACGTTTTAGAAAGGCATTAAAATGCTACAGAGAGAGGAACGACGCATGAACATTCCAAGGAGTTGGGCAAGAGGACAAATTGCATCCCATCAATGCATCCCCTTCTCCCTCAGCATGATGGTCCTCCCCCAAAAAATTAAGTTGAAAGGCTGGGAGAAAATCACAACTTTATGGATAACCCCAACGCTGTCTACTCCAAGCTCCTGGATCCCGTGTCCCTGCTGTCAGAGCGCCCGCGAGAGCTTCACAGGGTTCAAAGTGACACATGGCTGGTGCTGAACAAGGCTTTGTGCTGTCTGAGGATTTTCACAGCGCGCCCACAAACGTCACTTCAAGTAACACTTGTGGCTCGGCAGTCAATTCTCACTTTGAAAATACAGGGAAAAGTCAATTTCTGTGTGTTTTCCATCCGAATCCTACTCCTCCCGCTGAAAACCTTGCATAACCGACGGGGCTTGCTTTTTTTTTTCCCCTTGTCCTTTTTCCACAAGTTCTTGATGAAATGTAAATTATCTTCAACTTTGATCTTTATGTTTCCTGGCTCTTTCTGATTATATTTCTTCCTTAACAACTTGACTCGAGCTTTCTCCGGCAGTAAAGGCTCTGCGCTCCCATCTGCACTGCACAAATTACTGAGCAGCCCGGTGCAATAGCTCAGAACAGGCCACTCTCTTCCCTAGCAATAGAAATTATTTCCATTTGGAGCAATATATCCTCCTGCTCGATGGACTGCTGCTCACCAGGCATTCAGATTTTGTTCATCTTATGCCGCAGGGCAATTTTGAATGCACCAAGCCCAGGTGGCTCAGCCACGGGATGCTGATCAAATTGGTGTTAGAAACAGGGTTCTCTCGAGCAGAAGGAGGGTTGGGATGTGCAGTCGCCCACCTGCCCTGAAGCCTGCAGAGGTTTCAGTGGAAGGACTTTGTTTGGAGCTACCCAAGAAGGAGGTGCAGCGCTGGGAACCCGCAGAGCTGGGCTTTGCACTCCCTGCACATTAACGCTCCTCTGGCTCCACGCTGAGTACACTCGTTATGTCTGGGTTACTGGGCACATTTTACATAGAGCTGATAATAAAAAAAGAGAAGCACAGAAATCTAAAGCCTGACTATTTTACAAGATTAAAAAAAAAAAAGAAAAGGGAGAATTAAAGTTCAATTCAGAGCCAAAGAACACGATGGTCTCCAAGAGGAAGCACCGCAGGCCCCACACCTTGCCTGCTGCACCCCCTGTCTGCCCAGCCTCAGCACAAACACCAGCACTCTGCATACCTGGGTTTGATCCTGGTCTCCAGGCAGCAAAGGAAGGCTGGATAATTCATGTTCTCAGAAGCAGCGAGAGAAGAAAGGTATAACTTGCCTTCAGGCTTCCCACCCCTCCTCCCGAGATGCTCCTGGCTGGTGCCGCTGCCAAGACTTTCTACTTTCAGCTCAAAAAATGTGATTCTCAGTGTCCTTTGTAGGGGGCATCTCCCAGGGATCCCACTGCCAGCTCCCCCCGGCTCACTGAGCCCCACCATGCTGACAAAGCCACCTCCTCAGCCCCTTGTGCTTTCCACCTCTCCATTCATCTAAAACCGTGAATCCTGGAAATCCTCAGTGCTCTGTCAGCACCTTTCATCGGAGGATTTCAGAGCATTTTCCAGACATGAACAGAACAAGCCTCCCCGCTCCCCTAGGAGGAGGGTAAGTAAGATTAAGATTAATCCCAGTTCAGGAAATGAAGGCCTGAGAGGTGAGGAGAGGGAAAATAAAACAAAAGCAATGCCAGAAATCACAGTGGGTCCCCAGCACCTTCGATTTACCTTCCAGTGGTTGAACTGAGATGCCCAGACCTTGAAACACAGCCATGAATCCCAGCACCACCCTGGGCTGAACAGAGACCTCAACCCTCCTGCTCCCCTGAGCCCCTCAGCTCCTCTCCAGCATTATTCCATCCCTGCTTCCCTGTCCTCCAGAGAGGCTTGGGAGAGACACAGCCATGACAAGCTCCCCAGAGATACATGGACCTGTTTGCAGAAGATGACTTTTTGTTGCGGTGTTTGATGGAGAGGGAAAGTTTCCCCCGGAAGAGACGGCTCTGCGGCAGCCACCGCCGGTGCCGGAGGGAAGGTGACGGATAGGGTGGCGGGTGGCTCTCTGTTACCTCTCCTGTCTGCCTGAGTGCTGCTGGAACGAAGATAATCTATGAGCAGCAGCGAGCATCAGCACCGCTCGTTCCCCTGTATAAATCAGGAGGGCAAAGCCGTATTGAAGGCAACGCTCCCGAGCCTTCCTCCTGCCTGCCCGCAGCATTATCCATCTGCTGCTGAAGGTCAAAGAAGCCTCCAAGAACAGGATAATCACTCCAGAGAAGAGGGTTGCACTCCATCACTCGCAGGGTGGAGACAGGACGAGCATGGGAAGGGTGCAGGTATCCCGCCTTGCTGCTCTCCCTTCTTCCCACCCACACGTGAATCCATCCCTGCTTCCACCCGGGTTGAGCTTGGCTGTCGGCCTGTGGGAGCATCAAGAGGTTCCTGGCAGTGCTGCCTGCAAGGGCTGGGCTTGTCAGCTTTTCACTGCACCCCTGTCTTGATGTACAGCCCTTGGCCTGGAGGAGCAGAAATGGTTTCAGGCCTCCTTTCCAGAGAAAGGAGCCTCCAGGAGTGAGACAACTCAGGGAATACAGCCGGTTTGCACCTGGGAAGCACAGCCACTCCAGCAAGAGGAGAGGAGGAGTAAGGCATTAGAGGACACACTTCTGAGACCCTAAGCAAGAGCTCTGGTAGCAGGAAGCATCACTACTCATGTCTCCCTAGGAACACCATCCCCACATCCATGGAGGGACACTCGGAGCTGGGCAGAGGATGAAGCCCAACCCAAGCAGACCGAGGGTATCCTGCAGTGCCAGGCACGGAGGCTGTGATTTATCAGCCCTGTTGACACGGTCAATAACCTCATCCCTCTTTTTGACACGGCTGTGATGGAAGAGGAGGTCGCAGGGTGCTCAACAGGCCCTGAGGTGTGACTGATGGTCGGGAAGAGCCAGACTCCCCACAGCTCCCTGCCCCGAGGAGAGCCTGGCCCTCGTCCACCGTAAAGGTCCTTCCCTCCTGGAACTTGGCAATGGCCTTAATTTATCTGCTGAACAACTTAATTATAGTCAGTGCCAGAAACGAGCTGATCAAATCATTGAATCTGCCCCAGATCCTTCTGTCCTCCCTCCAGCACAGCCACTGCCCAGAGCACCCCACTCCTTCCCCACCCTGCGCTCAGGATTTCCTCTGATTCCCTACACAAGAGCCAACTATTCCTTACTTGTTTCTCTTTGTGCCATTTTGCAGAGCTGCTCCTGGCCACCTGGCAGAGGAGCTTGTGCAAAAACCAGCCCTGTCCCCTTTTTTGGGACATAGTTCTCTCTCCCAGCCAGTTTGAGGGTCCTCGCTTTAGCACAGTGGGTTTTTACAACCCCACCATAAGGAGAAGCAGGATGGCCTCAGGAAATCCAGGCTTGGTACTTGTGGCATTTGTCTCTGCCAGTCAACAGCCATAATTGGTCCCCGCTTTAGGGAGGGAAAAGAAATAACCTACCTCCAAAAACACCTCTCCAATCAATAAGAATTTGTCCTTTGCATCTGTGGCACAGTGGCTGGGGGCTCCCTGGGGCTGCTGCCAGCCTATTTTTCTTTCCTTCCTCTGGCCCATCGTTTAAGCCTGGTGCTGAGCTTCACCTCTGGACCCTCTCTCTCCCCCAAGCCGATCAATAACTAACCCTCTGCTAATGACCTTTCCATCCCTCTGGAGGAGCAGATCGGTCAGAGAGCCGGGATGAGCCAGGAGCTTGCTCATCCCTTCTTGGACAGTGACTAATTGCTGCCATTAGATGCAGAATTACAGACAGAGAATGAAGGCAGGGAAATGACTGACCCTATGTTTAATGCAACCGGTGTCCGAGTGTCCATCGCTGCCGCAGTGCTGGGGGAATTGAAATGCAGCAGGGAGGCCAAAGTCCTCTCGTGACCATCCCTGGGCCAGCTGGGCTGCCCAATTGCACTCCCAAGCCGGGCCAGTTATTCCTTACTGGAGGAAAAGATGTTGCTGGTATCAGCAAAGTTTCCCCTTCTAAAAACACGACTTCTCTCACTCAGACTGAGTATCTCAGACTGGTTAAAAATCTCCTGCAGAGCACCAGTGGGCATTTCTCTCCTCCTCAGACTCATTTTGAAGAACTCCAGAACAACTCGGAGCATGGGCAGTACTTTTCCTCTGCAGCTGAGCTGCTCATTTAATCAGCAAGAGGCACATTGAAGGGAATGAGGAAAAATTCCTCCCTGTGAGGGAGGGGAGGCCCTGGCACAGGTTGCCCAGAGTGCTGCCCTGGAAGTGTTCAAGGCCAGGGTGGATGGGGTTTGGAGGAACTTGGGATAGTGGGAAGTGTCCCTACCCATAGCAGGGGGGTGGAACAAGATGAGCTTTAAGGTTTCTCCCAACCCAAACCAGTCTGGGATTCTACTAAAATGCATAAAAATCACCATTCCACATATCAAAAAATATTAGATGAATACCCACAACTGCTTCAACCAGCCCTTCTCCACAACACAGCTGCTCTCCAGCATCTCTGAGCCCAAACACAGCCCAGCCCAGCTCTGACACGGGTAATGCAGCCGGGATGGGCACACAACCCCACCGTGACCAGTGACACTGGTGCAGGGCTGCTGGAGCCTGGGGCACACCAAAGGTAAACAGGCAGATGCTTTTGTTTCGTACACAGGGAAAACTGGCTTGGAAAGTCACTGGAAGAGCACAGAGAAGCAATTCCCACCAGTGTGGAAAGCAGGGAGAGCTTTTTGTTGCTGCTGTCGTCACCACTGCTGTTTTCCTCCCTGCAAACCCCAGGCCAGACAATCCCTTTTTGTAAAGCAAGCCTCTGATATGGAAAATTTCAGCAGCTTTCAGCGCACAGCTGAAGCAACATATTCCCATCTCAGCTTGGCCTGCCTGTCTTTATGCATCTGATTGAGCCTGAAGATCTGCACCTCTGCCAGTTGCAGCTTTGCTTTAGACTCCGAGTCAAGTTTCTGTGTGCTGGGCTCTTTTGTGGGGGATTTCTAAGCCCTGAACTGCCAAGCACGGAGTGAAACAGCGCAATTATTCCGCGCTGGATCAAGCCCAGGCGAAAAGCAGCAGGCACCTTTCTGCCTGCTCCTCGTGAGTTTAGACCATGAATTTACGGAGGAATCAGTGCAAATTGTACAGCTGAGCAACAGGATTCTATTCAGCTCAAAGAGGGTTGGTAAAACACTGATGGCAGCAGCTCTGCCTGGTTTTCTGTACCTTGGTTGAGCAGGAGTGGAGGTGCTGGACCGATGCCTCCCACAACCTCTTGCTCCAAAAAAAAGCCTCTGGGCTCTTTGGGCTCAGCCCCCTGTGGGACCATGACCACCAGACCGGCCACCACGATGTCCCAACACGGCTGCACCTTGGGGCTGGCAGTCACAAAGCAGTTTGGGTCCCTGACAGACCACAAGGGGAGCTTCCCTCGGGATTTGCTTTGCAGTCCGGAGCGGACGGCTCTCATGTCTTTGTTAGGATAAGAAATGAGTGGTCATCAGAGTCAAAGCAATTAAAAAGAGCAATTACCATAACACGGCGCATCCTTCTTGCCTGCCTGCTGTCTTGCTTAATTTCCAAACTCAACTTTCCTGGGAAAGCTCCCATGGAGATTCTCATGTGGAGCTTTTAACCTGTCAAGGAGGTTTTTCCCCCCCATCTCCTCTGCAGCTGCCACCCCTCACTTCTCTCCCTGCCTCCCTCACCCCTCTGCCAGCCACACTTGAACCACAGCACAGGGTGATTTACCAAATTGAAAAGAAAATAAGTCCTTAGCACCAAATCTTTTCTCTGGTGCAGTAAATATTCCTCAGTGCACCCCCTCCTGCGCTGCCAGCCATGCTCCTCACGTGGCTCTGTGGCAACGCTCCTGCCTCGGGCCCTGTTCTAACAAGGCAGAAAGAAGCAAGGCAGTGCAGGGCCATATTTCTGGGCTTTTCTTTTTTTCCCCCCCCAAAGCCATTTCAAGTGTCCCTTGTGGGAGAAGAATGCAGGAGACATTTTCTAAATATACACACCCGTATCTTTCTCAGGAGCGATATCATCGGCTGCAGACAGAGACAGGAGGTACAATTGCTGAGACAAAGAGAGATTAGACAGACCACGAGCAGAGAAAAATGTGCATTTAAAGCGTGATTGATCTAGAAAGACTTCCAAGTGCCTGGTGAGTAGAGCAAAACTTTGCAGCATCGTGCTCCGAAGTGCACCCATGCCACGCTCACGTTTTTCAGTGCACCCAGCAGAATATTAAACTGCTTAAAAATCCAAGTTAAAATTCCCAGGGGTAGAGGGAAGCAAAGTGCCAGGCTTCCTTGTGGCCACTCGCCTTCCACCAGCAGCTCAACAGGCACAAGAGCAGGATCCATTCCCTGCCCCCAGCAATACAAACCTACATCCGTCAGCACCAGGACGAGCACCCCCATCCTGCACGCTCTGTTCCACCCGGCCCAGGAGCTGTTTTCCCAGAGACAGAGCAAATATTCCCAGCAAACCCAGCTCCTGGGGACTCCAGGAGTTTCGCAGAGTCACAGCTACACATCTATAAACCAGCAGTTTAATCTCAAAGGCAGATACAGCCTTGTTTGGGAGCTCTTTGGCACAGATCAGAGGAGAGTGTGGCACAGGGGATGGGAATATTCCCATCAGTAGCGTTGATCTCTGCCCTCCTTCTTCTCCCAGGAGCTGATCCTGCTGATGGCCGATCCAGAGGGAAGGATGCTGAAGTGAAACCATTGCTCTCCATCCCGGGAAGCCTGCACTGCTTCCCTCCCACCACCCCACTGCTATTCACCCACGGCTCGCACACAGCGCGGTTTATTCTCTGCTTGATTGGCACGCACTTAATTAACGTTAATGGAGCGCTCGCATCACGATCCAGGAGAGATTCGGAACCCCAAAGTATACTAAATCTAAAGAATTATGGAAGAATTCGTGGCCTAATTACAGTGTATTGTTGAAATACTACTTAAATACAGTGATTATTAAAAGCATATTATTGATTGGGGCTTAACTGCTATGTAAATAAATCTCGTCGAGGCAAACTGAGCTACAAATTCATTACTCAGCCGTAAATCCTCAATAAATATTTTTTCATAGAATCAGTTGTTGTTTATTATACAATAAATGTCTTATTAAGTCAAAATTAATTGCGTATTTGGGGAAACTTCATTGAAGGCTCCCTCCCCTCCTGTGCCACACGGGCGCTTTGCCAGATGTCCTTTTAATATCCCCCTTCCTGGCTACCTGTGCCCCTGGGGCTGCTGGGGAGCAGGTGCTGTGTCTGCCTTGTGCCAGAGCAAATCCAGCCGGCACCACGTCGGGAGAGATGGGGTCCGGCCATCTGCAAGCCTTGGCAACCAGCAGAGCTCATCAGCTGCCTCCTCCTTTCCCAACCCAGCTCCCCCAGGATCCCCCCTTTTCCCACGCTCCCTTCCTGCGACGTGCCAAGAGCGCGGACAAAGTGGCCCATGCTGGCAAAGCAGAGCCCACCAGGTCTTGGGGAGCCAGATGACATCTCCCAGCAGAGCTGGTCAAAAAAAGTAAACAATTTAAGCCAGAAGTGATGAAATTTTAATGAATTTCCCATGTCTGCCACAAGTGCAGGCAGCCAGGCTCTGTAGCTGGGCAATTTTCAGAGGACCCAACAGCTAAGAAAGAAAGAATATGAATTCCTCTTTGGGCATGAAGTATCATGATGAATAATAAATAAAATAAAAAGCAGCAATATTTTGCATCTACCAAGAGCTTTTCATCTGTAGAGCTCAAAATGATTTACAACAAAAAGTAAGTGTTAGAGGTGTTAGGAAAGCAGAATTTCCTTCCTCTGGGAAATCTCTGTAGTTCAACATTTGTTTTCATCTTGAGATAGGGTGAGAAGTTGAAAGGTTTTTCTGGAATCATCAGTTCCACAACGCTGAAATTCAGAAATGGGGACTTTTTTTCTTTGTTTCATCAAACCAGGGCGTTGTACCAAACTGCATTTGCAATGTTTTGATGTACCAGTTTCAAACAAAAAATGTCTTAGCTTGGATTTTCTCCAGGAAACAAGAAAACCTGCGGCATAATAGATGCTCCTGTTTCCAGCCCATTCCTATCACCACAGATGTGCATCTCAGCAAAACTCAGATTCTTCATAGAAAATATTTTTTTCATTAAAATTCACCCAGCTCCATGATTCCTAAAGTTCCTTTTCCAGACGAGGAAACCGGAAGGCCGCAGAGGCGGGACTGAGCGGCCACGGAGAGGGAGTACATTAAATATCACAGAATCATAGCAGACACTGAGTTTGAAGGGTCCCACAAGGATCATTCAATTCCAGCTCCTGGCCCTGCACAGACACCCCAACAATCCCACCCTGCGCTGTGTTGTCCAAACGCTCCTGGAGCGCTGGCAGCCTCGGGGCCGTGCCCATTCCATGGGGAGCCTGGGCAGTGCCCAGCATCCTCTGGGGGAAGAACCTTCTCCTAAAAACCAACCTAACCCTCCCCTGGCACAGCTCCAGCCGTTCCCTGTCATCGGTCACCAGAGAGAAGAGATCAGTGCTGTCCCTTTGCTCCCCACCAAGAGGAAGCTGCAGATGGCCGTGAAATCTCCCTCGGTTTCCGTTCCCATATAACTGTCCCCATCCTCGTCTGGCCTGTCCATCCCAGAAGGCACCAGGAGCAATCTCTGCCTGCGCTGTGTTTTGTCCTGAGCAGGTGAAAAAATGAGCTCGGTTCGTACACAACAACACCAGGACGGGAAAGGCTGAATCCATCTACTGGAGAAAAACGAATGTTCTCATTAGAAAGCTTAATTATTAACATCAGCCTCCAGTTATTCTCCCTGACACTTGTTTCATTTCTGCCTCCGGAGCGATTGCTCTTTGCAGACCCACGGCACACGCTCCCTGTCTGAGCCTCGCCGGTGACTGCTGTATGAATTTCCCTGTCCACCAATCCCCCTATCCCCGGGGAATCGATATCCCCTCACTCCTAATGCCTCAAACAAACAGCGAGCCCCCTTTTTCTGCCTCCTGGAAATGTTTGTACAGGCTGCATGCGACGCAGAAGGAAACGAGACAGGGACAGGACAGGATCATATATATTTTCCTTGACGTACCATTTATTGGAAACACATCAGTAGCTTTTCCAGAGCTCCTGATGGAGAATTGATCGCTGGGTCATAAAACTAAATCGTGGTGCTCATAAGAAGAGTAAACACAGGAGTTGGTGGAGGGAGACCGCAGTGAGGGCAGAGCTGCAGAAGCAGCTGCCTCCGTATCTGCTTAAGGGCTCCAGGGATTTGGGAGTCCATGGGATAAATTGGAACAATGCTGAGCTTCCCCTGAGAACCCATAAATCTCTAAATAACCAAGTGCACAGCCCTTTTTGGACACCACCAAAATGGGAGTGACTGAGATGCCTACCAAAGGTGCCCAAAGAATGAGGGCAGGAGCCAAACTGGTGCCCCCACACCCTCCCCAGCACCAGCAGCACGCCCAAGGCAGCACACACAGATCTGAGAACATGAAAGCCGAGGAGGAAAAGTGCTTTTTGCTTCCGCTTTCCTGGCTGCCCGAGGGGTTGAGCACATTTTGCCCTATACTCCACGGGACACGTGGCCCAATTACACAGCAATCAATTTTGGGAGCACTGAGGAGATAATGGAGTGATAAGGAACAGCCACTGCGGATTTGTCAATAGCAAATCATGTCAAACCAACTTAATTTCCTTTTTTGACGGTGTAATTGGTCTCCTGGATCGGAGGGGAGGAGGCAGCAGATGTGATATACCTTGACTTCATTAAAGTGCTTGACATCGTGACATCCCCTGCACAGAAAGTTGGGAAGAAAGCTCAGGCAGCGCCAGGGGTGGAAGTGTCACCGGCTGAACCGACACAGGGAACAGCTGCCAAGCACTTCCCATCACCAAGGAGCACATTTCAAATGGCTTCCCCTCGTCTGCCACGGGCCAGAGTCTGTTTGCTTTATATTTCAGCGGTGCTGGGGATAATAAAGCAGAAAGAGTCTGAGACCTCGCAGGGAGGAGCCTGGAGCGCTCCAAAAATGAGGATCAGAATTCAAAATATTGGTGATAAATTAGACAAACATCCAAAAAAACCCAAAAAAACAGTGAGATGAAATTCAATAAAGACAACTGCAGAGCAATACAGTGAGGATGAAGAAATCAAAGGCCAGGTAGACGGCGGTGCTGTGGCGCAGGGTGTGCAAACAGACACTCAATCACCAGGTGAATACGAGCTGGGTTGAGAGGAGCAGTTTGGGATACCAGCTCCCAAGGAAAACCACATCCCCAGCAGGAGTGAGTTAAGCTGGGAGAATGTCAGTTATCCTCTTCTTGGGTATTTTGAGAATGAATTAAAGATCCGCCTGAAATATTCTTGACCCTCTATTAGCGAGATGCTGGCTGATCTCTTGATCATCAGAACAAACAAGAGGTTTTCTCTCTGCTGCCTTCAGCAGGTCTGAACCATGAAAAAGCTGAGTCCTGCCTCTAACAAGGTCTCTGTAAATCCATCCCCACAGCTGGTTAGAAAGCGCCCACATGTTTGAAAGCTGCTTTTGCTGCTAAATGCCATCAAAGCATTGTTACAAGATAGCAACAGGTGGAGAAAGAACTAAGGGTTAGGCAAAGTTTGGGCTGATATTTTCAAAGTCAGCTATGAGACAGATGTCCTCTTCTTATTAAAATTAATGAGAACTGAGCATCCCAATCTCCCAAGTGACTTTGTAACTCTCAACCTCGCTTCCTTCCCATTTGGCCGCCTCCTTCCTTCCACGCCAGCGCCACCAAGAGAACCAGGGTGGCAAAAAACATTTGCACCAGAATAAATTATTGGCTTGGGGATTTTTTTTCCATCTCTCTTCACTCATCTCCCTTTGTTTCTCTGCAATTTACATACATATAACTAATTGCACATTAGGAAACAAAGAAGGGGAGGAGAGATGAGAGCTCAGAACTTGTGCAATCCGAGTGCATCCAGGTTGGATGGGCGCCTATCCCAGGGACAGCCCCTCCTGCCCGGCACCCACAGGGCCAGTAACTCTGCCTGCAAAGCAAATCACACCTGCCGGCCCCCACAGCCCCAGCCCTGGGGAACAGCACCAACCAAACCCAGGCAATGCACACAGATTACAGCCAATATCATTCAACAGCAAACGAGATCCCAAACACCACCCAGCTGGGGAACAGAGCAGTAACAAATGCACTTGGCAGGAGGGAGCTCTGACACAGCTCTTCATAACCAGGAGGAAAATGCACCGAGGAAAAGAAGAGTAAACAAACTGATAGACTTCTCTGCACCACTTACCCCAGAGGCTCTAAAATATTCTCCATTCATTATTCTGAATAATCTGGACAGGAAGCGACTCCTGGCCCAGCTGTGGTGCCGTGGATGCTCAGGGCTCCCCATACAGCTGTGGGGTGATGCCAGGCATTCTGCACAGCCAGGCTGTCCCACATCACCTCAGCTGCCTGGTGTGGAGGAAATAGTCAGGTAAAGCCCCTGGTATCATCTGCCCAAAGATACCCTTCCACCAGGCACAGGTCATGGAGCCATTAAAAGCCCCACAATGAACCCAGTGCTAATAAAATCACATTAAATACACCTGGAAGGGCTGCAGACCTTCATACCTGCTGCAGCTGGGGCAGAAGGGGCAGGTGGCTCCAGGTCACCTGCCCATCCCCATCGCGTCAGGGCTCTGGGAGGATGCCAAGTCCTTCACACCTTCCTCCTCCCAACCCTCACATGGCGCAATGTTGAGGTACCTGGAGACTGGCAAACACAATCCACTGGTGACCTGCTCCGGGCTCAGCAAAGAGGTGTGAAGCTCCTGAAAGTGCTGGGAGCAGGAGCAAACCTCTCCCATGCACTAATCATGGCTTGGCTTTGAACAATCAGGACAGACAGGAGGGACCGATGACCCAAACATCCTCTCTCCACGTCACCACAGATTCCTTCCCTCTGCATCCCCTCATCTCCCAGCACATCTCTCCCAGCCTGGGGTCAAGACACCCCGAGCTGACAGCAGCCCAGAAAGGAACAGCAAATTGGCCAAAAGCTGATTAATTCCTCCCTTTGCCTTTCCAACCATTCCGAGATTGCAGCGAGAGGGAGAGGATGAATCACCCAGTGGGGACGGCAGTGCCCAGGTACAGCGAGGAGGAGGAGACACGGAGTGAGCCTGAGTGTCACCCGCAGAAGAAACATCCTTGTGGGACTAAATTGCATTCAATATAATAAACTATCATCTTGAAACGAGTGCTCCAATTGAGTTTTGATGTAAACACTAATATTTTCTCCACTCCGCTATTCTCTTCCAGGGAGATCTCATGTTTATTTCACTATGTGTCCTACCTACTATTGCTCTCATACATCAAAGGGTTCGAGGACAAGGAGCCTGATTTTGAAAACATTATTCTTTTAAAGATTTATTCGCTCTTCTTGACCACCTCCTCTGCTGAAAGGCAGAAGCTCTCCATAAATTATTTCAGTGCCCTATGTAAAACATGCACATGCACGCCACCCTCAGCTCAGCAAACTTTGTGAGGAGACCTCCAGCCCTTCTCCCTCCTGGTTCTCCTCCTCCCTTCCTTGCCCTCTCCATGCTGGACTACTCCAGCTACCACCCTAATGCCACCCCACTGTGATCCCAAACCAGGAGAAGCTGGCAGACAGGTGACATACCCAAGGTCACACAGGGACAGTGTGGCAGAGAAGGGCTCTCCAGGCACCTTGATGTCCCACCTTGCACTTCTGCCCAGGTAAAACCAGTCCTTGGGCTCAGCCTAACACCTCTAAACCCTGCTCAGAGCTCTGTGTGACAGCGGCATCCACCAGAACCCCCATGGCCTCGCTGAGAAGTGTTGGCTCTAAGCAGTGCAGACAGACACATGTCGGAGAGATGAAGAATTCATCTCCTCGTTCTGTAGCCACAGAGCCTGACTCGCTCAGGGTCACCAAGGACAGCTGCAAGAAACATGAAAAACTTTCCAAAGGCCGAGTAGCAGGCGGGTCTTTGAGGAGCAGCACATGCAGAATTAACCGCCCGCTCCCTGTGCCCCTTCACGGCAGATGCTGGGAGCACTCAAAGGATGTTACATTTATTTAAAATTAAATAAAAGAAGCTAATTTTGGCATGCAAGAGCGAGTGCACCTGGGGGACTCCTTGCTTCAGGGCACTGCCAACAGAAGAGGAGTAACGAAGTTAAGAAAGCAATTAAGAAAGTGCAGCAGACACTCGGTGGGAGGTTGGCTGCTCCTGAGTGAAGCGCAGCATACACAGCGAAGAGAGGAGATTGCAGCCCCGCTTCTGCCGCCCCACAAATCCAGGAACTGACTCTCTCTGAGCCCACCCAAAGCCTGCAGCACATAAGCAGTGCCCAGGCTGCATCCTGCTCCTTGGAGCCTGGATGTGCCCTTTCAGCCTCATCCGCTGGCCTGAAAATGGGAGGAAGCGCACCTTGCCCACCCTGACCCCACAGCTTGGAGAGCAAGAGGAGCAGGGCATCATCCAGGGTCTCCAGACCTTGTCACAATCAGGGAGCTGAGAGATCCATCCTAAACATCCAGCTGAGCATCTCCCTCTCTTCTCTGCATCCCTGGAGTGGAGTTAATCCTGCTCCAGGGGTCACAGCCACAGGGCGGGCACTGCCAGCCTTCCACCGCTTACGGGATGGGGAAAACTCCAAGCTCTACGGAAGGCGGTGGGACAGCGTGGCCTGTGGAGTGAGGATCCAGAGGCTTCTGCGTCTTGTGTGGAGTTTTGTCAGCACCGTGTGGAAGAGCAGCAGCACTGCACGCTGCTCCCCGCTCCTCACCGCGCAGCCACCGGCACGGATCCGCACGGATCGCACGCAGCCGCCCCTCCGTGGGGACGGGATCCCGCTGTGACACGCCTGCCTCGTGCAGCACAAGGCTGGGAATCCCACGGGACGCCCCACACGTGCCAAAGTGCAGGGAGGACGCACCAGGATCCACCAGGATCCGCGAGGATGCACAGCTGCCTGCGAGGCGCAGGCGTGAGGCCAGGGCAACATCAGAGGGGGGCACACAAAAGAGAGAGGCTGGGAATGCTGAACAGCCCTCAAGGCCACTCTCGGTCTAAAATTACCCACCACAGGCTGCACGCTGTGTTCTGCCTCTGCAGCCCTTTGCTCCTCAGTGACTCATCGATATTTTGAGGCTGGAGGAGATGGTTCTGACAATTTTTAGCCTGGCCTTGGAAAAAATGGCAAACGGTGATTCAGAGCGAACTCCGGGTGTCCGATACTTGGTCCACGCAGGGAGTCCACAGAGAGGAGGAGGAGCAGGGCTGCAGAGCATTGCCCAGTCCCTTTCAAAGTCTCTCCTCTCAGCCCACGTGGTTTCTCGCTGTGCAGAAGCCAGAATGCAAATGGAAGCAAAGCAAAAATGTTCAAAGGCTTCAAAAACCTCTGTGTTAGATTTGGGCGGGCCCGGAGGCACTCCTGCTTCTCTCTCCACTCACACACTCGCTCCAGGTCTCAGCCAGAGCAGCCTCCCCAGTCCCTGGTGCTGTTTGAACTTGGGCACATGCTCTGACTCCAGGCTGGAGCAAACCCAGGGAAGGAAATCCATGGTCCCGAGGGATGCACAAGCCTGTGCACCCACCAGCGTGTCCGCAACGGCTCGGTGAGCTCCAGCTCAGATCACCACTCCTTCCCCAAATCATCACCCCCAGAGCCAGGGGCAGAGAATGTTCTCCCAAAAGCCAATTTTTAATCCATCCTCAGTTTGTCCATACTGATGCAAAGGATTTGGAGAGCCACGGATACTCCCAAGCTTTGAGGCTCTCTCTTCTGCAACAAGGCAAAAGAAAATGAAAACACACTTCAGAGCAAGCAGAAAGGCAAGATCAGAGCCCACACCTGGCTTAAACCCACCAGGACTTAACTCTGTCCTTTCCCATTCCCTCTGCCCAGCCAGCGATACCCTGAAAGAGTCCCTGCCCCTCTGGCAGCTTAGAGGCAACGTGGGAATGGTTTTACTTTGCATTTCCTGTCAGATGGTCTCAAGTCAGGATCTTCTGAGCACGGGTTCATGGATGCAGAAAGAAACCTGCCTTATATTTGTGCTCCATGGGACACTGAGTAACAGAAGGGCATTTCTGGCTCAGCAGTGGCCCAACAGCAGCTGAAACGTCAAGCACAGCTGACTTGCACGATTTTCCACTGATTAAGATGACAAAGTTGGGCCAAAATCTTACAGAGACCGGTTACAGAGGCCTGATGCCATCTAATCTAAGCCTTGGTTCAGTAGCTTTAGGCCTAAATCCTAGCTTAGTCTGCAAATGATCTGTGCTTCCTTGGTTATCTCCACCAACTCAGGGAATAAGCAGTCATGTAAAACCACACACGGAAAGATGCTAAGGAATTAACGAATAAAAAAATAACATATGCTTTCCCCACTCTGAGGCTGTTCCTTGGGAGAGGAAAAAAAGGAGGAGATGGAAGGAGCTCCTCCAAGCACCACGACAGGTAAAACCACACCTTGAGCCCCCCGGCACCGCGGCGGTGCCGGCAGGAGCTGTTTAGCTGAGGGTCTCGCCCCTGTATCAACAATAAATACATCTGCAATAAATATGCAAAGTTGTAACTGATTTGCATTGACATTTGGACCGGGGGGAGAGCCGAGGGGAGAAAGAAATAAAGTCCATTACAGCGCGGAGTAATTTAGGATATTACCACCAGCATCTGAATTACAAATCTACCTCTCATTACTGGTATGTTAACCGGGAAAGGCAGCTTCTCCACAACATGCAAGGCAGAGTTTATTAGCATGAATTTGCATAATAATTAGCTCTGCAGCAAGCAAAGGCTGTTGTGCCTTTCAAAAAGCCAACTTTCAATGTCAATATCCAGCCCCAGCTTGGCTCCTGCCCTTGGGCCCTCCGGCAGTGAAACCCTCAGCAGCCACTGCCGTGTCCCTGGTCCTGGTGCCTGGTGGGACCCAGGGAGGTCCTGCCTCATCCCTTGGATGCTGGGAGGCACAGGAGAGCTCCCAGGGAGGGGTTTTGGCCAGAAAACCTCATTGCACAACGAGTTCCTGCATTGCACAGGGAGTCCCTGCGTCCCACGGAGAGTCCCTGCATCCCATGGAAAGTTCCTTTCCCTGCTGCCTTAGTAGAGCTGCTGCTGGATAGTTACCAAGAGCTCCCAAAATCCCCCTCTAAAGTATCCCCATCCCATTGCTATCCAACAATGCCACGATGGAGAAAAAATGGTGATCACAGAGGGAACTGTATCTATTCTCCATCGACCCAAGCTGGCTGCCAGAAGGATGATACTGATCCAGCCTGACATTTTCCAAGTAGCCTTATGCCAATCACAGATTCTTTACTAACCAGAATGGAAAAATAAAGGCAAAAACCTGAGGCTATTTTAGTCTTTTTGCTGAAACTACAAGTTTCACCTTCTAGAGCTGTATCTATAAATACATATATATGTAGGTGTGTTTCAAATGCAAATATCTCAATTTGAACAAGCCAAAGAAAACTCACTTGCTGGTGGAAGGAGGCTGCACTATTCTGTTTCTCCAAATGTTGTCTTTGATTTTTTTTTTTTTCCACACAGCTTTTCAGCAGAAAGTCTTGCCTGGAAAATCTCACTCTCTCCAGTCCCCAGTGCTGCACCTTTACCTTGCATGATCCGAGCTTTCAGCTTCAAGAACTTCTGGAGACACACCAAACACCCTTTGCCTCACAGAGGATAGAGCTGCTGTTCCTGCTGTTTTAAAGACAGTGTGCCTCAGTTTCCCCTAAAATGAAATTATTCCCAAGCAGAGACTGAGCTGATCATTTCCAGACAGCAGCATCTCAGCATCGGATTGAACTCGGCTGTTTCCAACACAGGAAAGTCCTTATGCCAGCTCTAAAAAGAAAGGAATTACCCAGCTAAGTCTCAGATCTGCCATCTCCAGGCCTTGGGCTGCAAGTCCTGCTCTCTGCAGCCTCTCCCCACCTCGACACACACAAATCCTGACCAGCGGGAGCGGTGACGCACCAGCTTTGCCTTTCAGCATCTCTCAGTGCTAGAAATAGACCTCTCAGAATGAGCTTTTTTGGGCCTGACGCTGTCCCCGGTCCTGTTTTCACCAGAAACCCTTTTAACTCACCATCCCTGGGTGTCAGCAGCCTTAGAGAGGATAGAACTACTTTAGAAGATGCAGCAAGTCCTTGCTGTAAAGTCTGGGTCCTACATACCCTTGAAAACCACACCTCAAAGGAGCAGCACTCCCAAATGTATTCCACTGTGCTATTATTTCAGACAGGCATAAATAGGGTGGTATAAATGGAGTCTGAGCAGCAGCAAATAAACCTCGGCACTTCTGCGTGTCCTGAAAGATTAGGAAAAAGAAACGTTGCACGTTTGAACCACTCAGCATCACCTCAGTCAGCAGAAGGCTTCAGAATTCCCTGTCCTTGAAAAACAGGAAGGGAATAAAAGGAGGAAAGTAGGATCCGCGTTCTGAGAGGGAGGAATAAGGCAGCTGGGATGAGCTGGTGCTGGGGAGTGTCGGCATTTCCCCGGCTTCTCCAGGAGGTGCGGTCGCGCAGGGAGCGGCTGTGCCGGCTGCAGACCGACGCGAGATGGTGCTGCTTCCCCAGGCACGGGCAGGGATGCGGGGCCGGGATGCGGGCGGCGGGCTGGGACAGGGATGCGGCTGCCCGGGCAGGGATGTGGGATGGGGATGCGGCCGGCAGGGCAGGGATGCAGGGCAGGGATGCAGGTGTCCAGGCAGGGATGCAGGGCAGGGATGCAGGGCAGGGATGCAGGTGACCAGGCAGGGATGCAGGTGACCAGGAAAGGATGCAGGTGTCCAGGCAGGGATGCAGGGCAGGGATGCAGGTGTCCAGGAAAGGATGCAGGTGTCCAGGCAGGGATGCAGGGCAGGGATGCAGGGCAGGGATGCAGGACAGGGATGCTGTTGTCTAGGCAAGGATTTGACTGCCTGGGCAGGGATGCAGGGCAGGGATGTGATTGCCTGGGCAGGAATGCAGGAGAGCAGGAATGCAGGGAAGCTGGGGCAGGGATGAGAGAAGCCAGGCCAGGGATGAGAGCAGCCAGGGCAGGGATGAGAGCAGCCAGGGCAGGGATGTGGCTGCCTGGGCAGGGACTCAGTTGCCCAGGCAGGGATGCAGGGATGCAGCTGCTGGCACAGGGATGCAGAGCATCCTGGTTGCATGGGCAGGAATGCAGGGCAGCAGGAATGCAGGGATGAGAGCAGACAGAGCAGGGATGAGAGCAGCTGGAGCAGGGATGCTCCAAGACCTCTCTCTTTGCAGCCCCTCATGTTCTTGCACCGCACCCAGAGAGGAGCAGATGTGGGAAATGCAGATGGGAAGAGCTGGCAGGAGCCAGTACAAGTTCCTGCAGCTCCTGGTTTTCAGCTCGTTTAAAGTCTGTTCATAGAAAGAGAGCTGGGTAAATAACTCCATTCCAAAGCACTCTCCACCTCAAGAGATTTGCTGTCGAAGAAGGGAATGCTGAGGTTCAGAGAGAAAAAAGTCTGCTTAAAAGTTGAACAAGTGAAAAGACATCATAAACCACATAAACATTTTTTTTTTCCTGTGCAAGTCAAATATTTGTTCCCAACTCGGGCTTCTAAAGAAAAGTTGGGGAAGCTGTTCCTAATTTTTTTATTAAATTCTTCTATACAAGGCACATACCATGCCTGTTTCTCCTTTTGGAAAAACACGGAGCTGAGGATCCTGCAGAGCTCATCAGCAACCCAACAGCCATGTGTGCAACCCCAGGATAACAAACCCAGGCAGGGACGTGGGGGGAGAAGTGGGGAATGAGCATTTGGAAGAAGATGATTCTGTAGTGAATTTAAAAGGAGTTATCAGCTGCTCCTGGGTAAATCAGCTTGGCTAAGATAAGAACCAGAACAAATACTTATTCTAAATTTACACTGACCTAAACCTGAACGCTTCAGGGTTGAATAATTTTGGTGAACTATATATTTTTGTGAAATCATTTCCCAGGCTTCTTGCATGGGTTGAAAGAGATTTAGCTGGGAAGGATAAATCCTGGCTGCTCATATACTGTTGTCAAAAGGATGGGATGGAGACACAGATACAAACACTGATAGATGGCAATAAAAAAGATTTTTACAGTGGTTCAGTTTGTGCTGTTTCACTGTGGCAAAACTAGACCAAGATTTCTCCAAGTGATTTTTTTTAAAGTCTTCTTGTTCAAAGGGCTCATCCAGCAAAAGAAGGGTCCCAAATTTTCAGAAAGCCCTTCATGACTGCTCATACACAGACCCCTGCTCAGACAGGCCCCCTAAGAGATCTTCACCTCTTAGGAGAAGTCTCAGTTTAACTCCTCAAGGTGGGGTCAGCCAGGAATCTGGCAGAGTTTTCTACCACACAGGCTAATTTGGAGAGACTTAAAAACATTGCTCATCTTGCCTGCCCTGCCTAAAGAGAGAATCAGACTTACTGCCTGCACATCTGGCTAGGTGGGGTCCACATCTTTGTAAAGTTTATGTAAACTTGGCTTCCGCTTGTTCCTGTCACACCGTGCCTATGCTCTTATTCCTCCGAGGATGGAGGGGGAAATAGAGCAGGTGGAAATTCCCGTGTGAAAATTTCCTGGTGGAAAAGGATCTCTCCTGCGTGGCCTTGAAGGGAAAGCAGCAGTGCGGGCAGGACTGGAACTGGGAGCTGGATGTTTCCGTGCCTTCCACTGGGTTGTAATTCTGTGTCTGTGATGACGAGGACTGGGTCAGCCCCAGGCACTGCCTGCAGCAGGTGTTGAGCCAAGGCTGGAGGCTGCAGCAAAGGAGAGCACCTTTCCCAGCACCACAGCAACCACCACCCCCCAGGACAGGCGTGCTGCTGCAGGCAGGGCCTTCTGCTTGCAGGGAGCCAGTGCTGACCCCATCCTTGTCATCACAGACACAGAATTACAACCTGGTGGAAGGCACGGAAACATCCAGCTCCCAGTTCCAGTCCTGCCCGCACTGCTGCTTTCCCTTCAAGGCCACGCAGGAGAGATCCTTTTCCACCAGGAAATTTTCACACGGGAATTTCCACCTGCTCTATTTCCCCCTCCATCCTCGGAGGAATAAGAGCATAGGCACGGTGTGACAGGAACAAGCAGAAGCCAAGTTTACATAAACAGTGGAGAGCAGGACGTAAAGGTTATTTGTGCCTGCGGGCTGCTTGGGGAACCTGTGAAATACCGAGGGCTGGCACTAGGCAGAAAATTCCTGTAACGCTAAAAACTGCAGCTTTCTGAAGTCCCTGAGCAGTGCAGGGGCAGCTGAAAGCAACTGTGAGCAGCCAGAGCAGGTGGTTCAATGTTACTGAGCATCTCCCATCCCTTCCTCAGCCTGATGATCCCAACCTCAGCCCAGGAAACATCCACTCATCTGGCTGAGACCTCCTGTCCCAGGACAGGAGCGGGCAAAGACAGGAAAATTTACATTAATGTTGTACTTCACACTTAAAGCTCTTTATGAGGACTAATTAACTGGGAGAGTTACATTTTATGGCTAAGGAAAAGAGAGCCACAGAAATCAGGCACATTATCCAAAGCCCCAGACAGAGCAAACAGAAGATCCAGGATTAGAGTGAACAGACCAGCAAAGATCTCCTCCTCCCACCCCACAGATCACAACAGGAAAGCAGCTGGTCCAAACTCTGCAAAGCAAAAATCACCCAGGAACAGGCAAACCTTGCAAAGTTGTGCAGGGTCCGGTTTGTGGGACAGGAGAACAAGTGGAAACCAGGGGATAATGATCCATGAGGAGCATGTTCAACTCTCAGCTCCAGAGGGATCTCCTCAGGGTGACCTTGGGCAAGTCTCCTTCATCTCTCTGAACTCGGGGTGGGGAGAAACCTCTCCCTTTGGCTGATTTTCCTTATTGTCTTCCAAGCAGAAACTCTCTCTTATCACTTGCCCATGGACAGCCCAGATTAATCAGGCAATTCTGGAAGCTACCAGACTATACCACACCGAAGAGCCAAGACACGCTGCAATTTCACTCCATTTTCAACCCACCTTCAGATTTCGGGGATGAACTGTGTTTCTTTCATCCCAGAGGTCCTGCTCAAGGGAAGGCAGTTGAGAGGGAAGCAGTGAGTTACAAGCGGGCTCACAAAGCATCGGTGTTTGCATGTGTATAAATAGCATCTCTCCCTGCGTGTACACACTCACATGGGCTTGGGATGAGCAGGGTGGAGGTGGAACATGTAAACTCGGGCAGAGATAAAAATCAAATAAAACCCAACCAAAATTAACTAGGGGAGAAAGCCTTTTACTCAAACAAAGAAAGTCATTTTGCAGCCACCGATTTTTCCCCCCTTCTTTTTTTTTTTTCAATTTTTTTTTGCTCTCTAAAGCCGGCATTGTGCGGAGCAGTGTTCCTTTGCAAGATTTCAGATGTTGCTGTGTTCAAATGAATCCCATTTTGTCACAATCAATGACTTTCCCCGCTCGTTATTACCTGCAGCCCTCCGGAGCCGGCGGCGCCACTGGCAGCGCTCCAAGCGCCGGGCGGGGAGGCAGAGGAGCCCACACCTCCCCAAAATGCACAGCGAAAGGCAAACGGGAGAATGTCACCTACACCTGGGTAATTTTTAATTTTCTTTCTTTTCCCCGTACTGTTAAATTACCTCCAGCTTATTTGTCTGGCTAGAGGTTAATGAAACATTAATGACGTTAATGAGCCTTTCATGCTGCAAGTTTTTTCAAGAAAGAGATAGAATGGCTGTTTTCCTTCCCTCTTAATCTTTCCCATCATTCGGGAGTTGCAGGGCCAAAGCAATTAGTGACTCAGGCAGCTCTGTCTCCCCTCCCGGTCACAGCCCAGTGGGGCAAAGAGAAGAAACCTATTAAACCCCCTTCACATGTCCACAGGTGAGGAGCTCACGGGCTGATGCAGCCACGCTGCTTTGGCCAGAAGGCAAAACGCCATTCAGGGGAGAAAACAGGGGGAATTAACAATCTGGAGCTGTCGGGAATGGTGAAGTGTCGCCATTAGCTGTGCACTGTTTGTTAGAGAAGGTGACAAGTGGTTTTCAAAAGGTTCGAGGAGGTTTGGGTAGGGCTCCACAGCCGAGGGGTGGCTTGACAGCTTCCCCCATCAAACCCCCTGTCGGTTTTCATCCCGCTGAGCTCTGATTCCGGGTGCATGACATCCCTCTGGATCGCGGCCAGCCAAAAAATCAACCCTTCCTTCCCAACTCATTTGGTTTAAATACAAAAAGTGTGTGAGGGGGAACGACACGGCAAGAGAAAAACTAAAAAATTCAGAGGAATGGCCGCTCTCCGCCCTGCCCACCTCCACCCTGCTGCCACCGATACCAGGCAGGATTTCTCCACCGTTCCTTCATCCTCTCAACACAACCACAGAGTGAAAAAACCCACTGCTCTCAGCCCGTTTTACAGGTGGCTCATCCCACGCTGAGCAAGGAGGGCAGGAGCTGGGGTCCCCTCACTGCTGAGCACCCGCTGCCACCGCGGTCCCTGGCGCAGCATCGGGAGGTGACGCTGCCTCCGCATCCCGTGATGGATGCGCCGGTGCCAAAGGGCGCACAACTAAATTACGAGCTGGCACTTACAAGGAGTGAGGGCTCTGGCTTGTGCTTCCATTAGAGGGTATCTATCTGCATTTAAAGCTGTGGCGCTCTGATAAGGAGAAGGGAGGAAGCCAGAGAGACCTCAAAAAATTGCCTGGACGAACTCCGAGATAAGACTTTTCAGACAGACAAAAAAGCCTGTCCTGATTTATAGAGCTTCGTCCGTCCTTGACAGTACCTCTGGAGCTCCTGATCTCGGCTGTAAAAAAGAAAGTTCCATCAGAAATGTGTGTTCTGCCCCCAAACTATTTATCCAGACAACCTGTCAACCTACCACAGCCAGATCCTCTCTTGACATGGACAAGGCAGCAACACAATCGGCCGCCTTTTATTTTTACCCTCTCCTCTCCCCTGCTCCTTCTAATCACAGATGCTTTGTCCGCTCAATAATAAAGATCCCCGGCGCCTCAGTTTCCATTTTTTTGTTATCGTGCCTTTCACCCGGCATGTTTATTTATGACTGCTACAAAGCGCTTCCACGGGAAGATGCCATTAGGCTGGAATGATGCTCCCTTGACATTGAGATCAGAATCGGCACAGGAGCCGTGCAACAACTCATCTTTATGTTTGCTTGTCTTAATTCCTTTTCTTTTATTGTTGTTATTATTGCTACTATTATTATTGCTGCTATTATTATTATTATTATTTCCAGTGCCAGGGAGGGAGAGGCAGAGGGGCACGTGCAGCACAGAGATGAAGCAGCTCTGGCCGAGGGCACAGATGGCACGGGCTGGCTTGGATGATCCTGCCCTCTTCCAGGGCAGCTGCTGGCACATGGGCTGAACAAGCCCATTAAGAGAACAGGACCTCACACTGACAAGGGTACAGGGATGGTTTTACTCTCACTCATGGCTTTCCCGCATACCAGGGCAGGAGCTCCCCCAGCAGAGACAGAAATCCAGGGAAAGATGGGTTTTGGGGGGCTGAGGTGCACTGCTGGCTCTCTGTAGAGCCAGGGAGGACATGTGGGAGTTGGGGGTCAAGGTCTCACATCCAGCCAAGCCCTCGTAGTCAGGCTGTGCTGATGGGGTCACTGGGGTGCTCTGCTTACAGAGCCTGGCTTGTCACTGGAAAAGAGGAGCAGGCACACAGTGATGGTGACTTTAACACTCTCTCCAGAGCCCCTATGACCCGCCCAACCCTGCTCTATTCCTTCCCCTGGAAACTCCTGGCAGAGTTTCCTGAGCACAGGACATGGCACAGCTCTCCAAAAGTGTGCAAACACCCCTGAGATCTTCTCGAGTCTGCTCAGCAGATGAAAATGGGGGGAAAACCAACCCTGCTGCGCAGGAATCAGCTGTCCCCCCTGCTTCCCAGCCCTCATCCACACTGGAAGGTGGCCCTGGGACAGGGGACACGCTCCCTTTCCAGCGCTGTCCCCCAAAGGACGGCGTGCCCTGTCTGCCACGCTCAGGCAAGGTGCTGGGGCAGACAAAGGGAGGGTTTAGTGGGATCTGGCACCGTTTCCAGCCGCCAGCCACGGCGCGTCCTTCCCCGGAACCGGCTCCCTAATTAGTTCTATTGGTTTCAACAGTTCGGCGGCCTCGGGGAATGTAATATTTAACACCCTAGAGGGAAGCCTTTCACGCCGATGCCTCTTTCATCATCTCTGCCCATCTGGTGCTCACTTCAAGCTCGCAAAGCACCACCTGCTTGGAAAACAATGAACTCCTGTGGCTCCCTGGCTCCTCCTGACTGGCCGGACCCTCCGGGAAAGGCAGGTGGGAGCAGCCCTCCCCAGGGCAGCAAGCCTTGACACCCATCGTGCGTGTCGTGTTCACTCCAAAAGGGGTAATTAGTGCTTGTTTACACCACTCTCATCAGGATGCTGATTCCAAGGGAGCAATTTGTCCAAGGGAACAATTTGTCCCTCATGGCTTGTTCCACAAGAGCTCAGGAAATGCACATCACATCCGTGGGGACGGGGAGAGGGGCGAACAGACCTCTTGTGCTCCCCCTGACAGCCTCACCATCACCACCCTTCCCGATTAACCGAGGACGGATAACTGGGTAAGGTGGGAAAGGATGGGTGGTGCAACTCCCCAGCAGCAACAGGCAGCGGGCGCTGTCCGTGTGACGTGGTGACACCCACGAGCGGTGCAGTGGACAATGCCACGTGGCCACGGCCGCTGCACCATTACAGCCTCTCTAACAACAAGACTGAGCAGAAATGGGAATTGAGCCCATAAAACCATTTGCTTTCTGCAGCCACAGCAGCACGGCTGACGTTCGGAGACATCGCTGCATCTGGAAATGATTAGATTCCTTCCAGTGACTGACACCTGCTAATAACCTGGAAGATGGGTAGAGCATACTCACATTGTCATCTCCAGCTATCTACAACTTCATTTTCCATCATCTTTGTCACTCAAGGACAGCAGCAAAGGATATTATTGCTCCTGGTATTGTTATGGTTATTATTTAAGCCATGCAGCGACAAATCCGCAGGTATTGGGCTGGGTTGGGCACACCAGAAGATTCTCCTTCAGATCAGAGGGAAAATTATGGGGGGCATTATGTATAATGTATTTCTCTATTAAATTAAAATAAGCTTCTCTTGACAAAGTTCGGTTTGCTAAGTGACAGTGGGAAGGACGGTGGGTTTAACCTCATGCTCAGCCACAGAGTCCGGGAAGATGGATGGATGGGTGGATGGGTGCTCAATCCCAGGGAAACACAACCACATTTTCTCTACACAATGCTGAACTCTATTCCTGGGCCTCTTGCCTCTTCACATAAACCCTATTAGTCACCCATCAGTGCTAAAAAAAAAATAAATAAATACACCAGTGCACAAGAGTGCCAAGGGCAGCGAAGTTAAAGGACATTACAACTCTTTAATTACATCGGTCTTGGAAAGAAAAGAGCTGTCATTCCCTACTCCTTCCCTCTGGGGAACGCTCGGTATCTACCTTGGCCAGAACCCCCTTAGGAAAGTTGTCACAACATATGTCCTCCCTGTGATTCGTGCCAGGGATGGGTTTAGTCCTGTATTAATATTCCCTACCCACTATTTACTGTGCTGCATTCCCACACAGATGCACACAAACAACTGCCTTTCATCTCCTGCCTTCGTAGGAGGGGGGGGAAAAACCTTAGTTACGCTTTCAAGATAAAGCTGTTGTCTGCAAGTCACTGAGTTTAGCCAGGAGGGAGGATTTTCTTCTGAGAGCACCTTAAGGAGGGTTTAAAGATGTGATTGCAAGGAAACAACCCCTCGAGGGGCTGAGGACCCTGCCCTGGGGACACTAAACACAGTCAGTCATCACCCCCCACCTTCCCACCACACGCAGCCCATCAGGTGCTGCTCTGCCATGCCAAGAGCCATCAAAGAGCATCCTGAGAGCTCAGAGAGCTTCTTCAAATAAGAATGTTTTTAAATATATTTCTCCCTGACAAAAACACCCTTTGTAGAAGTGAAAACGGTTGTCACGAACTCATCGCCCACTTCCTAAAAGATCCCATTACATTTCTGCATTGAACTTCTTTTTCATCACGAAAGTTATTGGAACAGGGGTGGCAGCAGCCAATAGTGCTTTCGATTAAAAATGTATCACAGCGTTTTGCGATTTAAAAGCAAACAAACAAGAAAGGCGCCATGAAATGTTAATGCGCACGTGAGCGGGTTTGATTTCTGTTTGCTGTTGGTTTGTCAAACATTTTCAACTATCAATTAATTATCAAAACTGGGCCAGAAAGCGGAGCCTGATGCGCACGCCCCGCGACGCCAATCGGGAGGCTCCAGCGGCACCGCTGTTCCCCTGAGGATGTGCAATTCCAGCTGTGGAGCGTGGCCGTGGGATGATTTCAGGAAGGTGAGCAGTGAGTGATCATCCTTTCACCCCTTTAAGCGACGCGAGAGACTGATGGGGCTGCAGCCCATCAGCAGCTCCCTGGTCACCTTGGAGCCAAGGCCATCGCTCTGCATTGTCAGAGCCACATCACGAAGCCTGGGACATCTTTTGTGGCGATCTCTGAGGCTGAAGGACACACCACAAGGGATTGGAAAGGACTGGCAGGTGCCTTGGTCAGCCCCACATCCTCCCCTCCCGCTCCATTTTTAAAAGCCCTTGCAACGCCAAAAGAGAGCAGGAAAAGAGGAAAAAAAAAAAAAGGGAAATCAAAAAAGAAACCATCGGAGCCGAGGCAGGTGAACAAGGAGATATGGCAGAGTCAGAGGCAATGGCCCAAGGGATCCATTAACAAGATTCCTCCCACGCAACATCCAGGAGCCCAGGCCATCAATAAAACCTGCTCTCCTCCCCAGCCAGCCTTGCGTGGCTCTGAACTTTCCAGCTACAGGCTGCAGATTGGATTCTTCTGTCATCACCATAAAACCAGATGAATTGTCCACGGCTCAGGGACCTGTGAGAAGGCAGGACCCTCTAGGCAAGAAGGCAGCACACCTCATAAAACCCGTGCTGCCTTTCAGCAGGGCTGGCCCCGTGCTGCCAGGGTGGGTCCCACACGCTGCAGCAAATTCCTCTCTGTGCTTTTCATACCCAAAAAAGAGGGGTGGAGACCCCCTGCCCTCTTGCAACCCAACAGCTCAGCATGGTGATCCCTGCCACAGCACATCCCAGGGTGACACCTGCATCTCACATTGCCTCACCCTCCCTTGCCAGGATGTGCAAGGAGCCCTCTCATCCCAAATTTCTCAGGAGTAACTACAGCCCTCGCTCTGCTTTTGCTGCAGGAGCCCAAAAAGCCACTGGCAAAAGCCATTTCAACCCTGGCTCTTCCACTTCAGCAGCAGGGAACTACTCCTGCATGGGCTGGGAAGGGCACACAACTCACCCTGGTCATGGTTAATGTGTCTCCTGCTGTAAGAACCCATCCCAGGAGGTGCTGGGAAGCATCACCCTGCTCACACCCCTCTATGGTAGTGGGACACCCTGGCTGAGTGAGGGTCGGTGCCACTGAGACCTCAAACAGGACATTCATCCTCCCTTCCCACAGATCTGGGGGTGAAGCAGCAACTCCAGCATTGTTGGAAGCACCATCCCAGCCACGAATAAAGCCTTTGAGAAGCAGCAAGAAGCTGGAGCAGATAGAGCCTGGACTCTGCAACAACAGCATTTCTTCCTGTTTTGTTTTGCTTTGCATTCTCATTGCCAGGTTCATTATCTGGGCCCTTATTCCTGCACACGCTTCCCATTTTTCTCCCTCCTATCTCCCTGCGTCCAACGCAGCAGCCTGTATTAGTTTATGTTAACAAGCTGTGGCAGCACTAATCCTGGCCTCTCCAGCTCCACTGCCGGTTCTGCTGACCAGGCACATTGTTTGTCTCCACTGCCTGGTCCCCCGAGCCTTTCTCCACCTCGAATCCCAGCCTCCTGCAGGAATTACACTGGGATATATCCCGTGCCAAACACTGCGACCACGCTGTCACCGGAGTGCGAGCCGGAAAACATTTTGCTGCCCCTCTGCCACCTCTGCAGAGCACCAAAAGGATGGGAAAGCTTGTTTTCTCCTCAAAATAGAGGCTTTTCTTCTGGGCTGCAGAAACAAGCATCACCCCCGTGGCCCCAGCGTGCCAGGGGCTCCCGTGTGCCGGGCAGTCCCTCCTCCCGCTGGCCACAGGGCAGGAGGCCGGGCTGCCCTCTCCGTCCCACCCCACCCCTGCGATGTGACAGCCCGCATTTGTCTCTTCAGCTCTGACTCCCTCCTCGGCCCAGGTTGACAGCCAACAGCACTTGGAAAAAGAAGTGAAGGGGGGAAAAAACCTAAAGGGCAGCGGCTGTGGTGGAGGGAGCGAGGAACACAGAGAGATTTTAATCACTGCCCCGCTCCAAGGGCACGGGAGCGCGATGGAGTGTCTGGCAGGGAAAGGGAGGGCGGAAAGCCTCGCTGGGTGCCTGGGCTCAGCCCTTCTGCCCGGACACCTCTCTGTTCAGCACATCAAAGCCCATCTTCCCATGCAAGCTCAGCCAGCAGGGTGGGTGCTGGACCCTTTTCACCCACCTGGTTCCCTAAGCATGAGCAATCCACCTGAGGCACTAAAATAGAGCTCCATGCACAGAGCCTCGTGCCACTGCACCAAGACACTGCTCGGAGCCCTGCTGGGCTAATGGTGGGGCTGGTTTGAGTGGAAGCGTTTAACGAGTGGCGTGTGTGCTGCTGATTAACAGTGTGGTTCTCCAAGGCCAAAGGAGAAAAGAATTTCAGAGTAAGACTGCAAACAATTACTCCTTTTAGATAATCACTGTTTTACAGTCCAGACACATGCATAAATATTGCATAATGCTGGGGCTCAGCACGTAATTGTCAGATATTATTCAAACCGAGTCGCTGCTTTATTGGCAAGAGCTGTGAGCTTGTCACATCTCAGGGTCAGCGGCTGGATGGCTGAAGGATTTTCAAGGAAAGCTCAGGTAATGCGAGCAGCAGATCAGCCATTCCCTAAACTTCTCAGCACCGACCTCTGCAAAGTGACCCCACATTCAGGAGCGCCTGCAGAACACTTGTGGGTGAGGACAGGGATGTGAGGCAGAGGGGACGAGCAGCTCCCAGCCAGCTCTCCAGGGCAGGATTTGGGATCAAAGCCCTCACAGGGCAGCCACGAGGTGGTTTGCAGGGACACCAACACCCCCAAGAGCCGCAGAGCCTGCCTGCCCACAGCCACACACCTGCACGTCCCGGGGAAATGCCGCTGCCAGAGCCCCGCTCGCGGTGCCGGGGCCGAGCTCCAGCCACTTTGGACAGGTCTCCTTCCCCTCCCGAGCCGAAGCTGTTTTGTTTGCAAACCATCTGCTCGGCGCCCCGCCGGCAGCAGCGAGGGGGCCCAGATGGACGGGCTCTTTGAAAATTCTTTAAAACGAAGCACCCAAGCACGACGGCTCCATATGCCGAAGGGCCGGCCGGCCCTGAGAGCTGTTGCGTGACCCTCCTGCCTCCCTCCCTCCTTGGCTCGGCCCTGCCCAGACCCCAGCATGCTCCCTCACCTGCCGAGAGCTTGCAAGCCTTTCCAGAGCCCACCTTGGCTCTGCCGAGGGCAAAGTGGCCAGAAGGAGGTTGGGGCTCCTGGGCAGCCTCCATCCTGCACCCTTTGCACACCAGGCCCTGACTCCTGTGGGTTGAAGGAGCAGGTAATGCTCACCCTTAAGCTTTCCAGGGCAGATTATGGGGTAAGGAGAGGCAGGTGGAGAAGATGAGGCTGATTCTTTGGAGACTTACTTCTTGGCCCCGGTTCACTCCTAGTTTAAATGAGACACCTCTGTGATTACTCTGCACAATAGCCAGGGCTGGATTTGGCTCAGAGCAGCTCATGGACAAGCTCAGTGGCAGAGGAGAAAGCCAGCTGCTTATGGGCAATAAACCCCTGCCTGGAAGCACAGCTTCCCTTCCCTAGGAAAGCTCTGCTTCACCTCCAAATACTCAGACAAACTTTCTCATTAGAAGGAGAAGGCAGACCGAGATTCCTGCACTGTTGCAGGAACTGGGGCTTTAAGGAAAAAGAAACACCTTGCAAAACCCACACCACAATCAGATGAATTTTGATCCAAGCCGCAGTGAAGGACAGCTCTGTGAGATTTCAGATAAATAAAGGCACAAAGGCCAGTGAGATTGCAGTGACACCTTTCAGGCTTTGCTTTCCTGCCCCTGTGCCTTGAATATCAAATCCTCCCTCTTGCCAGCAGCCCTGAACCCCAAAGCTCTGGTGAGTGGGGTGGAAAGGATTGATTCCCCTAACAGCAGCTCACAAAAGCCTCGGCTGTTTATAGATTTGTGATGTCAGAGCATGGGAAACCCTTCCTGGGTAATCTGCATTACCAAGGACCCCTGCAGTGGTCCCCGGACACTGCTCTCACCCGTCTGAGGACGCAGGAATTGCAATCCCAAACAACGGGGTTTCAGTAACATGAGCGCCCCGCTCCTGAGCTGCAGCATCACCCCCAGACCGTATTCTCCATAAGGATCTGCTGAGAGTGTCAATAAGGAAAGAGATTACATCGTCTTCCCAAGAGAGAGTGCGGAAAAATCAGTCAGAGCAAAGAAAAGCTGCTTTAGAGTACAAGCTAAGCAGGGTCTGCAGGAGCACGCTGCTTCCCCAGGGATCGCTGAGCTGGAGGCCAGCATGGAAGGAGTGAGAGATTTTGGGGGGTTCAGGGCATCCTTTCTCTGACTGGCTGGCCTGGAATGAGCCAGAGATGGAGCAGGGAGTGATGGAGAGAGGACCTCCCATGCCAGCACCTCCTAAGCTGCTCCTCTCAAGACATCAGCCTCGCCCCTCATCGTTTTGTGGTAGATGAGCGCTTTTGTTAACAAAAATCACATTCATTGCCTCCAAAACCATCTGATCCGGGGCCCACAATGGCAGCAAAGTAACTGAATGCTGATAACTTTATCATCCAACAAGACTCACGTGAAATGCTTCTCTTGTGCTAACGATACGCTGGAGACACACGGAGCTGAAGTGGGACAAAGCTCCCGGCCGGCTGCTAATGAAGGACCATAAATAGTGCATCAAATCAGCCCCGAGTTCCTCTCTGCAGCCCTTGATCAAGCAGCACCCCACCAAATAATGAAAATCTCGCTCTTTTGTATCCATGCAAATCACAGGCGCCACTGGAAATCGCCTGCATTAACGACTTATCTGGTGGGCCAATAAGGGAAAAAAAGCATCCCATTATCTTGTCCACTTAAGCATTAGAGCAGCTCGAAGTGCTTTCATCCACCTCCTACAAGCCTCGTGGCTTCCAGCTCTGTACCCATGGACCATATTTCCCACCATCCCTGCCAGCTGCTCTCCTGGACAGACCCATCCCAGAGGGATCAGGCAAGGCACCAGCTCACAGGCCTCCAGGGATAACCACCACGTCTGCCCTGCTGCTGCCCTGGGGGAGCTCTGAGCATCATAAACCCACGTTTACACCCAAAAGCAGAGGGAAAAAAAGCATCCCATTATCTTGTCCACTTAAGCATTAGAGCAGCTCGAAGTGCTTTCATCCACCTCCTACAAGCCTCGTGGCTTCCAGCTCTGTACCCATGGACCATATTTCCCACCATCCCTGCCAGCTGCTCTCCTGGACAGACCCATCCCAGAGGGATCAGGCAAGGCACCAGCTCACAGGCCTCCAGGGATAACCACCACGTCTGCCCTGCTGCTGCCCTGGGGGAGCTCTGAGCATCATAAACCCACGTTTACACCCAAAAGCAGAGGGGTCTGGCTGCCTGTGATTCTTTAAGGCTCACCAGTGAAGGATACCATTATCCAGCTGGAATTCCACAGGGGAATTCAGGTAAGCAGACTGTAATTAACCGAGCTGGCACGCTGCTGCATCCGACAGATGTAGAAATGCACCTTGAAAGGAGAAAAAGGAGGAGGGAGGGGAAGAGCAGGAGAGGAGCGATGCCTACCCAGGGTCCCTCTCCACGTGCTCTGGGGGGATGTGGGGAGATGCAGTGGCTGCAAAGGAGCAGTCAAATATGTGGCAGTGCTTTCCTCCTCCTCCCAGCTGTTGGGCAGGAGCAAAATCCCCATGGAAATGCAGGCAGAGAGTCTCAAAAGCACTGATAGCGAGTTGGAGCTGGAGTTAGGCTGTCCAGCACCCTCAGGCAGAGATGGCCAATGTGTGGAGTGGGAAATGGGAACATTCATGCTCCTCGGCTTAGGAGGCTCAAGCCACAGCTCTGCTGTCAGGCACGTCATGCTGGGCTTTTGGAGAGCCACCAGAAAGCAGGATTTGTCTGCCTGACCCCCAGCCAAGCAGCAGTAATCCCCACCCAGCCCAGCTAACACCCATGTCAGCCCCACTCCTCCACAAACCACTTAGAAGAAATTTCCCCAAGCAAATGCCCGCGAGCGAACGTCCTGGATTTGTTCAGCTCTGGCCTGGCTCACACAGCACCCACACCTCCAAATCCTGCGGAGATGAACCTCCCCATCCCACCAGGCCCAAGGCAAGACCTCCAAACCAGAGCTTGGACAACACTGCCTGGGCACAGCAAGGGCAGAAGAGCAGCTCTGCCTCCCGTCCTGCCCCGCAGCACCCCGACCTCCATCAGTGAGGCACGGCTTTCTCCCTTCCTCTTTTTGCTTTGTTGGATAATTTGACTTCTCCCTGCTCTGCCCTGCAATCAGAGTGGCAGTGAATTACAGCAAGGGTGGCTCTGCTCCTTTCAGATGTCAGAGCCTGCCGTAATTGTGGCACCCACTTACGTTTATGTCAACGGGGGAGCATTTGCATGGCAGGGAGCTCGCCCTGCCAGCACCGAGCCTGGGACAGCCTCTGCTCATCCTCTCTGGGGTCCTGCTCCTGCCTTCCCACCGGGAATGTCAGCAGCATGTCACCAAGCAAAGCTCCCTGTAGGAGGGGAACACATTCCCCAGCTCAATCCTGCTCCGGGAGCCCATCCAAAACTCACAGCCCCCCTGTCCTGCTGCTTGCAGAGCTTCTCCAGGCCCTCCACGATTGTTTCTCTGATAGAGACACCCAAAATCCCCTCACCCAGGTGACTTCAACACTTCCTTGCCCTCTCCTCCTACACCCTCAGCTCAGCATTTCAAGACATGTGAAGGTTTTCCTCTGCAGGGGTGTGCCAGGAGAGGGAAAAAAGCCATCAGGAGAGCAGAGGTTATCCCAGCTGCAGGAAATTTGCTCTCCAGGTGGGAGCTTTGCCCATCTGCAGCAGGAACGGGACCAAGCACCAGGGTGGGAAGAAGGGGTATGGGGAAAGATGGTCCAAGAGTTTCCCAGGAGAGGTCACCTCCCTCCTGCCATGCCCAGCTTCAAGCAGAGTGACACAGGGAGCAGGAGGAGGATGAAAATCCCTATTAGAGTCCTTTGCCTCTTGCACACAGGAAGAATGCAACCCCTAACTCCAGCTGGAAAGGTGGATGGGGGAGGATGGGCAGAAGCAGTGGGAATCTCACAGGTCAGGCAGAGTTTCCAGGCTCCCATCCCCATGGCAAATGGGCAGCTGGTTCTGAGGAGCAGCGGAGTTTTAAAAATAAATAAATAAATAAACCAAGTCAAAACCCACAGCGCCAAAAACAAACATTGCAAAAGACAGAACGCATCAAATATTAAAGGAATCAAACTCCTCCTGTCAGCAGGGAGGACACAGAAACTGTTCCCAGATGTGGCAGGGCTGTCACCTTCTCTGATCAGCTCGGCTTCAAACAGCTTGTCACAGGGATGTTTGTGCTTTCGGGGTCCCTAACCCCGGTGTCTCTCCCACCCTCGGCTCCTGCGGAAGGCTGGATCCTTCCCTGGTGTAAATCCACCTGGAGCTGCTGCCGAGAGCTCTCCTGATAGCTCAGGCAGGCTCAGGGCTGGTTTCACTGGCAGCAGCAAGTGCCAGTCACCAAAAGGGGATGTGGGGACAGAGTCACGGAGGGGACAACCCCAGAAACACCTGGTTTGGCCGAGACAGCCCACGGGGAGGGAGGGCACAGCACCCTCCACCACAGGCAGTCCCTTTCCCAGAGTATCCACCCCAAGCCTGCCCGGCCTGTGTGGCCCCAGGCACAGCAGCAGCTCCGAGGCTGGATCCTGCTGTCCCTGGCACAGGCACACAGGGAATGAGAGCACAGCCCTGGGCTCTCCCTCCCTGCCACGCCATCCCTGGCACCTCGTGCCACAGCTGCAGTGTCCTTGATAAGAGGTGGCACACCCCAGCCACAAACCAGCCTTGTTCTGCAAGGGGTTGACAAATGAGGAGTCTGGGACTGGTCCCAGGAGCTGGAGCATTGCTCCAAGTGCCCAATCTCACCTTCCCAGGGCAAACATCAAATATCCCTGTCCCAGCTGCCTGGAAAGAGGCACTCCCAGACAGGACAAAGCCCTGCAGGCACGCTGCTCCCAGCTCCCAGGGATGCTGACTCTGTCCCAGGGTGATTTCCAGTACCACAACTCCATTCCCACTCTGGATTCGACACATCACTGCCTGAGTTTCGACCTCCGGATCTGGGCTTTCCGAGCCTATGAACTTCATCTCTGCTGGCGCACGATGCCAGGAACATTAAAAAAACACAACCCACCACAGGCTTTGGAAGGTGGCCGCATGCCAGGTTCATCTGTTCCCAAACTCCTCGAAGTTCCGTGAAATCCCTCCCTCCCTCTCCCTGCAGCACACAGTCGGCCTCCCCTCCTCCCAGACCCCACCAAAGCCTTCTCTGGCCTTCCCCCTGCACAGCTGCTGCCTCCATGGCACAGAGCTGCCCTCAGGTGCAGAACAAAGCAGGACTGGATGGAATTCCCGTGGTGGGGCCCCAGCTGTGCCGCGCCTCACCCCGTGGCTTCTTCCCGTGCCACGACCTTTTACTGCAGCAGCAAATTGCTGATGGCCTGGCTGTTGGGAGCAGGAATGAGATTGGCTTTCCCATGGAAAAGCAGCTTTGCAGCCGTTCCCCCAGGTCCCATTTCTCCAGATCTCTCCATTTAGCAGCCACACAAGGGACACTGGGGGAACCACGGCCTGGGGGCTCCTTCCAGCGCTAATTTAGGCACATGAAATATTCAATAACCCCCAGAATAACCACACAGAGGATCTGATGGACTTTCTGGGACTCCCTGGAAGTGGGATCTCATCAGCCAAAAGATGCAGCACCAGGATGAGGCGAGATGTGCTGACAAGGACAAGGAGAATCAGCTTTTCCCTGCCCCAGCTGGACATCATCCAACCCCAAGCCATGGGCTCTGTCAAGGTCAAAGGAACAATTTCTGGAATGTCCAATGCACTCACATCCCAAAACAGCTTTTCTGAGGAGATACCAAATCCAAGAGTTTGCTCTTGCAGGTTCCACCCACAGAACCAGCCCAGGACCCCCTCCCTCCAAACTCCTTAATTTAACTTTTTCCAGAGCACAGAGCAAGTTGCTCTCTAATCAAGGGAGCTCTAACGTGGTAATGCCAGTAAATTGTAATTAATTTTCCCCCTAATTGATGCGTGGGAATATCCGGGACCCTCATTCTCCTGCCTTCAATTCCCTTATAAATATATGATTTGACAGGTTAATTTGAAAGTAAAAGTTTGGTTCTTTCCAGCAACCCAAGCAGAAGCCCAAGAACAGAGCCGGCTGCCTCGCTACGTGAGGCGGAATGAAAAGGGTTGAAGTCAGGTTACAGTCGTCATCATCATCATCTTTTTAATTTCACTAATTTAATTTCTGCCCCCCCCCTTCTTGGAAGATAATAAAAGCTTCATTTCACAGTCCAGAAAATTTGGCAGCAAAAGGTGACAGACAGCCAAGGAAAGATGGGAAAGATGCATAAGAAGGGTGACAATTCCTTCAAAGTTAAAAGACGGTGCTCAGCAGCCCGGGGAAGGGCACGGGAGGGCACACAGGACACCGAGGCATTAAAATCCAGCTTTCCCAAGGTGGCAAAGGGAAATCAGGCAACACTAATGATGCAGCTCGGTGCCAGAGGGTGCAAAACTCCCCGTGCCTGCAGGTAAACACACCTGCAGCTCCCCTCCCTGCTGGCTGAGGAGAGCCAGGTCACCTTCCCGGAGCTTTAATGAGTCTGGAGGCGCTGTCTGGCCCACATGAAGCTTTTTTGGCTTGGAACTCATCAAGTCCAAGGCTATTTTTTTCCTGTCGGCCTCCCCAAGACAGGACATGGCACCGCTCCCACCCAGAGCCCCAGGGCGCTTCCACGCAAACGCCAACTGCTCCCGAGTCCGCGGGGAAACAGCTCAAACACAATCACACAAAAGGTATCAAAATCTTTCTTCACTTGTTCCTAATTAGAAAGGAAGCATCAAACCCAACCCTTTTAATAAGAAGAAACATCCTGGGTTGATGTATTTAACCTTTTCTAATGAGAAGTTGCATTGAAACATCCCCTTTCCCATTTCTTCCAGGAGCTCCAGCGCCGTTCCCTATCCGGCAGCCCTCTCCCTGCCATCTCCACGGGCTCCAGCCTGCAAGGTCTGGCATCGAGTCAGTCTGGAAATGCCATCCCCATCCCCTGCATCCCTCAGCACCAGGGGACACAGGCTCCTCGCCTCCCCATTCCCATGGGAGTTACAATAAAAGCTGGAGGAGCTGGGGAAAGAAAGGACTGAAGCCACCTCGGACCTTGGCCGAGGGAATGATAAAGGATAAATAAATGCAAATCTTAGATGAGGACGACTGGCAGAGAATCGAACTTCAGTCCTGGCTGCTGAGGATATTTACTGGAAGCAGATCTGGACTAAGCAAAGCATATGGGAATACTGTTCCTCCAGAATCAACACCAGCACTGCCTCCTGCCAAGCTGCGTTTTGGGGCTTAAGGGACATTTTTGGTGGAAATCTGCAGGAAAATGCGATGAGGAATGTGAAAAACGTGCCTGGATTTATGTCTCTGTGCTGACAAAAGGATGTTCGAGCAGTACATTTTGTAAAATCCCTGCTCCCCATTGCTGATTTCTCACCACGTCTCTGCCTCTTGGTCACAAAACTGCCCTTTTCATCCACGTAGCCAATTGCAGTGGCGAAACACCAACAAAATCAAGCAACAACAAAGGCAGGCAGAGGGAAAGACAGGCCTTTCTCGTGCTTTTTGGAGTAATCCAGCGATTTGGTGGAGTTCCAGGAAGCGAGACAGAACTATCAATTTGCAGTTCCAAGGGCAGCCGATCTGATCCCTGTCCATGCCTCCCGCAAAAATCACTTTGCCTAAATTCACGGTGGGGGAAGTGCTCAGCCCCTCTGCACCAGCAAGGAGCTGGAAGTTTTCTGAGCCCTGCAGAGATGCAGCAGGGATCAGGTTTTCCCATCACATGCATCTCCCTCTCCCTCCTGCCGCCTCTCATAAAGGGGAGAGATGTCATCTGACAATTTCTCAGCGGGGAAAAAAAAGGAAAAGAGAAGAAAAAGAGAGTTTTTATCTACTTTAGGTTATATTTTTATTGCCAGCCGTGACTGTAACATTTGCTCTGATTACCAGATTAATCACCAAATTGCAAAGCCCATTAAATAAAATCGAGTTGGACAGTTGAGGTGTTCCAAGAGCGACGTCCCTCGGAGCGTGTCCCAGCCTGCTTCTCCCTCGTCCTTTCTCTCCCTGACACTCAGCTTGAGAGAAAGACCATTCCCCAGCCAGGATAGAAGGGAAAACAACATTCCCTCTCTCCTGAGGCCACGATCCATCGGGAAAGACCAGCGCAGCTGTCCCCCAACACCACCGGCATCACCTCTCCCCTGTCCAAGCTCTATTTGCCAACCCTGCACATCATCAATTAGGGTGATGGACAGCACAAACAGGTGAAGATGTGTTTCACAACCCTCGGCTCAGGTCTCTGCAAATGAGCGCTGTAGATCTCCCCTTCTCCTAATGCCACCTGTCAAAGCCTCCCCTCTTCCCGGGAACAGGATCCCGCATCAAAGCACAGTTAAATGGGGTGTAAATGCCTCTTTCATGCACAGAAAATGGGCCGGTTGGCAGTAATAGGGGGAACTGTAAATGCTGTCAGCGGCTACATTTTGTTTATTGATTTGCACCGTGTAATGGGATGACTCGATTTGAATCATATACACAGGTGTCATGTCCCATTCATCGCCATCGGATTTAATAACCACAACAGCGCACCGTCGAGCTGGGCTCCGCAGCGGGCACAGAAACTGCCCAGGAGCACGGGGATCCTAAACCCCCGGGGTCTGTGAGCTCATGGCAAAGCCAGAGGTAGGAGATGTGCACCAGGGGCTCACCCAGACATCCCCTACAGCCACAGAGTCACGGAATGGGTTGGGTTGGAAGGGACCTTAAAGATCGTGGCAGCGGGGTTGGAATTAGATGTTCCTTAAAGGCCCCTTCCAACCCAAATCGTTCTGGGATTCTGCACTGCTTTTTCAACCCCACAGCCCTTGTGATGTTCACAATGGTACTGGGGCAGTTTTTATGCTTGCCCCGGGTTTTGGGCTGTGTAATTCCCTGTAGGCACACACAGATTAACCCATCCACCACCCTGGAACACCTTCCAGAATTATCCATCTCTGCTGGTACAACCCAAGCGTGCAAACTGCTCCTCCAGCCCTCCACCTTTGCAGAACCTTCCCAAAGCCCCGGACCCCGCAGCACAGAGGGAGAAGGGAAAGGATGAACTCCCCTTGCTTAAACTCTACCTGCACCACCCAAATCCCAGGCTGAGTTCACCCTAACATGGCAAACCCAAGGGATTTCTCCCTTCCGCATCACGCGTCTCTCCAACAACACAGAGGAATTAAATCCTACTGCTTAATTTCTGCGGCATCTGCCAGGCTTCCCCTCCCTCCAAAAAAAATAAGGAATACAATCAAGAGCCTCTGAGCGTGTCACCCCAGCGGTTACGATGCCAATTAGGAGAGAGTCAAGCATTCAAATGGCCAAGCAAAACAAGGCAAATGACAAGTAATTTAAATCCTGCTGGGCACTCTCCGACGAAGGCGGCTGCCGTGTCGCAGTGAGCTGCGGCACTCGCTAATTAGTAACCACTCAAAAGCCTGTAAATAGCCCTAAAACACGCTCCGAGTACTGACAGCGATGGGCTGTTAGGTTTATCCCTGCTCCCAGGTTTATCCCTGCTCCCATCACCACAGGGTGCCACAGCCAGCTTCGCTGCTCAGATGGGAACACGGGTACAGCAGGATGATGTGTCCCTTGTAAATGTGTGGCAGGGACAAAAATGGCACATTCCATGTCCCGGGACTGCAGACATCCCTTCCCGTTCCCAAACCTCCATGGCAAGCCGGAGGTGCCTCTGCAGATGGGGTAGGGTTGCTCCCAAGCACGGCAGTGACACAACTCCACACCCAAGCCCCAGATCCTTCCTCTCCACTGCTCTCTTCCTCACCATGTGAGTGGAGAGAGGCCGGGACGGCATCGCCTCCCTTGTTTCAGGTCACGAGTCCCCTCGAAATACCATCACTCGGAGCAATGAAGCTGTCACATTTTGTATTTTTAGTTTTTCAAACCTTATATTTCATTTCACCTCCAGCTGCTGAAAAGGATGAGCAAAAGGCCAGAGCAGGGAGCAAAAAATCAATACGCTGCAGGAAGACAGAAGATCTGTTTCTATTCTTCATCTCTGATGCCGGGTACCCAGGGAACATCACTGCAAACAAGTCTGGGGGCTACTGTCCTCCTGCTCAAGCCAAGTCCTCCGGTTCCCCAGTCATCACAGAGAGGGACCCACTCACTGCCAGGGGAGGGGCTGGCTCTTTGGAAAATGCTTTCTCTACATGGATGATGCTGAATGAATCCTATATGGGTGGTAGGCAATAAAAGACAGCCCTAAGGAAGGGAGGACTGTATTGATTTCTCTCCAAATCCCTGTCCCCGCCTGCTTCACAGACCCTCTAATCCCTCCTCAGGCTCCTCCTCTAACTCATCCCACACAACCTACACATTACCATTTTCCATGCTGTCCGTGGGATTTCCCTTCCCTGCTCATCAGTGATCTCACCCCGACTTTCTGCTCGGAGCTGCTCATTGTCCCAACACTCAATTTTCACCTATTCCCTTTATTTTCACTTGCTCCCTCCACATTGGCGGTGAGGTCCCCAGAAGTCTCTCTGAAGCCACCTTGGCATCAGGTTCCCTCAAAGCTACTCTGGCTCCTCTGCAAAGGCTGAGGAGTCTCTCGTGCTCAGCCACTTCACGCTCTGCCAACCTGCTGCTTGTGCAGCATGGGAACGTATTGGACACATCCAGACAAATCAGGCTCCCCTCGACAGGCTCGACAAGGGAGCCAGGAGCTACAGGAGCTCTCCGAGTGCAACAGAAATGAAGGGATTGGCATCCCTGGCAGTAGAAACATCTCTCAGAAGATAAACCAGCCTCACTCATGAGGCAACCTGACCTGAAGGGGTTGGAAAGACCTTTCAGGTCACAGGAAGATGCAGGTAGGGGTTTTCTTGGTGTGCTGAGGAGGTGGAGGATGAACAAGATGCAGGATCAAAGGCTCCCTCCTGTTCCAGGCATCATCCTTTCAACAGCTACGTGACACATCCAAAACACCTCGAAAATGAGCTGATAAAGCAGTTGAAGTCCTGAAGAGCTGCAGGATGTGATGGCTGGTGTTAGCCCAGCTGGTAACACCATCCATCCATCCATCCATCCATCCATCCATCCATCCATCCGTCCCTCCGTCCATCCATCCATCCATCCCTTCCACAGGGGCCCCTTCCCAGCAGGAGCCTCCCCATAAATCAGGGGGTGAGGAATAAGCATGGAGCATCGGAACTGCAGAAGCAGCAGCACTGCAGTCATAAATCAGGATCTAATTCAATCTTGTGAGATGCCTCGTTTGATTAATTTATGTCAGCATTTTCTCTTCCGCCGGCGGCTGCTGTCCCTCCCTGCATCGCCTCTGCCTCCGCGCTTCTCCGCAGTCCCAGGCCGGACAACCCGGCAGGCTCCAGGCAGGAGGGATGGCCAGGAGGGGACACAGCCAGGCCCATCCAAAGAGATCTCCACGGGACTTGGCCAAGCCTGACCTCCTGTCCTCTGCCAAAGCCCCTGCACATAGTGGTTACACCCATCTGCCACCCCAGGGCAGGGCCACCAATGTTCTTGGGTCATGGACCTGTTTGATGGAGGACACTTTCTAACACCTTCCCAGCATGGCAGAGACTCCCTCTGGTCCTGGTCTTTTCCCATATATTGCTCTCATCAATAGAATCCAGCATCCCTCTACAAAAAAAACCCCGTCCTTTAAAATGGGAGGTGATGGGGCTGTTTTTCACAGGAAAACCAAATGCCTGTTGCCACCTTAAAATAAAGATGGACATCATTGAAAATCCAGATGCTTCATCTGAGCCACACTTTCCTGGGGGAAAGAAATTACTGAACTAAATGAACACGGAGCAAGGAAATAAAATAATACCCATGCTAACTGTCCCTGCTGAATCTCCAGTAATGAGAGTCTGATCAAGTGCTGCATAAATTAACTGGTGCATCAAGACAAGAGGGTGTAAGAGCAACATCCACACTGACCCCAGCAGCCTCAGCCTCAGCCTTGCCTGGAAAGTGTCCTCCCTGAAAGCACATTACACCCTCCAAACTTCTCTGGGAACCACTCATTTATTTAGGAAGGAGGTAGGAGACAGCGAGAGTGATACTTGGACCATCTGTTTGAGCTCTCCCTCCTCCCTCCCTGCACAAAAATTAGCAAGAGCCTGCAAGAAGCAATGGCACATGTTTAATTCAGTCCCTCAGAGGGCTGGAGCTGTATTTTGGGCTTGGCCTCCTCCGTAACAAGGGTTTAAATAAATCACTGGGTCAGAGGTGCCGAGACACCAGACACTGATGCACAGGGACTGCAAGCAATGGCCATTGCTCTTGCCCTCCAGGAGCATTCCCTCTGCCAGATCCCAGGGCCAGGGGTTGACACAGGCAGTTCTATAGCTTAACCTGGTGCAGCCTGGTTAGCGTCAAAGGGAGCTCGGATAAAGCTGCCTGTGAGATGCACGGCTTTGTTCAGAGCAGCCAAATCCTGGTGGTGATCGGTGCCAGGTCCTGGGTTGGAGGATTCGGGCTCTTCACTCCCCAGGGGCTGGCAGGAGTTTGCTGGAGCACTGGAAGATCAAGCTGCTCTGGCAGTGCAGCGGCAGAAAACAGACTGTCAAAAATCTGCTGAACCTGAGGAGCTCTGGGCAGTCCCATCCAAGCCAGAAGGTTGCAAACCACAGGGGCTGCAGGCTGACACTCTGCCCGAGCAGCTCCTTGCTGGAACCTCGCAGCTTGTGCGACGGAGAAGGCGGGAAGGTGGCTTGGTGGCCCAGGGACAGCTGTGCCTGCTGGGTCTCTGTGTCACAGACAAAACCCTGTGGTTTCACTCACATGCTCCATCCCTTAACACAGCGCTGGAGAGGCCCAGCTAAGGACACCGTGCCAGGCTGCTGTCAGCCCCAAATCCAAAAACTGCTCAGGGACCCTCACTGAAAAGGGACCAATGTGATGGAAATGTTCCTACATCTCTCCTCTCTTCCCAGAGAGCTTCCACCATGGAATGCCCCAGATAGATTCTGGCTCTGTACTGGACTACCAGCCTGGGCCAAGGCTGTCTGAGCACCTGTACCATCCCACTGTCCTTCCTCATCCTTCACCCTACTCCAGAAGATGGGGGTTATACGGAAGGAGACAATCCTAGGGGAAAACGCTGCCCTCCTCTTTTCACCCCCAGCTCAAGGCAAAGAACAGCCTTGCTCTTGGCTGCTCTGGTCCCACAAACTCCTGCTTCAACCCCTTCTCTCTTCACCTCTCCTCTCACCAGCTTTAACACTCTCATCCTGGGAGTCAGCTCCCACCGGCCTCCCACGGGGATCCAGCTCTGCCGCCCTTCCTCAGGCTCCTCTTCAGAGGAGACTCCACTCTCCCTCTACGTATCCGAGCAGCAGCAACTTACAACGTTTGGAGCAGTTTCAGAACATCTTCACTGACAATTTCCTCAAAGGCCACTCTTCAAACGGCGACAAACCCGCCTTGATCTCCTCCGCGGAACAGCGGGAGACGGACTGAGCCTGTCCTCTTAATTGGTGTCACTCTCCCATTATTTCCAGGCTGGTAGAAATCCTGCGGACTCCTTTTCTGGCTGGTGGGCAGAATGGGATTTCCTCAGGACTTAGCAGGGAGCAGCACTCCGAGGCAGTGATAGCTCAGAACGCACCTCCCCGGGGAAGAGACGTGAAGCCAAGGGCTTACAGGCACTGTCATTTCACGCCTGCCTCGGAGCACAGCAGCGACGGCTCTGAACGGATTGGGAATGCCATCCACTATTCAAGCCACAGACAGGCCTACTGCACCCAAACTGGGTCAGGGCATGCTTTCAGACTAAGGTAATTCCTCACAAACTCAACTTGGTTTGCATATGTATTATTCACACGTCAGTCTTGGCTAAAAGCTGTCCGAGTTTCCAAGGCGGATAACCCCGTGCATTCTGGGAATCACAGCTGTGATGTCCCCATCACTTCCAGGCTTGCACACAACAAAATCAGCACCCAACATCTGCCACCGACAACTGTGAACATGCCCCAGCACAACTGACCAGGAAGCTCCAGCACCGCTTTTTCCAGAGGTGAGGGAATAAGACAGCATCCATAAGCTGGATGCACCAAGGCATGGGTCTGCTGGCCTCCCAGTCCAGCCCACTGGAAAGAAATTCCTCCAAATTTGAGCAAAATTGCAGGCAAGGAAAATCCCTTCTGTTACCAAACGGTTAAGACAGACTTATGTCTTCACAGGACAACATGGAAGTGGACTTCCAAAGGTTGCATTATTTACACTGAAGGTTCAGCCAAGTTTGAGACAGATCTGTTCATTTTAATTCAACGTAATATTTATGATAGAGCACAAAAGATTATGGGCCAGAACCTCAGCCAGTGTAAATCACCACAGCACTTGACCCAGCTGAGGACCCAGTTCTGGCTGTTGGCTTTTAAAATTCAATTTTTCTTCAGCTCTGTAGCTCCTGCCAGCTGAGTCTGGGCAAAAAAGAGCCAAAAATATGGAGAGAGACAGAGACCTGTTCCCATGGTCAGGGCTGCAAGGATAGTGACCAAAAGTGAGGAGGAGATTTGAGAGGTTCTGGCCTGGAAAGGTCAGGGAACACATGAAACAGATAAAAAGAAGGAACATTTAAAGAGTAGTTGATGCACCAGAGATCAGGAAATCTTCCTTTTGTGGACTCTACTACAGCCACAGAGTTCGGGGATGGGGAATGGGAGTGCAGCTCCACCAGACTCCGCATTTCTGGTGGAGCCCAAGTGCTCCATGTAAAGCAGCCCCGGATTCATAACCAAGGATGCGCAGAGACTGGCTATAGGCAACGGGAAACCACACCACCTGACTAATTTATTTAATTTTTCTTTTATATTTGCCAAGATTTAGCAGGATTTGCAGCCCTCTGCCCACTCCCCCACCCCCCATGTGCCCTGAGCTGCCTTTCCCCAGATTTTGGACGCCTCCTGCAAGGCAGAGTGGAGTTCCTGTACAATCCCCAGACTTGTTGATATCGTTCCTGTGTCTCCTGTTGCTTCTGTGCCCTTGAGACGAGGAATTTTGATGAGGTCCACCCAATCATCCCCACGTAACCCTAAGTGCTGCTAATCAAAGGAGCAATTAGAGCAGGATGCTTCGCTTCCACAGCCCTGTTACTGTGCATTCCCCAGCAGCTCCCTCTGAACAGACACGGTGATGGATAACAACTCCATATTACTTATTAAACACCTAATATGGCTTTAACCGCTCTGTTTACTGAAGAGTGTTAATCTTAATGAAAACAATATTTGAGGCAGACTGGCAAGGATAATTCTCTACCCTTTTATCCAGGGATCTCAGAATACAGAAACAGTAATTGATCCTCACGGCATCGCTGCGGGTATTACACCTTTTCAAAAGGGTAAACAGAGGCACAGAGAGGTTAAACAGTTTGCACAGAGTGCATTTCCTTCTCGGAGAGTGTTGGTAATGCAGTCCCTGAGCCCGCAGGAAAGCCAGGGAAGCATGTCTCTTACAAGAGAGGTCTGTGGCTTTTTATCCCCCTTGCCTCTGACAAGGCTGGTTTGAGCTCTGCGATGACAGAGGAGCTGGAATGGGGCTTCACAGAAATCAGAGATGGAGGAGACCCACGAGGAAGCTCCTTGTTACCTTAGGAGAGATCAAAACGTGGCAGGGCCCTAAAACCTTCTGCTTTGGCACACAGGTCAATCACCAACTGACTGAGATGTGCAGACAAAACCCTTCCCAGGCAAGAGATCGTCCCAGGTCCTGGGCACCTCTCCCCAGTATCTGATACTGGGAGCCATCAGGTACACCTGACTGGACCAGTATCCCAGTGCCCAGGGCTGCCAGAACATCCCTGCTCCCACTGCCCGAGCCAAGGACACTGACACAGGCAGGGCTGGTGGGAAGGGAGGAAGGAGAGCCGGAACTCCCTTAGCCCAGAAAATTCATTTTGCTCTCCTTCACAGTCTTTTCTGCCCTGTCAAGCCAGGAGAGGGTGTAAGACAGGAGGAGGCACGACAGAGTATAGAAAACACTGCCCTGTGGCACATTCTCCAAGTAATTTTCCAGCTCTAGGAGTTCACAGGCTGCCTCTGGAGTGAAAGAGATGTCAAGGTTCATAATATTTTCCTATTTTTCAAGATAAATACTTTTTTACCGTCCCAAAGCCTTCACTATCTACTACTTAAGTCCATCTCATAAAATTCATAAATCTTTTCCAAAATATCCCCCAGCCAAAAAAAGCCCAGGTTGGTCTCAATTCTAAGCAATGCACAAACCCTTAATGACAAGCTTCTGATAACAAAGGCACTCAGGCAGCAATCTATCAATCCACAGGCTGGCAAAAAGCGCCTTAAGAGGAGGAAAGGGGACACACAGAGCCAGAGCTGAATCACCAATTTCATTAGGACAATCACCGTCCAGACGCCTTCACATTTGCGTAGGATTATTTGATTTCCCCCAGCACTGAAAGGTCTTTTATTGCACACCAACAGCACCATAACAACAGGCCTGGAATGGGAAGGAGAGGCATCTAAATTAATATTGCTCCTGAGTTCCTCTGCCTGTGTCAGTGGGGACTCTCAGCGAGCCCCTCTGCATGTGAAGGGCAGGTCTGAACACTTGCCCCACATCACCAAAATGACACCTCTGTATCTCTATGCTCTCATACAGACACTTAAGCACCCAGTTTTCAGCAGGGGTTTAATTTCACCCAGGTATTCTCTTGACACCTTAGCAGGTGCTTGTTATTTAAAGTCCTTTATCTGCTTTGGTGGAACTCCTGTCCCCGAGGCCACAAGCACGCCCATGCAGAACAACAGAAAAACACCCAAACCCAGCATTCAAAATGGGTGCACAGACAGAAAGCCTGGCAAATCTGGACATTTCCAACATCAGTATCTTGGGAGATGGAGACTGAAACAAATTGTTCTTAGCCCAGAGTAATTTCACAAGATTTTATCCATACAGCAAAGTCACTTTCCACCACCGAAAACGATTTTCTGCCATGCCTGCAGATATCACCAGAGCACTCTCAGCTCCTGCAAGTCTTGCAACTCAAGAGGGGAATTGTGGACATGCAAGTCACGTCCACCCGGATTTAGCTCCCACAGCCTGGGAAACGCATCCTCTTACAGCCCCAGAGCTGACAACCTGTTAGCACCACGTATTAGCCTGATCCCGGGTGGGATCTAACCCTCTGCAGCTCAGGGCTCTGTCGGCTGGGAGAGACAGGGAAAGGCAGAGACAGCAGCTCACGGGTGGATGCTCAGCAGGAACGAGGCAAAGCAGCAGCAGAATATTTACATGTGCACAGCAGCGTTAATGACCTTGCGGTTTGCACTCATCCCAGGTCCTGACTACAGACCCCCATCCCTGTTGGATCAGCCAGCCCCACCGAGAAATGAATTCCCATCCCTTCTCTAATGCAGCAGGAAGTCTAAATAAGTGCTTTCCACACATTCTGGGCTTGTTTACACTCAGTTCCTGTACGAGCTGTACTGGCTCAGCAAGAAGCAGCACAGCCCAATGCGAGGGATGGAGTCATTCTGCCACAAAGGCGCTGTGTCAGGGATAGCTTGTTTGCACATGCATAGAGAAACACGCCAGGCAGCCCTGGCTGCAGGCAGCAGCGAGGGCTGTCCATTATTAGGGAGCCTTGGAAGGAGCCTTCCTCCAGTGGGAAAAGAGCAGATACCTCTGGCCAAGGTTTGCAGCCCCAGGGAGGAACCCCACTTCTTCTCAGACCTCCCTGCAAAGCTCTCAGTCCTTCCTAAAGCCTCCAAGCCCCTTCCAAACCTCCCAGATCTTTTCTGATGCAAGGCCAGCACTCTCATTCCTCTTCCTGCCCATCACAGCCTTCCCCCTGCCCAGCGCATCCCTCCCCTCCCCTCCGTCACTCCGCCTGCGGCAGCATCCCTCCCTTGTATGTATTTTGCTGGGGAACTTGTAGGGCTTGTCTGGCTAATGAAAAGCTGCTTTGGATCCCCCTTTGGGCTTTTCAGGAAGGATTAGCAAGCTTTCTCCAAAGCAGACACAGCAAGACAGTGTGTTTCTCTAAATACATCAGGGACTTCTCCGGTGCTTGGCTTTGGCAGGGGCTAAGTGCAGTTGTCTCACAAGTTGTCTCCTCACTCGGGTGTACAAACAGGAAGGTGCTGTCAGGCATCGATACGGGGCTGCTCGGGCTCTGCCTCTCTGGGGTGCTGCACAATACAGTGAGTGAAAGCTGTTACCTGCTGACAGCTCTGCCCAGGCTCGCTCGGAACAACGGGGGCTGCGGAGAAGCTCCCCTGCCAAAGGTGCTGACGGTGGCACTGGCTCTGCAGCCCTAGCAGGGAGGGCAGCACAGCCCAAATAATCCCCTGCGCTCCACAGAGCCACCATCTCACCCTCCTTTGTGTCCCCAGAGCAAGACTCAGGAAGGGCCACCAACTGCTAATGCTTAGGGAGCACAAACTCCAGTTTAACTTGGCATCTCCCTGATTTCCCAGACAGCATCCATGGCCCTTCCCTCAGACCCTGCCACAAAATGAAGTGAATTTCCTGTGTTCAAGCAGCAAAGCCATGGCAGAGCTGGGCTCAAGGCTGACCTCCAGCTCCACAACCTCCTCATGACACCAGGTCTTTAGGGGACCTGTGCAGTCCTCAAACTGGTACCATTCCCAGCGATCCTCTTGGCCCCACACAGCCTCAGAGCTGCCTTGTATTCCTCATCTGAAGTAAGTGGGGCAAGCAATTAGCTGTTTCAACAACCCTTACGGGACGCTGCTGTTGGCAGGGGTAATTGAATGTTATCCCAGTAAAACAAGGGGAACAAGATGTGATAGCCATATCATCTCAAAATAGGCTACACACAGGCCATTCATCCCTCTCTCTGGGGGCCTGGCTTTGTTTGAGCAAGATTATGAACTCCCCTTCAGAAGAGCTTCATCATTTCCACATATTTCCCATTGGCCATGGGCGGGCAGGATCAATAAAGATATAATCCGAGAGACAGCTGCAAACACAAAAGTTCCTAATGAATTCCCGACCAGCCCGGCAGCCCAAACACGCGTCCCGTCAGCTGGGAATTGGTGCAAAGCCATGCTCCGATGAAAATTTCCCCATGGAGGGCAGGACCAGAGGCAAGACAGTGTCAGGTGGCTCCCCGTCCATCTCGGAGTCCGACGTTATCCCCGGAGTAATTACTCCTCCAGCCACCAACACCTCCAGCCAGGGGAGAGATTGGAGGCACAGGAAGGTGTATTTGAAGGCAGCACTATGGAAATGGCCTGGCAGCGTGGCCTTGGGGACAGAAAGTTGATGTGTGGATAACAAGGATGAGTCAGTAGCCCGGATCATTCCCTCCAGCCCAGCTAATTCACAGGCTCTATCTCTGCTACCACCTTTCCCCTTCTTCCTTTCCCTAACTCCTCCCTCTAAATGCAATTTAGCATCTCTAAAAGTACATATCAATCTAAATAGTTTTACTACAGATGTGGCAAGGAAAAAAAAATACACGTGGATTTATGTGTTCTTAAATTGTACTGGACAATTTGACATCTCTTTAGGAGGTAAAGGTTGCACTGAAGGGGATAACTGGAGCTTTATTTCCTCTTTTGGGCCACAGCATCCCATAGCTGCTAAGAAGTTAAAAGCCAGCCATCTAAAATCCACTGGTTTTTTTTTTTTTTTTTTTGTGGCAAAACACATTTTACTGGTGGTTTTCTACGTTTTTGTAAAACTTCCTTTTGGAAAATGCACAGCAAAACTTCCTAAGCCATTTGGGGGACGCAGCTATTGAATTCCCATTCAAACCAAGCACGGACCCAAAACCCTGTGTGGGTTTGTAAATTCCAGTTAAACTGTCCTGACTTTGCACTAAGTCCCTTGCTCCCCCAGAGGACCCCGTGGATCTACAGCCACCATTTAGGTGAAAAACTCCTCTCAGTGATAGAGATCTGCCGTTTTCAAAAGCTGAAGGAACAAGATGCTTATCCCAGCTTCCCAGAAGTCATTTTGTGTGCATGCAGAACCGCAGATATTTCCATCCCCGCTCCCTCCCATCCCTCACCCACATCCACAACAGCTGAAAAGGGGGAACTCTTCCCTTTTGGGGCCACATCTGGTCAACAAAACACCCTTAATGGACTCCCAAACAGCAGGTTTAGTCAAGAAATTGATGCACTTGGTAGCAGATTGATATATAATATATCTGCATAAATACAGAGAGACGCAGTGCAATTACAGGGGTCTGCCAGGAGCAAGAATAAGTACAGGGGAATTTGAGCAAAGCCCTGCAGCTAAAGGTGCAAAGATCTTTCATTTTACTTATCATGAGCACAAGAAAGCCTCTCCAGGCAGCGTTAGTTCAAGGCAGGGCAGATAAAAACGCAAGAGGTCTCTCATTCTGCCTTGTAACACAGAGGTTAAGCAGCATGCACATGGCCTCCAGCCCCTGGGCAAAGCCACGTGTCTTGGGTTGTGGGCAAAGACAGAGTTTGCAGCTCTTTGTACTCACTTAGTGCTTTCCAAGCCCTTCCTGACCCAGCCGAGCCTGGAGTCGAGTCTTAGACAGCAAATACTCCTCTCAGTAAAGGTAATTTGAATGCCCCAGTGACTGGGACGGTGCAGCAGCCTTTGCTACCACTCCTGCTTCCCCAAAAGTTTACAAATGGTGTTACTGGTGGCAGTGGATCACGGGAATCAATAAGTGCTCTGCTGCAGTTTGTACTGAGCTAATAAAAACACTCAGCACCAGGCACTGGCCCTGCTTGCAAACACTTGGCTCTGATTGACTCCGGCAGCTCCTCGGGTAAATGGGCACAGATCAGGAGAGCAGGAAGTCACGTCAGCACAGGAGCCAAGGTCCTGGGTCTGCTGTGCCAGCTTCAAACCAACAGGTCAGGGAGGAGATCAATGCTAAAACAGCAGGAATCATCTGCTGTTTCCTACCACCATCCCTCCCAGACTCCCTGTGAACTTCATTAACACTTACTTGCTGAGGTAGGTGATGGATTTCCCAGCTCTGGCCCGTGGGCATCACTCCTTCCTGCAGTAAGGAGCTGGAGCCTTTCAGAGATCTGCCACGGGCCCTTTTTAGCTACATGATGAGAAGGATTCAAGTGGCAGCCCAGGACGCTTTGAAATCAAACACCTTCTCTTCTATTCTAGGTGTTGCTGTGATTTTTTTGAATGGCCACAGTGTGCCTGCAGCGAGAGCTCACGTACCTAGCAGTACTCAATTTAGCTGTATGAATAGCATTAATTACTGAGCGATTAAATGACTTGCTCAAAGTCAAAATGAATCAGTGGCAGCGCCAGAGAAACAGCCCAGCAGTCCTGGCTCCGGGTCCTTCACACCTGACATCAGATCTCAGCAGTCCAGCCGCCTGCTTGGGTGATATTCAGGGACTTAATTGCACACCACCATCAGTCTCCCTGCTCCGCGTTTCGAGGCTCAGGCAAAGCTGATCCCCAAGTGTCCAGAGGAAAAGGTGGTTGAAAGGCTGCTTTGCCACCAGCTCCTCTCCAAAGTTAGCTGTCAAGAGCATCTGGGCTTTTGGCTGGATCGCTCCCTGATATATGAGGAGCATGTTGAACATGTGCTGCCTGCAGTTGCTACAAGGTTCTTTGTCAACCCAAGCATTGCTTAAGTGCCCATAACAGGGAACAGGTTGCCCAGCAGTTCCTCCTCCCCGATATCGATTATGGGGGTATAATACTGCACAGAGCAGAGCAGCAGCTGTCTTTCACCGCCTGGATATTCCGCATAATAAAGCACCGCGAGTTCCTTCTCCCGAGCAGTCATTACCCGCTGCACCACCACGGCTCCTGCAAAAGAAGCCGTGCTGGCTCAGCCTCGCCGCAGGCAGCCCCAGCTTGAAGCAAGCACACAGCGGGGCCGTGCGGAGCGATAGCCCTTCCAGTCCAGTATCCTGGATAATCCCTGCAGAGCCGCAGGAACGCTCAGGAAGCTGCGTGAAGGAGTCTGTGCACGCAAAGAGGCAAAGGGAACGGGCAAAACTCGCTCGTCCTCATTTATGGTAAGAACAGCGTCGACTCTGCGTCAGCAGCGTCACAGCAACCGCATCGCTCCCTGTGTTACACGAGACTGGCACCCCGTCCAGTGCCCTATAAAATCTTAATGCCAGCGCACAGTCTCACCTCTGCTTGACTTAAGCTCTTGGGTTTAGTCCTACAAGCAGAGAAGAAAAACCAAGCGGAGGTTTCAGCCCAGGCTCCCTCCTTGCCCTACTCCAGCACTCCTCACAGAGCTCCCCACATGTATTACAGCAACAGCTGGAACGAGCAGCTTTTGTGCCAAGTTCAATACACACACAGAGGAACGAAATCTTTTACCAAAGCTGCCTGCAATCAGAGGAGAGGAGTGAACAAAATGATGTGCTGCTGGGGAAGAGAGAGGCAGACTGTAAAGCCATTTGCTGAAGGTCACGCAGTCAGGGCTGCGACAGAGCAGGGCTGAGTCCTGAGTCCCAGGTTAATTCCTCAGCCACGCCACTTTGCAGATCCCACATACGTTTGGATTTGCCTCTTTTTGAACTCCTTCCAGAGGCTGCAAGGCAGTGCTCCGTGCCTGCCGTGGTCCTCCTGAACTTCCCGACTGGCAGGGGAAGGCTCTGCCTGCACAACACTAAGACTTTCAAGCAAATGAAACCTGGAGACTCTGAAAGGAAACACTGGGGCACCTTTAAGCACCTCTGCTGCTCCCAGTTTTAGCGACGAATGGTTTCCACAATAAAGGTGATCTCTCTTGGGAAGCCAGACAGAGGAGCTGGAGTCTCCCAGGGGAAGGCTCCTGCATCCCCACATCTCCACCTCCACGGACAGAACCCTCCCTAGCTACCCCATATCCCCACATCTGCCCCTGGATGAAGCCAGGGCTCATTTTGCCAGGCTGTCACTCAGCACACTGTTCATTACAGGGAAATGAACTCTGTTCCCGAGCATCCGGGGGACAGAGAGTAATTGGGCTCTGTGCAGCCTTTTCACTTAATTTACTCAAGTTGTATTTATTTCTTACAGAATTAGGTTTTAGCGGCTGACGGACAAGACATCAGAGAAAGACAGAGGCAAACGGATGGGATAATAAACTTGGAGAGGGAAAAATGATGTCCCTCAGTCTCTCCTTTTTTCTTTCCCTCACTCTCTCAGTCATCTCTGCCACTCTTTCATCCTTTTATAAGGAACATGGAGGGCTGCTGCTAAAAAGCTCTACTTCATCACCATGTGGCTTTGTGAAGGTAACCTTATTATCTAAGTTCATCCCAATATGGAAAAAAGGATATTTAGTGTGGGTTAAAACACGCCAGCAGAACAATCTGCTGAGTTTAATGAAATGAAAACATTTGCAAGAACCTATTGATTGTGTTGACATTTTCAGCGAAAAATTATCAAAATGTTATTTTTGATAAGGTTGAAGTACTTCATTTCAACATATTATAATTATATCTGATATCCTTATGGAGAGAAATTCTGAATATAATATAAAAGTCAGAAGAAATTGCCTCAGCCTGCCAGAATGAATCACGCTAACCAACAGCAGACTTTCTCATACTGACACTTGGGGCAAAGCAAGACCCCCTAAGGAAGAAACCCATCCCTTCCACCTGATCTTAAAGCCTTTTCCAGCAGCACCATCCTGCTGCAGAAAGGCAGGAGGGAAACGTCGTGGGGTGACTAATTAAACCCATTACCTCTGCCCCAGCAGGCAGGGACGACCTTTGATGGACTGAACACCAGCACCTAGCATCTCCTGTGGTCACAATGATGCATCAACAACACCCCTGGGTGCGTAATCCTGTGATATTAAATCCCTTCTCTGGCTGAAAGGGGGATCTGAAGAGCAGCCACTGGCAAACCTGGTGCCACCAGCTCCTCAGTTTGCTCGGAGAAAGGGCACGGGATGGCACAGGGGGCAAGAAGCAGAGGAAGAGCACACGGGGCTTCGCCTCACCCTGTGGCACCATAAATTATGCAGCTGCCTTCATCCATTATTCAGCATAATTTATTTTGAACATTTAGATCAGCAGTTTGTGTGAGGAAAAAAATAGAAGTGGAGGGGAAAGGGGGGAAAAAAACAGGGGACTAAGTGAAGGAGAGAGGGAAGCACTGGAATGGATGGTCCAGTCATTAATCAAAGACAGGCAGGGAGATGACAGGATGAGAAGGAGCAGCTGGAGAGCCACTTAAATAATAACAGGAGCTCCAATTCCCCTGGCCCTTGAGGAGCAGAGGGTGAATGAAAAGCCCTGTGCACGCGCTGGTTTCAGGCTATTAACAGCTTCAGCCCCTCTTCCTCCCAAACCCAGAGCCCCTCACACCCAACAGAGCAGGGCTGCGAGAGCAGGGTTGGATCAGCAGAGTTTTTGCAAAGGATGCTTTCCCCAAAAAACACAGAGCAGCCTGCCAGGGGAGGACCCCATCCCTCCTCTGCCCCTCTGAGCTCCCCAGCCAGCCCAGATCTCTGAATTACAAATGTTTTCTGACACAGAAGTCTCAATGTATATCGGCACATTACCCCACCACTAATAAATTGAAGGAAATAACAACTTGCCCAGCAGACATACCCCGAGCTTGAGACTGGTGAATTCAATGAATAAATTGCTTCCATGAATTATTCACTCAAATCTAACACGCTCAAGAGCAGCTCTCCCAAAGCCACGGCATTATCAGCAGCTCCAAGGTACTTGGGGGCAAGAGGGAAAATTGTGACCACGATAAGCTGGGCCAAGTTATCCCCACAAAATATCCCTTACTGCAAACAGGAGGTGCCCTGGGTTTGCAGAAGTCTCCCTCTGCCCAAGAAACAGCAGGTTCCTTTGCAAGCACCTTCTTCTGCATCTCAAGGGGCTTTTCAGACACTCATTCCAATCCTTTGGAGAGCAAGAAATTGCCATCTGGCTGCGAGATCCTTGGGCAGCAGCAAGTGATGGATTCAGGTTAGAGGTGTTTGAATAATGTCACAGGGGGTTGCAGGAGCGCTTCCAGAGCAAATGCAAGTTATTCTCTGGAAGAAATCAATAAAAGTGGTGGCTCGTACCTTTCAGATGTGTGGGGAACCATTGGCTCCATCTAACAAGAGCCAGTTTTGTTGGCAGCTGAAAGGAAAAGGTTTCTATTCCCAGATTACTGTGGCACCTGAGGTGCTCCTAAACACCAGAACACCCCCAAATTCCTTTCCCATCTCCTAACAGGTTGGGAACGCACTGAACAGCAGATGATTCACACAGTAACTGCTCGCATCCCCAGTGGGCACGGCAGGACTGTGTCCCAGCCAAACCCTCCAGCAGTGCCACCGAGGCTCGGTGTGAGCCGGGCCACCCCTGGGAGAGTGACCAGTGCTGTTGAACAGAAGGCAAATGATTCCATGCACGCCCCTCTGCTCCTGTTTTTCCAGGCCATAGCCCTGGAAAGGCAGCGTGCAGGATGGGGAAGGGACAGGCAGGCTCCAAGCGAGCAGACAGCGAAACGAGGAGGGGAAAGCTCCAAGTCTGGATGACTCGGCAGCTGCTCCGCTCTCAGGATTGGCAGCGCTGGTGCACAGGAGTGACCTGAGCTCGGAGCACTCCTGTGCCAGGGGCTGCAGCTCCTCTCCCGAGGGCAGCTCCCTCCCCAGCTTTGCAAAGCTGATGAGAGAGGGGTGGAAATGTGGGAATGAGGTCTTGGGCCACTTCGTGCACAGCACCAGGCGGGGGAGGTCGATGGGACCCAGCTGGAGACTTTAATGTCCTGGAGCAACTCTCTACAGCTCCAGCCCGGGAAGGGCACTCACTGCTGCCGAAGCCATTTTTCAAATTGTCACCACCGCTTTCACAAGGAGTCACAAGGTCTCCTTCTCTCCGAGTGACCCCAGAGGAAAAGCTGCTGATGATGTTTCACTGGACAGGGAGGTCCCAGCTGGAAAACCAGGCACCCCCAGGGCAGGCACAGCAAGGAGCCCTGTCACCACTCGGGGTTTAAATGCTGTGCTCCAAACTGGCCTCATCCCTCTCCCCCCTGACCTTCTGTTTGTCAGTGCTCGCTCTGCAGTGAGGCCTCCTTCATCCCCACACCTCACCTACTCTTACTCCTCCTCTTCTCAGTACCCGGGAAACTCAATTCAAACTAAGCTGACTTTGAAAGCTTTAATGGGACCAGATGGTTCCATAAAATATAAATGCAGGGATAAAAATACCAACAGACCTCCGAGCGATTAACTTTGGATCTACCCTGACTGGGAAGGATTCAACTGAGCTCGCTGAACTGGCGAGTTTGCTGCCTTCCTCCTGCAGATGGGTTCATAAACTCTCTCTCTGTGCCTTTCATCTGCCTCGGGAGCGATGCCAGAGGTCTCTCCACCTCTTTATGGTCCTCCAGCCCCTTCTGAAGGTCTGGTCTGCCAACCCGCTAATGTGGCATCCAGTTCTTCCTCAAAGATGTGTTTCAAAGGGAGAAAAGCCATACAGATTTCTCATAAAGGCCAAGTTACCAAATGCCTTAATTTGCTGCAGTAGACTATTTTGGGCAACACAGAGGAGAGGAGATCCTTTCACATCATTTAAAAATATCGAGAAACTTTCATAGACCGAAAACCAAATTAAGACTAAAATTATCACCCAATTTCACTCAGTAATTTTTGCTGGCATGGAAATGATCATTCCATGCTTTCGAAGTGAACAGATAATTCCAGACTTCAAAGGCTTACTTCAGCAGTAAGTAAACTTGTTAAATTAGGGGTTTGAAAGTTATAATAAACTCTCTGGATGAACGTGACGTGGCACAGTGTGGCTTTTAGAAAATAAAGTGTCCCCTCTCTAATCTATTAGGGTCCTTTGAGGAAGGCAACAATACTTTCAAGAAAAGCTGTTATTGTTTCTTAGACCTTTGAAAATGTCTTAATAATAACCAGTACCCCTGAAGAAGCAGCAGGCTCCGAAGATGAAACCCATCTCCCTGCAGATGCCTTGTGAAGGGATGTCATTTGAACAAGCAAAGTACACAAACCGAGCAGCAGCTGGAGAAGAACAGCAGCTTGTCAAGATCCACACAAAGCAGGGATGTGGGAGAGTGGAAAATAAAAGCCAGATCTCCTGAATCACGGCTCTCCCACTCCTGTATCAGGCAGATCCCAAAAATGACATTGATGTGCCACGGAGGACACGAGACCACATGGGGATTAGCTGGATTTGAGTCACCGTGGCTGAGAAAATCCTGGTTTTACAACCCAAACCCATATCCCAGAGCTCCTGAAGGGTTTATACCACCTGTGCTACACCTCGGCCCTTTCACCTTTAGGAAAATGGAGCTTTCCTCACCCATCCTGGCTAAATCCAAGGTGTGCAAAACACCTCCTACCGCGAAGGAAACCCCCCCAAAGCTGACAGGGCAGCAGAGAGACAGAGAGAGGGGAAAGGAAAGTAAGGAATGCCTCAAAATATGAGCAATTGATAGCAAATTAAATCAGCCAAACCAAGGTGAAGTTTTAAATGGCATGGGGGAAAAAAAGGTGTCAAGTTTGAAGCATTTGTGATACAAATGCTATTCATTTTAGTCAGGAGGAGAGGACTGTGGGAAATTCAACATTATCTAACACAGGCAATTAAGAAAACAATGACAGCTGAAATTTAATACAGACAAGTACAAGGTAATGCCTATCAAAAGCAACATTGCCAACAACTCATACACATTGATGGATTCTAACTTAATTGTAACCACTCAGGGGAAGGAAAAAACCCACACATCACTCTGGACAACTTAACAAAAACATCTGATCAACAGACAATGGTGGCCAAGAAAGCAAGGCATGGAGAGAAAGGGAGAGAGAACAGTAAATGAAAATATTGTGGTGGTTTCACGGAAGAAAACAACATTCTCAACTTGCAATATCACCTTCATCACTGGAAAGACAGATGTACGTAAGGAGAATAGGAAAATAACAATGATAAAATGTGGTCCCAAACACATTTCCATACCTAATGAAAAAGTTGGGGGTGAATCATTCAAGAGGAGGATGAGAAAGGAGAAAAACATTTCGAAACAAAAAAACCCAAGGTTAAGTGGTGCCTTTTATTCATCCTCCCATGAGGAAAAGCACAAATCCACTGACACTGAAAGCCAACAAGTCTGGAAGAGACAGACAGTGAGTGCCTCAGCAGAAATGCCCTAACTGTCCTGGGAGCCTCTGCCATGAGCTCCCAGTGGCGCAGGGAGCAATTCCACAGATCCCAGGGACTATCAGGTGTGTTGCAACAGCATCAGATGTGAACACAAACGTCAAATCCCAAAGACCGGCTTGTAGGATAAAAATCCATTAGGATCTAAATGAAAACCTCTGGGAGCCTGACCCATTTGTGGCTTTGGCCAGCCTGGTATTTATTTAATGTCCTCCTAGAGGATTGGGGCCAATTACCAACGGCCTGCATTCAGAAAAGAGAATTATCCCTCAGTTTTCTCTGGGGAGAACTTTCCCCCTGAGCTCCCGAGGAAGCCACGCATCCCTGTATCCCTGCCACGGCTGCTGCTGGAGGCGAATCAGGCGATGCTGATGACGGGGGTGGCTCTGCACAGAGGATTTACCGGGGAAAGGCTGGAAATTGGAACGAACAGCGTGGCCTTTTTCGGGAAGCAGGATGCTTGCAGCATGTGGAGAGGATGGGCTGCAGCAATAGCCCGGCTCAGCAGCGTGAGGCACTCTTGATTCAGCTTTCACCGACCGCGGAAAGCAGTGGCCTGATGTGACCCGGGGGGAGACATGACACAGCTGAACAGGGACTGGGTCCCTCCGTGCCAGCCACAGGAACATTCCTAAGGTCAGCAGCTCAGTGAGGAGCCCAGAGAGCCACGGAGGAGGAGAACCCACAGGAAGGAGGCATTAGCCTTCATCCCTCCCTGGTGGGGGAAGAAAGCCCTTTCCTTTTCTTATAGGACGCTTTATTAATTCCTAAAGTGTTGACAAGCTCAGTGGGGAGGCGGGGAGAAGGTGGGTGTTTGTGGGGACCTGGGATTTGCAGCCACGGGCTGCCACCGCTTATAACCAGGGGTGGATGTGAAGGGCAATCTGAGCACATTTGCAAACAGATTTAATAATAAGGGGCTGTCTGCCTCGATGTGTCAAGCTATCTGCAAGTACTGCAAAAGAATATCATCGAGTGTGACATAATGCAAAGCAGGATAAGGTCATTTGCTTTGCTTTCCTCTGTTTTAAAGCATCAGAAAAATTCTTTTCAAAATACAGCTTTCACAGAAACATGACCGGCTGCCTGAGGAACGGCTCGAGATCAAGCGTTTGATATTCAAAATTAATCCCAGGAGGATGGAGCGAGATACGTTCCCTTTCCCTTCATCCATTTCCAGGCTGGAGATATCTCTCTTCCATTAACTCAGCTCTCCCCCTCCTCCCTTCTCCCCCAACCAGGTTTTCTTCACCAAGTTCATCTCCCTTTTTCTTTCCTTCCTGAACCATTGATCTAAATGAGGGGTCTGATCCCGTACTCCTCACTCAACGGGGATTTGCAGCAGAGTGAAGCCTTCACAAGTGAAATCTTAGATTTTATCATCTCTGCGAAGCCAAACACCACAAGTCTGCAGCCAAAAACACTGAAGGTGAAATTAAGACAACTGGGGACTCCCGCAGCTTTCACCTTCAGGGAGAAACAGAAACAAACCCGAGAAGGAGCCTTTAATGACAACTCCAAGAAGTTATTTAACTCACATCTATTTAGGATTTAAATTGAGATCACTGCGACGCAGGCAAGAAAAAGCCTTGCATGTGGAGAATGTTTAAAAACACGACGTCTTGCTTTTTTTCTGTGGCACCAGAACGGATTCCCAGGGTGTCCTTTCCCTGCAAACAGGTCACCTCTGCCCACCCGGGCACTGCCACCACAGACACACTCCCCATGGAGCTCAGCTGGGGGCAAAGTCACTGGAGGGGATGGGACTTTAAAACAGCCTCCCTCTGACAGTTGCCAGCCCTAAACCCCACTCAGACACCCAAAACAGAGCCAATGAGCACAGCTGGATGCTCCCAGCACAGCTGGATGCTCCCAGCACACAAGGAGTGCCCTACCGCAGGAAGCAGCTGCTGGAATACGCGAGTGCACGGCACGGTGAGGCCACGGAGAGATTCAGGGAGTGGAGTTCACTTCGCAAATGAAATGAGGCATGAGAGATGGAGCCCCGGCGATGGCACCTCCAGACGTGTAAACATCTGGTAACGGTTATGGCCGGGGACACTCCGGAACTCGCCCGGCACTGGCGGCAGCGGAGGCGCTCAGGGAGGTGTCAGGGACGGGGTCACTCATAGCCAAGAGGCAAGAACCAGTTGCAGAAGAAGCCAGGGGAAGTCACAACACATAAATCCAGGCTTTGTCACCGTTGCGGCACAGCAGCTGTAGGAGAAATCCTGCTGGGAGCACAGCGGGGTCTCGGGGCTGCGGTGCAGAAGCACATCTGCACACAGCTGTACACAACTGCAGCAGCAGAACCATGAGGGGAAGGGCAGGCTGGTCCCAGGTGAAGCCTCACCACAGTTTTCTTTCCTACATGATCCCTGGATAGCTCCTAATACTGTCAATAAGCATGATGGAAAGCTGAACTAAAAAGAAAGCAAGAATAAAACCTAAACAAGCTGATACTTCGGGAAAACCAGCCCCTTCCTCAGCCCAAACATCAGCAACATGCTGAGATTTCAGATTTCAACAGGCTGAAATTTGGCCTGGAGAAGAGGAGGCTCAGGGGAGACCTTATTGCTCTCTACAACTCCCTGAAAGGAGGGTGGAGCCCGGTGGGTGTCGGGCTCTGCTCCCAGGTAACAAGTGACAGACAAGAGGAAACAGCCTCAAGTTGCATCAAGGGAGGTTTACATTGGATGTTAGGAAAATTACCTCACAGGAAGGGCTGTAAAATTGGAACAGGCTGCCCAGGGAGGTGGTGGAGTCACCATCCTTGGAAGTGTTAAAAACACAAGTGGATGTGGCACTTGAGGACGTGGTTTAATAGTGAACTTGGCAGTGGTTGGACTTGATGGTCTTAAAGGTCTTTTCCCATCTGAACAATTCTGTGATTCCACATCTGCCTGTGGTGACTGACTCTAAAAGTCTCCAGCTAAAGAAAGGCCCCAGGCCACCAAATGTTTGCATCCTCCTGGCCAGGCTCCACAACTCCACAGCTCGGGAGTACCCAGGGCCAGAGAGCTCACAACAAACACCTGGATGGGCTGAATTCCCAGCCAAAACCACCAAAACTCTCAGGAGGCTTTGGGAAGCAAAGGCCATCGTTGTGGTACTGTGGCCATGCCCACGGCCACCAAACTGACCAGCTAAACTCTTTTGGGTAGAGGAACACAGAGCCACGCCCAGGCTGCAGAATGATTTCAATGGTTTATATGGGAAGGTTTGCTGTGCATGTGGCCCGGTGGTTCAGAATAATCAGGAATGGAGAGCCAGGACATTTAGCATCCACCAGGTCTCCCCAAATTCAGTGCCAACCACAAAGGTGAGCCACCCTGCCAGATGACATGGAGTAAAGGCAACCCACATGCTGGTTGTGGCCACCTGAGCTCTCTAATCAAAGCCAAAGTGAAGGATCCTGACCTCCCCTCCTCCTTTTCCAGCAGCATTGCTCCTGCACACAGGAATCCATCCCACACTTGTGCTTCCCAAAGGTCCTCCAGCATTGCAGCTGTCCCAGCTGGTACCTGGGCTCCATTCAGCTCCACTGAGAAGACCTCTCCTTTTTAACAAGCGTGTTAACATAACACATAAAACCCTCCAGCTCTCAAATTTCTCGCGAGCCCCAGAGGAGTACAGGAAATTCTTCTTAATTACAATGTGCGTGTTAAATAAGGACACCAGAAAGCAGCAGTGGAAACTACCTGGGAAAGGTTGTGAAGCCATCACCACCATTCCTGTTTGGGTTTCAGGGTGGCCGCCACCTCTCAGGGCTATGTCACCCCCAGGGCTTGGTGGTGAGGCCACCAAGGCCCATCTGAGGGGGCTTCAAACAGAGTGGGAAAGGCGATGCCGGAGAGAGCCACGTGATGCTGCAGAAGCAGCAGCCCCGGACACAAAGTTTTAACTAAACAATTACAAGTCACTATTTCTTTAACAAAAGACCGAGCCCTTGAAAAACTACTTGCAATGCCACGGCAGCCCTCGGCTCGTTTGTCATCTGGCGAGCAATCACTCACCGTCACAGGAGTTTAACCCTGTCACGGGAGACAGCGGCTCTGTCACTGCCGGCAGCGGCACGGCCGGGCGGGGGCTGGGTCGCTGCAGGTCGCACCTCATTCCTCCCAAAGTGGCTTTTTCCAGAAGGCATGTGCCTGTTTCTGGGTGCACATCCCTACCTCACGCCCACCCGGCTGATGGGATGCTCGCCGTGACTGGATTGGTCCAGCCCCGCTCCTCAGCCGAGTGCTGCCACTTGGAATTTGCTAATTAGGTTCTGTTAATGAATTCCCTCCGATGCCTATTCACAGCACATTTGTGCTCCCTCTCTGCCAGCGCTCTCACCAACCCGTGTTGTTGGGAACTTGTCTGAAATCTGGGGGATGGTGCCAAGAAAGGCCCATTTCGGCTTCACGGTCACGAACGCTCACGCCAGGAGCACAGCTTAATGCTGCATTCATCCAAGGAGGGAGCAATCACAGCCTGCCTGGGACTCTGGCTCTGGCAGGAGAACAGGGATATCACACATCATCCATTCTTTATCAGAGCATTTTACGGCTACAAAAGTCTCTACTCCCAAGCAGGTTCCTACAAACAAGCTACAGATGAGTCCCACTAGCAGAAATTACCTATCTACAGCAACTGGCTCTGAAGGAACCACAGTCTATCCACCAGTGGATGCAAAACAGGCAGGGAAGGTGAATTATTTGTCCAGACAACTACCCAGCCCTTCTGCTCCCCAGCGCAGATGCCCCCGCACAGCTGACACGCACACAAATAAGGGGAATTCAGGTAGACGCTCAGTCGACACTAAATATTCTTGTTCCTTAGACACTTCTTTTCATCCCCAGGATGTCTCAACATCTGAGCACGGTAATTCCCTAGTGATTAACTTCTTTATTTATTTAAAACAAGCAGAGAGGTTTCCACCAGCGCGACTGTCACTCCGCGTGTCTCTCCGACAGCGCGACGGGGATGATGTGTGACAAACGCTCTGCACCGGGGCTGGGTGTCTGCTCCAAAGGGAGATAAACCCCCTGACCGGGGCACTCCCTGGGGGGCTCCTGCCATCACTGGTGCAGAAACAGCTCCCAGTTAAATAATACTCAGTGCATCAGCTCTTCTCCTCCCTCCAAATATGTCCCCAAAAACACGGGAGCACCCGAGTGCATCAGACATGGCACACAGAGAGGGTGGGACACAAGCTGGTGGTGGTGACAGGCAGCAAATCCATCCTCCAAAACAACTCTCCACGGACTGCCAGGAGAGCACCCGCTGGCAACCACAGGCAGAGGCAGCTCAGCACAGAAGAGAAAAATCTTTAAACACAGAAAGAAACACGACAGAGGCAAGGGCAAAGCTTTGCAGCTTTTCCCCAGCCTTCCCAGAGGGTGTGAAGGGCTGCTCCTAGACAGAAAGAGGAGAAATGAGAAACAGTCCTGCTTAAAATGAATAAAATATGTCACTCCTGATCTTGTAGCTATTAAATCACTGGCTATACAATTACTTAATTATGTAGAGGTAAAAAAAAAAGGGGGAGGCGAGATGGTATTTTTCCTCCTGAAAACTTCAATTTGCTACCTCAAGAAAATAATTGCTCGATTCAAACATTAAATAATTGAGACATTCATTAGCAGTCCTATTGTATGATTAGCACAAGGAAGGTACCATTTAAAGACTTAGAAATTGATTCAGCAGGGAAAACAAGAGCCAGTTTTAATGGGCTAAACGGGAGCGTGGCCTCGAGGGCTGGTGGCTCAGCAGAGGACACAGGCAGGTTGTCACTTCACCCGCCAAGGGAAGCGTTCCCAAAACTCGCAGTGCTGGATTCAGAGAGGGTGCTGTGGGTGTTTACAGCCCGACCCAAAGCCCAGCTGGCTTGTGCTGGTGTAGGTTCACGTGGTCTCCTTGTCTGTCATGAATACTCCTCTGGCATGACCACAGTGAGGATCTGTGTGCTCACCCACAACACCTGAGCACCCACCACCCTTCCCCATCCCTGGTGCCACAGGACTTTCCAGAAAGCCCTGACCTCCCCTCAGACACATCACCTGGCACCTTCAGTCCCTGCCTGGAGAAAACAAGCTGCTGGTTCCCTCAACTCAGACCTCAGCTACACCTCAACGTGAACCTTGAGCGAATTCACTGCTGCTGCCAAATAACCGAGGCAGCAGGAAAAGCAGGAACCCTTTATCCCTGTGGATGCAAACAAGCCGTTTACAGTGTCTGAAAAAAACTGTGGCAAACGTGCTCCAGCCCAGCAGGAGGTGGGAGAAAGCCACGTGGAGTGGACAAGGGATTGCAGCTCCTGTAAAAGAGAAAGGGCAAAGGCAACACCGGAGGGAAAGCAATTACAAGCAATAATTGGCAGAGGCTGCCATGTGGAAACACTCTCATTGTTTAAAATTTGACCCACTGCGAATATCTTTCTTAAAATGGTTATTGCCTTATCATCTCAGATCTAAATAGCCCTCTCCACACTTGGCTGCTCCAGGGAAGACTAGAGAGCAGCTGGTGAATGCAGAGGATCTTTGGTCGGTCAGTGTTTCCCTCCTGACCCATCTCACGGGGTCCCAAAGCTAATGGGTGGCACATCACTGCCTGGAACAGGAAAACATTCCTGCTCCATCCCACCCACGCCCTGAGCGGGTTCGTGTTCACCCCACAAGCACAGCTTTGCTTCAGGCAGTGCTTTCAGGGGAAAGGCCACGGGCAGGGCGAGCATCCCCCACTCTGAGGGAGGAGATGCATGGGGAGGGAAGAGCACAGAGCATGAGAAGCTGCAGCAGCAGCCCCTGACTGCAGGCCAGTCAGCTGCCATCCCTCAGCCCTGTTTATTCCCCTTTAACAAGCAGGGAAGCCGGGGAGTTTGAAGTCCTAGACAAATTATTCATCCCCAATTTAAGTCTGGAGTTGAAAACCGAAGAGACAGCTTAGAGCTGAGCGTCTTTGTAACTTAGATCATGAGATGGCCTCTGTTATGAGCCGACACCTTGCAAATACATTTTTTTCCATCAGAAAATACTGTTACATATACAAAAGATGGGCTTTCCTAGTGAGGGAGAGGAGAGAAGAGGCTTAACTTCATTTCACTGAGCAATTCTAAACCCCACCTTTCACCAGAGATTCAGGTTCTTCCCAACAGTGGATCAGACAGCTCAGAGACTCTTTAAGGTGGAGCACGAGCTCCTGCGGCTGCCTCAGCAGCTCCCTCAAAGCTGCATCAATGTCACTGCCCTCCCCAAAGCAGCATCAATGTCACCACCAAGCGATGCCACCGGCACGAGGGCGGCGAGATCCCAGCGCTATCCGGGGCCGTATTGAACCGGAACAATGGCGGAACAAAAGTGGCCGTGTTAATCTCATCTCCATTGAAAAATAATAATGGATCAAAGTTTGCCAAATAGAAAAGGACAAAATCAGCAGAGAATTACTTTAATTATCACCTTCAAGCTCACGGAAAAAAAATAAAAATTGGTATTACAACCGCAAGCACGCGCTAAAGGAAAACTATAAAGAAAGTACTTGACAGTGTCCCTTTAATTAAAGCGCTTTGAATATCATTAGCAATGGACCTTTGGAATTTAAAGCCAATTACAGTCTAAATGCAAAAGTTACTTGCTCGCCAAGTCGCTTACACAACCTCTTTCAGAAGTGGGCTTGGTGCACAGGGAACAGCTTTTTCCCTGCTAAATTTTTGTGCAGGCTGGGGATGTCAGCAGAGAGAAATCCCAAATAAAGGAGGAGTGAGAGGATCCCACAAGAGGCTGCAATTATGGGTCTGAATATTCCCACTTCATCCTATGGTGCACACAGGGCTCATCAGCCAACACACGGGCCTTAAACCATGGTAAAAGGAGTTTTTGACTTGCAGGGAAGTTGTGTGGGGCTGCTGAAAAGTTAAATATTTGGGATCTAGAGGCCAGCAGCTTAGTTCATGTCACACAGACTCACGCTCATGCTCCTGGGACCCAAGTGTTTTACAGCAGCTCAGGAGAAACTCAAGCCTCTGGAACAAGCTTCCCATCACAGCATTTCCAAATGAGACTCTCCACTGCTCACCAGCCCAAAAAGGTACAGAAACCCATTTTCCTTTGGGTTTGCCACACAAGATGCCGAGCTCTGGCATCACCAGGGATGTGGCTCTACCCACAGTGAGAGCTGGGATAGTGCAGATTTGTGGGACATGCCCTGGCTCCCAGATATCCCTCCCACGCTCTCTCACGGGCACTGCCTCTGCAGGGCCCCTCAGAGTCCCCAGGACTTAGGTCAGGCCCGGACTATGACGCAGCAAAACCCTGCAGTTTAACTCCTGGACAAAAGGCCACAACAGCAATGCCAGGAGACGGCAGTTTTTGCATGGAAAGACCTCTTCCTGTGCCACCACAACAGGGAAAATCCTGCTGTGCTGGGGCTTCTGCTCTGCGACGGGGTCCGGAGGGAAAGGGGAAAGCAGATGGCACAGGGAATGATTCACCCCAAAAGTCACAACACAACAGAGCCAAACCCATGCTGGTTTGGGTTATGCCTGGGTTTGGGATAATCCGTGGGGCTCTGACAATGACAGAGAACCCCAAATTCTTGTAAAGGGGGGTAGGGAGGGACCAGAAGGCAAAAACTTTGTTCTTTGGTGCCCAAGACTTCTGTCATTAAAACCAAACAATAATTAAGCATCAATAACCATTTTTCTTTTCCTTCACACCTTTCATCTTTATGGAAAAATCCTACAGACACTACAGACTGCACAAGTGTTTGACTTTCAAAGCAAACCGGGGAAGCATCTCCCCGTCACAGCATTCGGTGGGACAGCGACACAAACCCAACAGAAATATTCATTGCCATATGTTTCGGGAACAACTTCCACAGACGTTCATTAGTATCATTGCCATGAAACTCTCCAGGACTTTCCTGCAAGGGAAGTGGCAGTTGCTAATTAAAGTGCAGACGTCACCCCGAGAGAGGAAGAGAAGGCTCAACACCTCCGGTTGAAAGAGCAAGGAAAGGTGATGGAGAATGCTGCAGATCCCCAGCTCTGTCCTGGCTGGAACCCCAGCTATTCCCAACCATTGAAAACCAGGATTTCCAAGGGAGAATAACGATTTCTACAAGCTCCACATACTCAGGATTCTTGGCAAACAAACCACAGCACAGAGAAACTCTCTTGCCCAACTTCGCTCATGCAAAGCTGCCCAAATAAGACACAAATCAAAGCACTCGCCCTATAATTAAAATAGAAGTACCCAGTGGTTTGTGAAACCAAGGCTGGCACTTTCCTCATCATATTTAATATTAACACTTTCAGTTGATTTGTTGCCTTTTTGGGGCAGGTGAATGTCTTTGAGGGACTTGTGTGGAGCAGAGTTGAGGAGCACTGCTCCTCTTTGTGCCTTCACCTCAGCAGCAGACAAAGCTGCTGCCCACCAGGAGCTGCTCCTGGGAAGTACCAGGAAAGCAAAGGCTGGCAGGAGAGGACAACCCCATGTCTCAACACCTGGAAAAGTTTCTCCAAACAACCAGAGCAGGGAAACCAAGCCCAAATCTGGGATATGTTCCTAGGTGTGCCACAAGAGCCTCCTGAGCTGGGAGAACCAACTCCTGATGGAAAACAAAATTGTTATTCAAAAGTTGCAGGCTTAATACAAACTCTCAGAGCCTGAAACATCAATTCAGAAGGGAATTAGACGTGGGCTGATGGCTTTTCCAGGCAATTTCTTCCATCCTTAGCTGGACTCCCAGAGGGGTTGCACAAACGAGAGAAACGCAGCAAGAGGAGGAGGATGGAGCCAGAATCACTGCTTAGACATGATGACTGATTCTGTCATCTTGCAGCTTCCAGCCTCCCCCCAGGGCCCAGCACATGCCTCTTTACTGAACTCTGAAGCCCGTTTTGCTCTTCTGAGCCCTAGAAAGGAGCACAACCCTGGATGGCAGAACAGCTGGCTTCCATTTCCAAATTGCTCCTGACTCGCTGCACAATTTTGGGCCTTGCCTTGCTTTCCCCATGTGTAAAAGAGACCTCAGCAAATTGCTCCGAGACCCTCAGGAGGAAAAAACATCACAAACGCCGCTTTTAATAACTTAATCCATGCAGTCCTGCAGTTATCCCACTCCAGGATCTCCCCACAGAGCTGCAGAACACCTGTGTGCAGGGTGATTCTGAGGAGATGGATAGACAGGGAAAGAGACGGGGCTTGACAGCCAGCAGAACGTTTCAAAGAATCTCAGCTGTCCAGGAGTCATCCATCATCCCCAGGAACACCAGTGAGCCGGGGCTGTGGGATCACAGGAGGTGTTTAACACCTGCCTTCATCTCTATGGGGTCCCAAATGACATCCCATGGGACCTCAAACCCGGCTCACGGCCGTGGTAAAGTCACCAGGGACATTGCCGTGAGTTTAAGATGCAGAGAGTGAAAAGCTGTTGTTCTCTAATTCACATCCATTATGCATTTCAGGTGCATTTTGTAAGCAGTTTCATCCCCAGCTACAAAGCACTGCACACAGAACAAGGTTAAGTGCTGGAACGGGCACATCAAGGTTTGCTGAGGGGGAAACTGAGGCAGGCCAAGAGCAAAGAGACCTGCCCAGTGTTCTGGGACTGAAAACCAGGTCTTATAGCCCCAGACTGGCCACAGGCATTGCCTTTTTGACTTCTCTGACCCCAGCCAGGAAAGTAATTTTATTTTTTTGTAACAGAGCAGACCCTCTTTCATCCTTTTTGGTGTCAGCAGTGCTGAAATGCTCTTCCCTCCAAGCACTGCCAGAGCAGCCAGAGCAAAGCCTCACAACGCTGATGAGCAAACAAAGACCTGGGTTTCATTCTCTCCCTCCACCTAAGGAAGCACAAAATCACTCAAGGATGTTTGCTGGTTTTAATCAATACAGAAAGAAAATGGTTATGTCTGTTCCCTTCCACGGAAAGAAAACATCCCCTGTGTGCTAAGTCAAAGGAGCAGGCTGGAGAGTGAACTCCTCAAGGGAGGAATCACGTTCCCAAACTCCTGAGCCTACCTCCAAAATAAAGGGGGGAAAAAAACGTTTGGGTTTTTTTTTCCCCTCACCGCCACATCACTCAGTGTCTCCCAACCTGCAATTTTCAAAGTGACATCCAGGAGAAAGTACTCGTGGGGAGAGCCTGGTCCCAGCCCTGATGGGACTCCCACGTGCCAGGGGTGTCCTGGCAGCCTCTGGCAGGAGCAGTTTGCCATCTGGATGGACAAGGGGATATAAAGTGACTTTGGGGTACTTTTACCCCTTTATTCCCTTCCTTTTCTACCTTTACAAAGCCACCTTGTTTCCTAGAGCTCTCCAAAGAGAACATGGGCAGGGGGAAAGCAAGCCCAGGAATGGCTGCAGGCAGAAACATTCCAAGGATAATCCTGGAAAAGCACACCAGGAGGGAGAAACCCCGAGAGCGTGGTGGGGGAAGCAGCACAGACATCCCTGCACGAGACACCCCTCCCAAGAAACCTCCTCCAAAACCACCCCAGTGACTCCTGCAAAGCCTTGGCCTCTTTCTGCAGCCAAACAAATCCTTCCCCACCAGCAGAGACCTCAGTGGGACAAACTGGTGTCCTGGAGGTGACCACAGCCCTGAGCCACCAGTACCTGGATGTAGAGAGCTGTTCCTGCACCTTCAAACCCCCGTGAAAAGAAGGGGTTGCAGCACTGGCTGTAAGAAATGAACTGGAAGGGAACAGAAGGGCCTGGCAGGCAGGCGAGGTTTGTGCTCTGCAATCTGGATAATCCATCTGAATCTCAGAAAGCAGCGAGGGGAATGAAGGGAGAAAAAGTAATGAATAAAATAAAAAAGGAGCACAAATCTGCCTGCAGCCGTTCCAAGCAGCAGTTTTACCTCCAAGTGCTCCAACAGACCCAGGAGATTCCCTAGTAACGCAATACTGGGAGCCAGGGGATCCTTAGGATATTTGGGAATCCCATAACCTGCACACCAGCACCAGGAGGGGTCAGGCTGAGGGGAAATTTGCCCAGGATTTTAATCCTACTTTGGAGCTCTATTTTAAGGGAGTTCCAGAGGATGGACCAACCCCAATAGTGATCCCCCCATCTCTTGAGCACCCCAAAGCCCCTTCTTTCAACACCAGCCCTCCCTTGCTGGCCAGGGAGGGAAGGTAAGGAAAGGGAGCAGGGGTGTCTGGGAGGAGAGACGGACAGTGAGGAGACGCAGCAGGAGAGCAGAGAACAGATCCCATGTCTCCTTTAAAGAGGGGGAATCTGCAGCACAGGCATGGCAGGAAAATAGAGAAAAAGCACATCAGTGCAAGAAAGCTCGAACAGATGGGACCGGGAGCCTGCAAGGAAAGGCAGGGATGGAGGCTGGTAAACGCACGGACAGCAAAACCTGGGATTTGCTCCTCTTCCCAGCACAAGAAACTCAGAGCAAATATCAGACGCGTTGTTTTTCCAAACTCCTTTTCCAGGAGTTAAACACAGTGGAGGCTGGAGGAATTCAGAGCAATTTCCCACACACATGTCACTGTCAAGGTTCCAAGCAGCGCTTAAAATGGACACCCCAGCTGGAATCTGCTGTGTGCAGAGACAGCACAATTACCTGCCTTTGTCTTCTCTGCTGCAGAGAGGAGGAGGAAGGAGAAGGTGAAGCAGAGAGATCCACGGGATGCCTGAGCACCTCCGAGATGGGATCTCAGTGAGGGCAAAGCTGCTTTGGGATCACAGAATACCCTGAGCTGGAAGGTACCCACAAGGATCATCAAAGTCCATCACATTTTAGCTGACACCATTCAGCTTTAAAAGCAGGGCCCCGAACCATCGGGGTACAAGCCTGACAGCCCTGCAGGTTTTCCATCAATCCAAGCCCCATATTTTTTAAGAGCGTTATGAAATTAGCAAAAGCCATTGGCTCCCTGCAGGCCTGACACTCCCAGACACTCCAGCTGGACCCCAACATCACAATAAAAGCCCAGCGGTGTTTTGCAGCTCAGAGGAGGTTGGCAGAGGACCCCAAGACTTGGAGTGAAATTAGCTGGTCACTCTCTCCCTTCCCCATCAGTGCAGGCACAAAGCAAATCCCTCTGAATGTGCTAAAACTGTGTTGAAAGCTGCATTCATCCAAAATTTGGACTGGGAGCAGCATCAGGTACCCACCCCAGTGGGTACAACCCACCCAAGGCAAGCCAAAGGCTGCATCAAACAGAGAAGGTGCCTTGAACGAGGCAACAGCAATAACTCAGCCCAGGTTTAAAAGCAACTCTGGTGGCAGAGACTGGGCTGGAAAGACAGAATTTCTCCTCCCAGGCACCCAAGCCAGCAAGGCTCCCTTTGTGCTTTAAAGGAAGAGGTGACAGCAGAGCCGAGACTTGAGAGGGAAAAGCCCTGCAGGGCAATTAGGTGTTAAAAATGCAACAATTAAGCGAGCATCTTTTGAAGGCACTGGTGAGAGGGGCTTCCTGACGCACCAAGGTTAGGCAGCTCTCAGAAGTGGTTTTGTTTTCCCTGAGATGGGCCTGTTCAGCTCCTGGCGCTTCCTCTGCAGAAAAGATAACTGATCTCCTCAGATCACAGCATATTCAGGTTCGCTAATAATTTAGGTAAGTCCAGACAAGCTGGGTTATTAAAAGTAAAATAAAATTAAGAGAAATCTGGAAATTTAGACCTATAAATCTACAGGCATTAGGGAGAATTGAATTCTTTCTTACATGGATGTAAAATCAAGTCTTTTTTATATGATTCAATTATAGATTGATGGGAAGGCTCAGAAACATGGATTAATGATCTTTTCTTAAAGGAAAAAATTATATAAGAAAAAATAAAAGAGAGCCATATAAAAGAAAGAATTACTACTCCCCAAACCATGATTAAAGTTTAGTAGGTTACGTTCAGAACAGCGTAAAAGGGAATTTGTGGATTCCCAACCACATTAAGAGAGTATAAATGGAGATAAAGGAAGCAGCATGGTACTGTAAATTATTGTCCCAGCAAAGGTGAGGGAAGCACATCTCCAGTGCGTGGGACCAACAAGGAGATGGTCATTCCCATCAGGAAGAAGAACGTCTTTTAATGGACTCTGGAGCTTCTGAAAGGTCTCAGAGTTTCACAGACATGGGGCATGGATGGCAACGGAGCTGGGCTCCATCGATTTCCACCAGCTGGGGAGGGAATATCAGCTTTTCCTAGCGAAGGGAAAATGATGGCAGGGGCACAGCACAAAATAGCCCTGATGTTAAAACTCCACAGCACCTCGCTCAGCCCAGCCGCCTCCGTAATTCATCCCAGCTTAAGTATCCAAAAATCAATGCAATCCTACCAAAAAAAGCCACTCCAGGCCCTGTGCCCAGAGCTTTCCTTACGCTCCTGATGATTCAGTCCCCAGCCTTTTATAAAAAAGGATAACGCCACAGGGTTAACGGGAAAATAAGCATCTTCAAAAGCCGCTGGGCACTCAGATCCTATGGTAATAGAGGGCATGGAGTACCTGAGATAATCTGGTTCCGAGAGAATATTTCCCTAATGCTAAGTCCAAGCCCCAGCGTGGAGCAGCAGCCGAGCACATTGTCAGGGAAGCCATTGTTTACGGCTTTGTCCGAAAAGAAAGCGCTATCTGGGTCACACATTACAGGGGAGCGGGCTAGGAGAATGCAGCCCCGGATGAGCTATGGAAAGGAAGGCAATAAATGCAGGAAGAATAGCAGGGAAGGAGGTGAGAGGAGCTGGGGAAGGATTGCATTGAAGGGGGAAGGTGGAGCAACCAGAGCTCCTGCGCCGCGACACCGAAATCCAATTCACACCTCTGCTCTGCCTGCCTGTGCAGCTCCCAAGCACAGGAGAAACGTGGAGAGAGCACCCAGGATTACTTTTCAAGCTCGCCTCTGAGGGTAAAAACCATCCTCAGGCAGAAGGTGAGAATTTGCAATAACATAAATAAATGTATAGTTCCATACATAAAAGGCTCCTGGCTGATTCTCACGTTTGGCAAGAGGCCGGGGCTTTGCGCAATTAAAAGGAAAATGGATTCCAGCGGAAAAAGAACAACTTCCCCTTCTTCAGAAAGACACCTTTCTGATGAGATAAAACCTTTACTTCACTCGTCTGGAGCAGAGTTAAAGGCCAAGGTAGTATTTAAGCTTGCAATTAATTTCCAAGGATTTTGGAAGGCTGTGACCAGATGGCAGCAGTTGAACAAAAAACAGGAGGAGCAGAAAGGGACAGAGACACCCAGGAAGTTAAATCCATACCAGGACTCAAAGCTGTGAAACCCATGGGGCTGGGAAGAACTTTAGTCAGGTTTTTTTATCAAGTTCTGAGGTTTAGGTTGTTTTTTTCCCTTCCTACACCATTATCCACACACACTGCAAATGGCAACTCCATTGTCTTTCATCCCAGGGAGTTGTATCCCCTTCCAACGCCCACACAACCCACTACTTTCCACCCCCGCTTCCATTAATTGATTTGTACGGATCCTCCTGTCAAAGAAAATTGCCTGGGAAGTCCAAACCCTGAAGACAAGTCACAAATTTTAGAACCCAAAGATTTCATAAAATGGTAACAGCTAGTGGGAATCGGGAAACATTACTGAAAATTAAGGGTCTGGGGTTAAATCAAAGTTTCTCTTTGCCTCTAATAAGATGACAGCCCAGACCATTTGACTGACTGCTGAGACACCAACTCCTTGCTGGCTTTAGATTGCTCAAGTGCTCAGAATTTAATCTCAAATGGCTGTTATTGAATTTTCTCTTGGACTAGCTGGCTGATGGGCACAGCAAGAGAAGTCAGCCCCTACTCACCCGGGCAGCCTCCCAGCCTCTGGAGTTGGAATACCTGCTGCTACACGAGGGGTTTGCAGGAGCTTTTGCTCCAGCACCTTCTAGGAGGGAACAGCACAGCTCAGGAGGGACGAAAACACCAGGAATAATTTATGGAACACAGGGTTGCTTCTCCATGCACTGCTTCTTACCACATGAGGTATTAACTGTAAGCAACAGCGAGGAACGTGCAAGAAGTGATCCCTCCAGATGTGTTTAACGCCCGGCGAGGCGAGGCAATCCTCCAATGTACACACGGCTCTCCGAAGGGTAAATGTTTCCCAGCTTCTACCGGCATATTCCTGTCATTTACACAGCGCCGTCAATCACTGCTCTCCCAAGAAGGGGAGCAGTGTAAACTCATGTTTAATGCCAGACTTACACACATTTCTATTCGCCAGTAAATGAGACCATTACATATGTTGTGTCAATTGATTTTTATAGTCTGCACTGCGAGCGTTGGCACCGGGGAAGTGCAAAGGAATGCAGGCACTGGAAGTGGGAGCTGGCTCCTGGTCTCTCCTGGCATCGCCTCATCCTGAGGCACATCCTGACCCTCACCATGTGACATTAAATTTCCCCTGGCCGTGGACCTTCTCAGCTCTATCAGCTGATCCCATTCCTGAGCTGTTTCCCACTGCAGGGAGGGAGGCATCTGTGCCACGTTTCACACACAGGCCAAAGCCTCGGGATCTGCCCCAAGGTTTTGCTAGGTGCATACTGAGTGTAAGACCTCAGAATGAAACTCAGACCTGCACCAGCCCTTAGCCCAGGGCTAGCTGTGCTTTGCTGAGGCCACCACAACCACAGGACAGGACACTGTCCCCCCTGCAATGCCACCAAGGGAGCTGATGTTCAGTTGCGGAGTTGTTTCACCCTCCTTTTAAGAAAGTCCTTCTAAGCACGTCTTGCCAAAACAAAGCAACCCTTCCTCGCAGAACTCTCCTCTGTAAATACCCCCCAAGGAGTTAGCAATTCCCTTCTCCAAGATGACTCATCCTCCTACGCAAGGGACGGGGAGAAGAGCAGTCACGCTGCCGTGTCAGCGCGCTGCAGAGCCACCGCCTGCACCCCTGCATGGGCCCCGAGAGAGGTTATGGGCACGGCCCTACTTGCTCCCCACAGCATCACCCACGCCCGTGTCCCCTGCTCGGAGCAAGCTCCCTCACGGGCTGTCCCCTTTGTGTGTCTCCAGCAGCGCCAACTGGACAGAGGGGATGATCCATCTGCAGGCAGCGTTTTGCTGCTGACCTGGGTGCTTTGCCTTCATCAGCATGCACAGCAGCACCTGCCGAGGCTGGAGAAAAGGAGGCTGATCCTTTCAAGGGGTGGCTTTTCGCACCCCCCGCAGCCAAGCGGAGCTTTCTCTCCATAATTAACCGCTCCGGCCGTGCCTTGGCTGAGCTCCACCAGCGACACGGCAGAGGCGGTGACCTCCAAGAGCAAAGCCCTGGATTTTGGCGGAGCCGCTGCTCCCCACCACCCAGGCCACGCCAGGAAAAGCCAGCCTGCGGATGCAGGAGGCAGCAGAGCCATTCAAACCAGCCAAGGGCAGTTTCACAGAAACAGAGCTTCAATCCAACATTAATTTGCAGCATCCTGGGCTGAACACTTTAGATAAGGAGCGCCGGAGCCAGGGAGATGACAGGGACAAGCTTGTGAGTGTGGCACATCCGTGCGTGCTCACGACACCCTGCCTGGGCCCGCTGCGGGCTCCGGCGACCTGTGTAACACAATAGCAGGATGGCCCTCACAGGCAGACCCCTTCTCCAAATCCCTGGCAACATCTCTTTTTTTTTCCCCTCCCTGCAGGGCTTAAAGCCTCATCCTGCTCCAGTTATTCTGAAAGGGAATTTAGTGCCTCGCCATAAATTATACGAGCATTGGACATAAGCATCGTTTATGCACAAATCACTGTTCCCTAGAACAAAGCAAGTATCAGCCTCCTGACAAAACACTTTTTAGTAGGATTGGCAAATGAATAAAACCTCCCTATGAATACCAACGTGCTGATGAAAAAGTCCTACTGATTTTAATAGAAAATTATCATTTTCCTATAGGATTTTTGTGAACCGTCTCGTTGAATTTAATGGAGATTTTCTATTCTGGTCTGCAATTATGCAAGAGTTAAAGTACCTCCAGAGACGAGGAGATTATCTGTTACATTCTATAGGATTGCAGAGTAATTTCCATAGAATCCTGTTATGTTTCTATAGAGCCTGACAAATTTAATCCCTATTGAACTTTAAAGGGACTTTTCCATAAGGGACAAATAGACACTGACATCTGTTAGCTGCAAAATGAGTAATGCTCAGAAAATAGAGGCCTTACACACCACTGCTGCACTCGAAATGGTCGAAAGATGTCTTGAACAAGCAGCTTAATGGGGAAAATGCATTAAATTGGTGTCACATGGCTGCATTAGTACGGCTGTGTTGCAACATTTCTTTTATACACAATGTCATTTATCCAACCAACGCTTTACAAATTGCATTTGCTACCAATGTGCGCTTGATCTCATCATCCCATGCTGGGACTTTCCTGTATCAGCACAGGAAGGCTGAGAACAATCTAAATCCAGGGAAAAAATGCCAGTTCCAAGCGTGGAGCTGGCGACTTATCCATGCACATTCCTCTGCCCTAATGGTTCTAATAAATGCATCGACTCCCAATCTCTCTCTTTCTCATTGAACTCCACTGCGGAGCTTGAAGGGCTGCACTTCTCTTTTGTGCTCAGTACTAAAGAAAAAAAAAAACCAACATTCAGCTGAGCTATCTGGAGAATGAAGTCTTTTAAAGTTAACTGTAAGGTACTTATAATGAGGAACAAAACAAGCAGGGACAGCCTAAGGTCTCCTACACCAACACAACAATTTGTCCTAGACTGGTTCAAGGAACAAATTAAAAGACATGACAGCCCCCACGGGTCTCTTCCCACCTTTCCTTGTGCAAGCTGGCATCAAACAAGGAATATCCCCACAGTATGGCTGTATCTCTATCACCCACTCAACCAGTTATTCCTCGAAAGCCCAAAACTCACTCCAAGAGGTCCTTCAGGAGATCTCAATTTTGGATGCATCAGCTCTGCAGAGTTGCTCTGGTTTTAGCCATTCCCTCACCTTTTTGGGGATTATCGGTGCTTTAAGATGACCCTGGATAAAGCAGCTTGAGTGTCCCTAAGCCAGGCTTGGGGCACCTAAAGACATACCAGTTGCTGGAGTGATCGTAGTAGCCCGTGTAAGAGCCTCAGAGCAGTAGTAACAGAATAGTAATATCCAAATTAACCTTCAAATTACAGAGCTGACAGGGAAAACTATCCTAAAATAGTACAGGAGGCATCTTAGAGAAGGAGGGAATTGGCAATATGGACCTAAACCCCCTGACAAGCATCTGGCAGTGGTGGAGCTGAGGGGACCAAGCCAAAACTGGGCACCCAGAGCCGCATGTCTGAAGACACCACAGACATACCCATGGCAACAAGAAGAACAAGCACCTCCATATGTCTTCCCAACTGCATTTCCTTTCCAAAGAAAAGGACAACGTGGTAACTGAGCACAGCAGGAAAATATATGGCTTTAATATTTTCTCACTTGCCAAATGCTGGCGGGGTGTGGACGGCGGGTGCGGGGAAGGCTGTGGGTTGGGTTTGCTTTTTTTCCTTCTTCTGAGCTGTATCTGCAAATGAATAAAGTCCTTGGTGGTGACAGGACAACTCTTTTGGATAGTTACTGCCCAGAGACCCCTCCAAAGCAAGCCCAGACCATGAAGGGGATGCATGGTAAAAATCAGGGTGTAAGCAGGTGGGTACATCTCACACCCTCCCTGCTGCCCTTCCCTTTTGCATGTGCACTTTTATCAATTCCTGTGTTTCTAGAAACCAAACCCAGCTTCCACATGGACTCATAAAGATGCCTCTTGTCCCTTTTAGGATCCCATTGCTGGGTATGCCACCATCCACGAAGAGAAAGCCTCATCGACTCTTCATCCTAAGCGTTGTAAGACTGGAAAAGTGGGAGAAATGAGGGAGGCTCGTATTTCTAACACCGAAAGGAAGCAACAGGAGAAAGCCTTTGGTGCCAGCAGCCAGCTGAGGGTTTTCACACACACACTGCTCCCAGGGACAAGGGAAAAGACAGCTCTGGAGAAGGAAGAACGCGCCAAGCAGACACCAGACCTCAGCACTTAACAGAGACTCAAAGGCAACTGTTTAAATGAGCATTTAGGAGTAAAACAGCAGGGTAGGACTTTCTCAAGGGCTCCACTCGAGTGTGAGCCAGCTCCCACCAAGCCCACGGGTACAGCCCCCACTGCGGTCACACACAGGTCATTGATGTGACCTTGCTCTTCAGACCAGCATCACCCAGGGCATTTCACCCCAAGACTTAGGAAGGTCCATACATGAGGGAAGGTGCTGCCAGCCAAATTTTGTTAATGGGAATGTAACATCATGTGATGGGCTCTAGGGAGCCTAAGGAAAAGCTTCCCAAAGCCATGGCATCCTCACAGGGCTCATGGGCAGGATGAAGACAGGGATGCTGCTGCAGTGACCAGTTTGCTCTAACCCAACACCGAGCTGGCTGCTCCACCATCCCCTGCCGGGGCAGAGCATCGCTGCGAGGGGAAGTTAGGAGCAGTTTCAGCCGGAGCAAGCTGTGCTTTGCTTTAATCCCTCCCTCCCCACGGTGTGCCCAGGGCTGCGCCATGCAGAGGCTCGGCATCGCCGGGACAGTGATTTGCAGTCTGCTCAGACACAGCCCTACATCACTTGGGAGAATGAACCTACAGTTTTATAAACTATTTATTAGCCCTGTCCTGTAGCGCTACATCAATATGGCCATCGGTGAAGCAAGGCAGGAGCTATAAAAATACCATCTATCCAAAATAAGCTTCATAAAATCAAACAGAGGCCAGTACAGCCTAGGATGGGATTGTGGCTTGACATATAAAGGGCCTCTCAATCTTTGAGATAGACCATTAAAATCCTCAAGCCCTTTTGGTTCACAGAAGTCTAAAACAAAAGGGGAAAAATAATGACACCTTTTCTGGCGGAGCAGGAGAAGGCAGCAAGGCAGTCGTGCAACATCATTTGTTTCCACAGAAGCCAGATTACTCCCTTTTCCCTGCAAGAAAACTACCAGCTCAAAAAAAAAATAATAAAAAAAATTTAAAAAAAAAAAAAAAAGTACTTGTTTTCCTTTGCCTTCCCCACCCACGAGCTGCTTTTCAACAGGCAAAAAGTTTCTCCTCCATGTGCCAGCAGCGATGTTGCCTGCTCGGCACAGGAGAGGCGGTGCAGGAGCGGGTGGGGGAGGCACGGCTGGAGCACACCGATATCCCGGCCCGCACTCCCCCCCGGCGCCCGAGGCAGCGGGGTAAGGCAGAAGGCAGGTCAATACGTTGTCAGAGATGATGATTAACATTTCCAGCCAGAGCTCCCTCAAACCACCTCTAAAACATGTCTTAATAAACTGCATTGCAAATAGCCTTGTATTTCTACCTCGCTGCATCTGCCAGGGTGAGATAATACAGCGACCTCAGGAAAAGTGACACACAGGGAATGAGCTGCCGGGAGTTCTACGACACCATGAGACCTGGCTCAGCACATCGCTCCCAGCTCCTGCCGTGGCTCACACCCAGGCTTTTTGGGGCTCTGTAGGAAACAAGGGGTGCGTTTTGAGCAAAGGAAATACCAGCTCGCAGAAGATTTGGGGCTGAAAGGGTTTGAGGGAGAAAATCGCTCTGAATTGCTATTGAGTGTGAAAATCACCATACAAGAGAAATATTTCAAAGTCAGGCACGTGACAGTTTTTTGCAGAGGCAGGCACCATGCTTTGAAAGGTCAGAGGGAGGTGAGAGCAAGCACAAGCATCATTTTCCTGGAAAAACGGCTCTGAAGCTTTCCAAAACCGTGTGATGGCAACAGGCTCTGTGACAGTTTCCAGCGTTGCTGAAATACTTGGCTGGATCGAGCACGGCGCGGCTCAGCATCACCTTTCCGGGGGATTTAGAACCTCACACCTTCCTGCACTGCGATGTTCAACCCTGAGGGAGACAGTCAGAGCTGCCAATCCAAACTGCAACTCAGCTCCTCAAAGCAGTGAACTGGAAATGAAGCTCACACACCTTCACGCCCTTCCCCTCCTTATCAGCCCGCCTCAGGAACATCAAAAGAGAGAAGAAACAGCTTGGGTTGGACACGGGGTGAAAAAAGGAAGGAAAAGATTTGGGTTTACCTGACAAGTCACCTTCAACTGGGCAAGGATGTTTTACATTCCTGCTCTGGACCTCCAAGTACTTCAACATTAAGTAAATGCCACTTACCTAGGAGGAAAAAGAAGAAAAAGTTAAAGTTCACCGAGTATTTTAACGCGACGCATTTTAAAAGTGATGGAATTTGTAATTCACTTGTAGGCTGGAGGAAACACAAAGGGGAAAACTCCAGGTTTTAATACACTTTGGTAAAGGTCAGCTTGAATGGCACAGGGTCACAAGGCCATCCTATGAGCTGTTTGTTTTCTTACTTGCTTCTAAAGTCTCAGCTTTTTCCATCCCCCTACCCAAGCCTGTACAACAGGCCTCAGTTCCAGAGGCAGGAGCTGCCTCTGCCCATCCCAAAATTTAAATCCATACAGAGGTGCTTCCCACTCTTTCTTACATTGTTTTTTTTCCCAACAGCAAAATTACCCATCCTTGGCCAAGGTCGAACACCAACCTTTCCATCTCTGCAGTCTCAAACAGGTAATGCCACCAAATATTTCCAATATCATCCCTGATTTCATGGTCTATGGGAAAAACCTGTTCAGGATCCATCTGTCCCAAGCTCTAGCTGCAGCAATTTGTCCTTCCAGGTGGGGATCTCCTACCTGATCTCCAGCCCACCAGGCAAGACCACCCACATAGGACAAACACAACTATTCATCCTTTCCTTCCAGAAAGACCAGCTTGACCTTCTCTAGGACAAAGAAATTCCACCTTTACCAAACCCAATCAAAAAATCTGCCTCGTGGATATGATAAATATTAATTGGAGATACATAAGAAGCCCTTCCCTTTTTTTCCACAGACATCTGGAAAACCAGGTGATGAGGCTGTGCCCATCCAGCTGTTGCTCCGTAGGCTGTTGTAGGAATTGAGGGTGGTGGGACGGGGCATGTCTGGCTAATGCACGGCTGCCTGTGCTCTAAATGACTTAAAGGGTGCCTGAGGCTATGGACAGATGCTGCTAAAACACACAATTGAATAAATAAATGGAAGGTAACGGAGAGGGGAGCGATGCCATGGGAGAGCGAGTGGCAGAGTTGTGTGCCAAGGTGTTAAAAAAACTCCCACAGAGCTGCCTAAACCTCTTCTGAGACTCCGCTGCTACGTGTTTCAGATGCTGAGAAGATTGAACTAATAAAAAAGAAATGAGAGAACTGTCACTGCAGATTACATGGTATTTATTCCAAAATCTGCTCATTACAGAAATTTGCAAGACAAATGGGTTTTTAGCAGGAAATGGCAGCTTTTCCTTAAGTGTATAACGATGAACAGATCTGGTTGGGAGCTGAATCTTTTTCTCCCTTTTTGAGCTACTCCGGCTCCAAGTCTTACCAACCACCCGAGAAATACTCGTGAGGCTGAAAAAAAACCCTTTTTTTTTTTTTTTTTTTAACATTCTCCACCAGCCTCTTCATAATCCTATAAGAAAGTACGATTAAGAAATATTTGAAGCAAGAAAAGCTCATTTGGCCTAGAGAGTTTCTAGGCGGCGAGAGCTTCTCCTGCTCCTCAACAGCCTGCAATCGGCATTGCTAACGCTCCGGATCCTTCCTTCCTTGCAGGGAAAGCCCTTCACCAAGAAGAGTATTTGTGGTCAGGCTTTAATCCCCCAGCCTTGATAAATGTTTAATTCCTGGGCCTGCCTTCGTATCTGAATATAGACTGGAGGTGCTTCGCATTCTGCCGTATCCGAGTGCTTCTAATGACATTTTGGCTTCTTTCCCAGTTAATTCCAAGTGCCTGAAACCCAAGCATCTCCCCTCTCTCCCTCCCCATCGTGGATGCACATGCGGATATTTGACTGATAATATACAAAGCCGGAATATGTGGTTTTAAAACAAGTCTCTGCAGCAGAGACTCAAGAAGGGAGAAGAAGAAGGGGGAAAATATGCCTTGAAATATTACAGAGTAGGAGCTGTCAAGTTGAAAAAGCTTCTACAAGGTTTTCAATGCCATAACTGTGTTATTTAGCTGGGGATGAGAATTTTCAGACACATCAATAGGAAAAAAGGGGTTTCAGGAGGGGGGAAAAAAAAAAAGAGAGGCGGCCTGTCTTCTTTGCAGCTCTCCTTTGTTGGAAAGCAATTACAGCCTTACTCAATTTATGACCCAGAATGCACCCTAATCTACTTGTAAATGCGTCTTATTCACCACACAGCACTTTCAGATACAGCCAGGGTAAATAAACGGGAGATTGTTCCTACCTACATTGCGGCACAACTGTTAATTGTAACGCCCCATGAAACTTAATTATGCAAAGCAGAGTGGCGACACTGCAGCCATTAATGAGATGTTTGATTCAAGAATAATTTGTTGTTTGGAGCCCCGGACTTGTTTTGCCTGTCCCTTCCACTGTGCTGCACTAATTCTCAATTCGTGCTTATTTTAATAGTGCGGCAGCGGGGCACAAAATGGCTCGGCTGAGGCAGCAACGGGAGAGCTCCTGGTTGGAATCCCATTTTCCAAGCGTGCAGCAAGGCCCCACCATATGGGTTTCCTTCACTTCAACAAATTCAGCAGAAAGCCAGCGACGGGACACAAAACACTCCGCAGGTAAAGCGCTGGGAATGCTACCGAGCCCTTTTAGACAAAGGAGTGGCTAAAAGGAGAAAGACTCAGCTTTGTCAGACCCCCAGAACCTCCCAGAGCCACGCTGGGATGGACACGGGTGTGGAGCCTGTGCTCCACACACACCAATGCCCACGGCATTGCTTCCAGCTCCTTTGCAATGGCTGGATCTGAGCAACGCTGAGCCATCGTGTTGCCTGCCTGGAAGTAATATTTTAGAAACCACAAACAGAAGTCAAGAAGAGGATGAAGAGACAAAGAAAAAGCTGACTCGGAACAAGAAGTTGTAGTACACCCACTGATAAGGTAGGTGATAGATAGAGCTACAAGATGTTGCGTGGAGACTGTCCCCGCTGCTCTAAGAGACTTTCCCCCTAAATGGGGAAAGGAGATTGGTAGTCAGACCAAAGTCTATTATTTAAGCCTCTGGTTATTGATAGAAACACACTATCTTTTTAAATTTACAATCAAGCAAGCAATTCACTCTCACCCACTTACAACAGCGCAAGATGTTTGCTCATATCTGCCCTGGAGATAGCAGAGTCTGTCCTCCTCTCGGCTCTCTCCCAGGCTCTGACTGCAGAAATCCCTCTGCTAACATCATCTCTGAGCTTTTCCCTCGTTTTTCTTCCTGGTGACACGCTCTGCTCCTAACTCAGGCCGAGCACTGACCCACTTCTCCAGCTGGCTCCATTAATACCTGTGATTAGTAGGCCTTGGAGCCAGCAGCCACCACCAGCCCATGAATCACCAGGATTTCTTCCCTTGCGTGGCACCAGCAAAAGGAAGGAGCCAGGGTACTTTATCTCTGATACATCTGCTGGTGATTGGAAAGACATTGTTGGTCTACTGTAGCTGTCTATTTTTTTCTTACAAATGTGACTCTTAAAATAGCAAGTCACGAAGAGGGTTTCAGACATATCGGAGGCCCTTGGGAATGGGGCCCTCATGACTGCGCGCGGTATTGATGGCAACGAGAGAAAGAGGAACCCGGCACACACCGAACCCCGCCGACGCCTCTAATAAGATCAGGACAGATGACAAGGCACTCAGCTGTGCCCCAGCAAGGTCATTACTGAGCATTAATAACGGAACCTTATTATGAACAGATCACTCAGTGGTAGAGCCTTTCCCACCTTCACTGCTAGGAAAGCCACAGAGCCCCAGGCCCCAAAGCAGCAGGGTTTGGGTTTTGCTGCCACTCACCCAGGCTAAATATGGCCAGAGGAGTCAAGCTGCCCCATGGAAAACCCCTAGGGCAAGTCTGTCTTCCTAAGAAATGCTCATTATAGAACCATTTAGGTTGGAAATCTCAGATCACTGAGTCCAACTGTTACCCCAGCACTGCAAGGGCCACCACTAAATCATGTCCTCAAGTGCCACATCCACATCTCTTAAATCCCTCCAGGGATGGGACTCCATCACCACCCTGGGCAGCCTGTTCAATGCCTGACAGCCATTTTGGTGAAGACATCTTCCCTAATGCCCAATCTAAACCTCCTCTCAAGGCCATCTACTCTCGCTCTGTCATTTGTTAGTTGGGAAAAGAGACCAACCCCCCCCTGGCTCCAACCTCCCTTGGGTAGTTGTTGAGAGTGAGGAGGTTTCCCCTGAGCCTCCCCAGCTCCCTCAGCCACTCCTCATAGGACTTGTGTTCCAGACCCTTCCCCACCTCTGTTGTTCTTCTTTGGACAAACTCCAGCACTTCATGCCTTACTTAATGTCTTTATATCTTACTTGAAAGTCATGACCAGCTACGTGCATCAAATCAGCTTTTAATATTCTCCTTTCCCCTTGCCTTGTGTGACCCCCTTGCAGTCCAAACCAGCTTTTCCTGTGAATATACTCCTACCAAAGCAGCAGCCAGCCCCGCTCTCCTCTGCCACAGCATCCAGCAGCTGTTCTCTCCCTTTTCATCTTACACAGAGGAGAAGGTTCAGGTTTGTCTGATCCTCCATGCGTTGCCCTTTTTTCCAATGTATTTTGGAGTCCAAGCCAGGGAGAACTGGCACCACCAGAAATCTGACCCTGGCTCTGCTAAAACTCTGAGTGAAACTACGCCAAGCCCACTGAATGGGTTTTGACTTCCAGAAGTATAAAAAACCATGCCTGGAGAAGGGCGAGATTTTTTTTTCAAAGCATTTAGGCTTTTTTTTCCCCAACTGTCTGATATTTCATTTTGGGTGTTACTTTGATTTTATAGAAAAAATCAAAACCAATCTGACCCCAATTGTCCAGAAGTACTATGGGAAAAAAAATCTGATATTCACAGAGCTCTGGTCCTATTGCCCTAATTCTCACCTTCTCTTATTCTGTAATTTCCTCCTTCGTAACGTGGTGACTGGAGCTGAGTGCAGTGTCTCAGACGTGCACTCAGCGAGGGCTGAGATATTATTGTTGATTTATGGGGGCTGGCTCTGCTTAGGGAGAGGTGATTTACTTCAGTGTGTTTTCACAACGCTGCCATCTCTTTGGAGACAGATCTCACCCTCAGCTTCCCCACATCCAAGCACCTGGTGCTAAGCACTCGGTCACAGATTGCTGAGACATTTCCCCATCTTTCCTCCTCTCTCCAGCTTTGTTTCCAGGAAGGTCATTACCACATTTTTGCTCCCCTAGGGTTTAACAGCCCAATTAGGGGAGACAGCAACACTTCAGTAGGTGCTGGCCAGAGCATGGCCTTATCCCTGGAAACCAATTCTCCCTCAGACTTAAATACGGACCCAGTTTTATGCCTCACTTATCTTCACAATGGAACAGGTCAGGAATTATTCTTCCCGGCCTTATCTGCTATTCAGCTCTGCCTTTTGTTGGTTTCCTTCTCTCGATGCTGTGAAAGCAGACCTTGCACACAGAGGTTTCCCAAAAGTACTTATTTTCCTCCTGTTGGAGCAGACAAACCCTGCACCCAAAATCCAGCCAAGTGACCATGCCAAGATGAAGCACGCTGCTCCCTGGGTTGTTTTTCCGAGGAGAACTGTGTCTGCAAAACACTCCTGGGAGACAGGAAGAGGAATGGGAACAATGCTACAGCAGAACCTGGCCATAAATACCTTTTAAAGGGGCCTGTTATGGCTTAGCCTTCTGCAGTGGTTTTATACATATATAGATCAGTAACTACTGTAATAGAGGCAGTTTTCTGTACAACACCTTTGCTGCTATTTTGCAAGTGCAGATTCATCAGTGCAACATCAGGCTCTTAAAAATGCTCAGGAAAAGCTGCTCAGGCGAAGCTGCTGGTGCCATTACCCAGCACCCACACACCAGAACCCACGAGCACTCCTCATTTCTGCTGCAAAAGAGGGGAATCAAGGCACTTTCAACAGCAGAGCTCGGGACTAAGTCTCCTATGGAGCAAGTCCCAGCACCCCACTGGGAGACAGGAATCATGATCACCTCTTTGTTTCCCATCTCCCTTTTCATCCTGCTTTTGCCTCCGTTTCCCCCGCTGCAGGAAACCTTGAACGCCAGCTCCCTACCAGAGGTATTGAGAAGCTGAACAACTGAGCAGTGTTGTGAGAGCCTTTGAAGGAGCTGTACGATGTGGGAACAGCGGTTCACGCCGAACAATAAGGCGTCCTCGCTTGCGGTGCGGCCCCCGCGATGACTGTCCTCAGCACAACTGTCAACTCCACTCCCGGTGAAGGATCTTTATTATTAGTGATGAGCTAAGAAGCAGGGTGAATGCAGCTTGATTTTGCAGCTCCAGCACTTAGGGGAAAGAACAAATTGTGTAAATCCGTAATTGGAAGCACGGAGTAAGAATAAATGTGGAATTCCATCAGGTGACATCTTGCTTTAGGTCCATGTTCTCCCTTGCTGCTTCCCACATTTCTCCTGTGTAAGAAGCACCAGCTCCTCTCCCCTCCCATAGCCCTTACCCTATAATTTCTACCGCTTGTATCCCCAAACATTCCCACGTTCACTGTAAACTCCAATACTCTCTCTCAAGCCGTTTCAGGCAGTTCCTCTGCGATGCTCATAAGTATAAAATCTTTCAGTGATGGTTGCAAAAGGCGAAATCAAATGACAGGTTGATTTAGTGCAGCTCTTACTAACAGCTTGCAGAAATTAGAAGTAAATAGGAGGTCAAACAGCTCGCAAGCAATTTGACATTGGCAATTGCAGCTTAGTTAGGCTCCTCTGGTAATAAAGAACCACCGTGTCTTTCCTTTACCTCAGTGCTTGGCAATAGAAAGGTCATTACCAGCTGAAGATACCGCAAGAATAACACTTTAAACCTTTATTATTTTTAACAAGACACGGGTATTTAAAATAGAGCCTGTGCAATACGCTGGTGGCACGCTACAATGAGTGGAAATGGCTCAAAATAATAATAAAAAAACCGAGTGAAATTGGAAACACAATATGTAACCATCCATGGTTCTTAAAGCTGTGTCAGTCAGTTAAGCAAAAACCATGCCTGGGCGTAAGTGAGCATGAAATTCAATATAAACATCCTGAATGTGGTAGAGAAACAGATGAAAGATGTACACAAAATGCTAAAGTAAAATATACAATGAGCTTTGTATAAATAAACAATAAAGAAATAAGAAGATTAAAAAGAAAAAGCTGTCTTTATGATACATAGGATTGCTGGGAATGAACCCATTCTGCAATTGTCTGACTTCAGATACTTTGGGGATGTTGATTATGCTTTTAATTCTCTTACATCAAAAATAGAGGCAATTAGGGACGAAATAATTCCAGTAAATGTCAACTGCCTAAGACTTGAGAAAACTCAAAAGAGGCAAAGTCATACACAAATGTTTTGAAGTGAATAATAAATGAATTATGGGCTCTAAACAATTATTTTTTGAAGTATCCCTAATGTGAACTAACCAGATGTCCTGGGTGAAGAGGGTGAGAAATTGCCTTGACAGGCCACTAATTCCTTCACTGCAGATCCCTTCTGTGAAGTGGGGATTCTCAAAATAAAGAAATAAACAAATGAAAGCAAACACAAGAGGCACAACATGGCTTAAAAAGCCAGAGAAGGCCAGCACAGTTACTACAAACAACTGCAGCCCTAAAAACAGTTCTAAAAGTTCCTATTTGAACTTCAATACCTGTTTCCGACGGGAAAAGCACATCCCTGGATTTTCAGCCCCCCATTGCAAAGCACCCATCTCTCCCAACTCTCTCATTCAGAGCCGTGTGTCCCCAAAACAGTGACAACATCACTAAGCCCAACTTGCTTCCTGAGTTCCCCGCACCTCAGTTTCCCATCTCTCTAACGGGAATAATAACACGGACCCATTTCCCAAGCTGGAGCGTTGCAGAAGCACTTAGATGCCATGGAAACGGGCGACATTCCACCACCCACACTCCCCCCTGCAGGCTCCGTTATTCAGCAGAAATGCAGATGGACCAGCAGCCAGGCCAGAAGAAACCTCCTCCTCCTCCTGGGTGAAGGACAGGCAACATTTGGCAAACCTCTGCTCCCAACTTTGTTTTATGAGCACCAGGTGTCAGCAGCCACTGTCTGGGTTTTGTCCCCTGGGAACATCCCCAGTCCATGCCATCCCACCAGGACACATCACTGAACGCCACCTGTGGGCTCTCCTCTAGAGAGTCTTCTCTGCTGGGACACAAAATCCTGCATGCAGGTGCACAGGAGCACATCCCCAAGGTGCAAAGGACCCCCACATCGCGCACAGATGCTAAAAACCCCAGGCAGGATTACCAAAATGGCTGCAGAACAAAGATGTTCCTCTCCGGGAAGCTGAGTCCAATCCCGTCCTCATGCAGTCTCCTCCACTGCTCTCCTCTAGCAAGGAGAGGGACTGACCTATAACTCATCCCACCTTCACCAAGCTGCAAGAAATTCATGATTATGCCAAGCTATTAATTTCCCAAACACACCTCAGCTGGCCATACCACAGGTAATTAGAGCCCACAGCCACCAGTGATTCGGGAGGGTCAGCACTGAGCCACAGCGCGGGATCCAAGAGTGCCCTGGGAAATGATGGGACCGTGTGGGTCACGCTGGTTCATCTGCACATGATTGGCTTAATCAGAGATAAAACTGACAATAGAGCAGAAATTTGAGCTGCAGACCAGGTCAGGCAGGCCAGCTTGGTGGGAGACAGAGAAAATCAGAAATGTCAGTAGCAGGTCTATAATAATTGCATAACGATTTCAGATAATTTTACAGCAGAATTTTTCCCTGGCTTCCTACTCTGTGCAAATCCCAAATCAAGGCTAAACTGAGGGGTTCAAATGCTTGAAGATTTTGACAATGCAGAAGAAACCCTGTGAGGGACACCCCCACGCTGATCTCCACTAGGATGGAGGGACAGGGCCACCAAGGGCCAGAGGCAACCAGAGAAAAGCAGAAACACCTCCCTGGCTAGCAAAGGACACGGCTCCACACCACTTTTGTCATCTCTCCCCGTTCAGCAGACAAGCTCCTTGGTCACTGCAGAGGACCAGGGCCTTGGAGAGCAATTCTGAGCCGTCTCTGCCTGCAACCTGTATTTGTTGCTCCCTCGAGCGCCTGCCTCAGACAGGCTTTGCTGTATTTTAGACCTGGCATTACCCAGCAGGCAGTGAAAACTGGCTACTCATTAACTTTGTCGAGATGGGAGCAGCTCCCATAAAAGCCACTGAAACCACTCCAGCATTCGGGGTGTGTGTCATTTAGCTGTGATGTGTCCCTCTTGCTGTTTGGCTTTTCCCTTTCCCTTCAGTTTTATTTTTACGTGGTGACATTTGGAAGAGAAAGCCATTGAAAGCGGCAATATTGGACACTCAATTCCTGGCTCCCTCGCTGTCACTTAGCAGAAAACATTCAGAAATTTAATATTTGATCTTCCACCTCCTCTTTGATCACCTTTTTGTGCCTCTACCACTCCAAGGACAAAGTGGCTTAATAAATGGGAGAAATGGGCTGAGGAGGTTGCTCTGAGAGGGATTTAAAGCAAAGGCACAAATCAGATGTACAAATTACTCGCTAGCCAAGATTCTGGCAGAGATGTTGAGAGATTTGTGTACTTGGTGCTATTTCAGGCCAAATTTCCCCGAGAGGGGCTCTGGCTGGTCAACAGAGAGTTAAACAAGGCTTAATAAAAGCAAATAGTTAACAGGTAATGGATTGCTGAATATTCAGCCAATGAGGCAGTGCTCAGCTCGTGTCTGTAGCCACCAGCAGCATCATCCACTGATGGATTTATCCCAATCTACCACTAATATCTGCAATATGCTTCTAACATCTGCTAACCACTTATTAACTCTATACAGACTCCTGAAGAGCTATCAATAACCCTAACTTTAATAAGAAGGGTGACCCCGTAGCCAGCATCAGGACAGAAATGTCATTCAATCAACTTTTCTGGCTGGGCTGTTCTCCTCCGCCAGAAATCTCCCGGGAGCATCAGGCAGGACAAGAGCAGAGCGTTCAAGGTCAGAGGGTCCTCAACCAGCCTTGTCCTTGGGACTGCAGAGCCCCAGCCCCAAACTTCAAGGCCGTGCCATGTATCAGGCTGCATTTCCTTCCTCTGAGCTCCTCGGTGGCCACTACACAGTTGATATTCACCCTTCAACCATAAAAAAAAGTGTTCATGATGAGATCAAACGCACTGACCTCATTCTGCATGCACCAGCTCCCCATGTTAGAGCAGATATTTTACCCTTTGCAGATGGGTGGTGAAAAGCGTGCGGTGAGGGGAAGCACCGCAATGCGGGCCGTGGGGAAGGACAGCACAGAAGTCAGATTTCCTTTCCCACGAGGAAGCATCCTCCTTCTCCACAGCCTGCTCAGCTGCATGGGGAGTGCTCACAGGGACGAGGACACGGGGCAGAACCCTGCTGCCTTCTCCTCACCCTCCCAGCTGGTCCCTCCCCGGTGCCATGGGTGCCAGCACGTCCCCAAGCCCTCATGTCACGTGTCACAATGCGCTAACATTCTCCCCTCACACACCGGCAGGACACTCCCCGCTGTACAGAGGGGGAAACTGAGGCAGGCTGGGTCACAGCAGATGGGTTCCTGCTGCCTTTGGTGCTGCTTCCAGCTCATCTCCAAGGTCAAAGTGCCAGCAGCACTCACACATCCTGCAGGGATGGAAATCACAAGCCAAAGCTCAATTCCTCCACCAGCTTGAGTCACAGGCAATCTGCAAGCCGATGGATTTGGGTTCCAGCAAAAGTTTGAGTCCCAAACTAACACAAACTGTGCCCCATCCTGTCCAAAGGGGACCCTATGCCAGCTTATGGAGCAAACACCCCATTTGCCCATCGCTACTCCTTCCAAAACAAACAGGTTTATGGTCACGCCATCGTTCCCTTGGTCCAAGACTCTCATGGAAAAACCCAGCCTGCACGGTGGCCAGCACAGCCACCCCGCGCTCCACAGACCGGCTGCGGATCTGTCGCCGTTTCAAGAGCCACTTTCTGCATCCCAACCGTCCAACACAACTCTGCCAACCTCTACCACCTGTTCTGCTTTGGCCTCCACTGCTACAGCCCTCGGTCGTCAGAAAAGGCCCGGGCATGGCGCGGATCCTTGCGGGGTTTGCAGCTCCGTGGCAGCACCGGCAGGCACGGCTGGCTGGATGCTGCAGCATCCCACACCGCTGCGCCGGGTAATGGCCATTGCAGCACCAAATTAACGGTGCATCTGCTCCTCGCTGCAGACGCCGCCGAGAGTGGGCTGTAATTTCATCTCCGATCCCCCAAATAATGTTTGTTGTCGTGCTGTAATCTTGGCAATCAATGTAACAGCTGAACAGATCGTTTCGGCTGAAATATTTGCTAAACACGCGAAGACCTTGAAACCACACCTCAGTGTGTGCGCATTGTGTGCGGAATTACACGCTGAACTAAATAAGGACTGGGCCGGGGGAGACATGGGGAGAGCTGCCAGCCAATTAAAACATGAAAACAACGAGGAGAAAAAACAAAACCCAAACCCTTGTGCGTTTATCTGCAGCACCTTACACCAGCAACACCTTATTTCCTGTAAACCAGGCAAAACAAAGCTTCAAGCACTCCTTGGAGCACTCCGCCGTCCAAGATGGATCAACTGAAATGTGTATGCAAGGCTCTCAGAAGTGGAATTTAATGGTCACAAAAATCAATTGGCCAAACCAGCTGCACGCGTATTAACCTCCTGATGTCCCTCTCACTGAGTGCTGCCTTCACTCAGCCAGCTATAAATAGGCTAAGCCACAAAACGTTTTTATTTAGGGAATTTAGCAAGAGCTGCTTTTTGATTTCTGTGTTTAACCTGCTTGAAATGCCAGCCTGGGAAATGAAAGCAGCAGATTAGTGAAGACAAAGATGCAGGTGACCAGGTTACACTCATGGCCACACTATCAACCACCTGCACGTCCTACTGCAAGTCAGGGTACTGTGATATTTCCCTTTTTCCTCTTCAAGAGCTGTGTTTCTTTTGAAATCAGCTTTCTGAAAGAAGGAATCTGACTTCCAGTGCTTGGATACAACAGCTGGGCTGCAGGACCCCAACTGGGGCTGGGGTCCCCAGGCATTAACTTAACATTTACCTGAAATAACACAAGGTCTTTGGGGACAAGAAAGAAAAGTTGCTCCCTTTTTAGGCAAACTCTTGTGTTTCCAAGGTTTTGATTTCTTCCAGCGCTGCAAAGCATTTGTATAAATTAGTGCAGACATCTGAGATGCATCAAATTTGACAGGCCTGGGGCAAGTTCAAGCTTCTGATCACAACATCCATCACAAGCACTGAGCTATTTATCAACAATTGATCAAAACAAAGAGGGAGAACAAAACCTTTCACTTCAGTAATTGATACCTAAGGACTGATAAGAGCAGGTCCACCACCTCCCCCTCAGGACTGCAGATTGCTTAGTTGACCCCCTTAGAAGACTTCACCAAATGTGGGTCTTCAGGAGACCTGACACCACAGAAGGAAAAAAACCATCTCATGAACCTGCTCAAGCTCCACCTTTGACCCTGTAATTCAACCATGCAAAGCCCCTGATGACCTCAGTATAAGAAGTAGCTGGCAGAGGCTGGAAGAGCAGAGATGTTACTGATGGAAACAGGGTCTGGGATTCTGGATAAGAGGGGACACTCTCTGCTCTGCCACAGCCTCCCAGCGAGGCCTGACATGTCACCCAGGCTCCCTGATCTCATCCCCAGTCAGTTGGGATCTCCTTTAGGGGAAAGAAAGCACATTTGCAAGCCTGGGGTGCCAAGATATGACAGCAAAATGGGCAAAATCCTTTCAGTGAGACCCAAGCAGCCTTTTAATCCTCCAAGCAGCAGATCACAGCGGCTGAATCACAGCACTCTTGAATGGGATTCAAAAGAGAGAATCTGGGGTCACTGGGCACCTCAGTGGTGATGTGCCAGGCTCAATTCCTTGGCTGTGACATCCCGTTCATTTCTAAACATCTCATTCAGTGGGGTTTCAACCATCTGCACTGCACAGGGACTTGTCTCCTGCCTGGGCTGCGAATTTGGCTTGGATAAACCTGGCAGGAGCCAAGGAGCGAAGCCAAGGGGACAACGGCCTGGAGCCAGGAGAGCCACACCAGCACAAGCAGCACCTCCACGGTGCCGTTATCCCGGGGACCGGGAGCTTCCCTCCCCAGAGGAGACCAGGGAAACACTTTGCACGTCTTTATCACGCCACAGCCCTAATCCAGCAGCAGGAGCCAACCTGGCTTGCCCGGATCCCTCGTGGAGACACGAGCCTGCCAACCTGCTGAGGAGCAAACGGCTGCCAGCGTTCCCAGCCTTGGCAGCTCTCCCAAGGTGGAGAAGCAATGGGCTTTCCCTGGAGGCACCAGGCAGACAAAGGAAGCTCCGTGCTCCCTACAAGGCGTGCATGGCCCTTGCCAGGGAAAACGTGTCCCCAGCAATTCCCCGGCCGGGGCACAAGGCTCCAAGGGAGCTGGGACACAACCTCATTGCAGCAAGGCTCGTGGAAGCCATGCATGCCAACCACAGAAAGAAAGAACATTGTTTTCTTGAAAAAAAAAAAAAAAATTAGCCATTTTCCACACATTTGCTAATTACTCATCAGATTTTCTAATGAAGGTGCTGTGCCGGGCACTGGGAGATGGAAGGATTTTCTGCTAAAATCAAATGGGGAGTAAGTGCGGCGTTTACCAAGGGATAGGCAGCTTCAAAGCTTTCCCTTCCACTTAGATTTTAAGCACTTCTACAAAAGAACATTGATTTTGGGTTAAATTGACTGATTTTATTCATAGCTGGTTCGTATGGTGTATTCAAAAGACAAATTGTACGAGACTGCAAGCTATGGATCAGCTCTGATAATTCAGAGTCCTCTTTCCTCTTTTTTTTTCCTTTTTTTTTTTTTTTTGTTCTAAATATTTTCCATGCTTATAATTTGCTATTATTTGGCCCCTGCCTGGACAGAAAAGGCATTTTCACAGTATGGGAGCCTCTCTTTGAAAGGAGGGTATTATATTTTAATGCCAATTACAACAGAAGTAAGAATCAGACATCCCTGCAACCCTTTGGAGCTCCTGCATAGCAAATGGCCTATTTGGGGAGGGGATGTGTGTTTTGTTCAGAGACATTATATTTATGCAGAGAGTTTATTGACTCCAATTTAGTTGAAATATATAATAAACATGTGTATCAAGCACTAAACACTTGTGACAAAGATCAGCTCTAATCCCTCAGGTGCACTGCTGTAGCTGTTAAGAGAAGTGCTGTATGAATACTCCTTAAAAATATCACACGCCAGGAATATGGAAGGCTATTACACACTAGGCAGAAGGCAGCAAGTCTGGGAGATGCTGCCAGGTGCCTTTGGACATGCAGGAGGGAGCATCAGCTTCTGCCACCCCAGCACAGGTCACCATAAAGGTGCCAAAACATCCTCCCAGGCTGACTTCAGCACATCCCTCCCCACTGCAAACGGCTGGATGCAAACCAAAGCAACTTTATCCCAGCAAGTCACGGTGTGAGGCTGGGCAGCTCAACCCCTGGGACTCCATTTCGCCATGGAAAGGGTGATGTTAAAAGCCACTGGTGAGAGGAATTCAAGGGGGAATTGTTTGCAAAGTGTATCTGAGGAGTTAAGCCATCAGCTGCTAAATTAACATCTGCATCATCGCTCTTGCAATCATTGGAAAAGCCCTCCCAGCCCACGAGTCCAAGCTGTGCCCCAATCCCCACCTTGTCCCCAGCCCAGAGCACTGAGTGCCATGTCCAGTCCTTCCTTGGACACCTCCAGGGATGGGGACTCCAAACCTCCCTGGGCAGCCCCTTCCAATGCCTGAGCCCCTTTCCATGGAGAAATTCCTCCTGATGTCCACCCTGAGCCTCCCCTGGCACAGTTTAAGGCCACTCTTGTCCTGTCCTTGTTCCCTGGGAGCAGAGCCTGACCCCCCCCCCGCTGTCCCCTCCTGTCAGGGAGTTGTGAAGAGCCAGAAAGTCCCCCTGGAACCTCCTTTTCTCCAGGCTCCCTCAGTCGCTCCTTATAGGATCTCCAGATCTTTCCCTAATAACTTAGTTTCCATTCCACATTTCCTTGCAGCAACAACACAAACCTAAAATGGCAAAATCCTTCTGTCCCCACATCATGAAAGGCTGCAAGACTCATTTTCTTAACTAGGAGGAAGAGAAACGTAAACTATCAAAAATCTCTCTCCAGAAACCAAAAGTTTGGTGACCCCAAACAATTCTTGGCTTGAACCCACTGGATTGTTTCAGAAAGGGGAAGAATTGAACAACTTCAAAAGATGCTGAAACACAAAAACATGCAGAGCATTCGGTTCAAAGGCCCATCACAGGGTTTCCTTCTGTTTTATTCAAACCCTCTGGGAATATATTTAAATAAATGAAATCTAAACAAAACAGTGGCATTTGCAGGGAGTGGGGCTGAGCTTTCCACCCCTCGTTTTTTTTTTTTTTAAAGGAATTTTGACATCCAGCAAATGAGCAGAAAAAAGTGTTATTCACTGAGCTCTACTTAATGTGCTGAATAAAAAAATAAATAAAGGAAAGGAGTACAAGTGCATCAATCTGAACAGATAATGAGAGCCTGGTGGTGATGAACTTGAGGGATGCAGGACAAACCACCACTGAGCATTGTGTAGGGACCAGGGCTCGCTGTTGTGCCACACACATGCTCCCCTAGAGATGCTGAGGAATTAGGGATGGCTCCTGCAGCTGTGGACAATCCAGAGGAACATTTCCAATGAGCCTGTTCATGTCACACCCTGAACGTGGAGGAAAAGAGGGGGAAGAGGGCACAGAGTGCGAGGTCAGGAGTGCTGCTCCTTTAGCTGGATTTTGTACTGCTCTGGAATTACTGAAGTAGATACCTTAAGAACCCCCCAAACATCCCAAATCTCTTTCCATTCCAAATACAATTAGATTCTCAGCAGTCACCCACCACAGCCACCTACCACACACAGGAGCTACAACCCTCGAATAGGAGATGGGATTTGGCCCAGCCCAGGGGCATCCCTTTCTTTTTTCCCCATGAAATCAAACTCTCAAGTCCAGCATCCTCCCTTCCCCAACAGCAAAAAACCCACCATTTTTGCCACATCCTGGCACCTGCTCTCTCAGTTTGCAGCCTGGGATGCCAGGCATGTCTGCGAAGCTCCGCTGTTATCATTTCAGGGCATCCGATGCTGCTAATTGATACACCGTAATACTCTCATTTACTCAGCAGCAAGCTGGAGCGTTGATAATTGATGGATTGCTTTGCCTTTGATGATCTGCAAAATTAAAAGCCCCAACTCTGCAAGATGCTGAGGATCCCACGTGAGAGCCTGCAAACTCTCGAGCCCCCAGTGCAGCCAAGCAGAAAGGAAAGGCACTCAGGACCAGGCAGGGCGGGACCTTAATTCAACAGCCCCCGTGACTTTGTGGAGCTGTATCTCTTAACATGGATTTAATTCTGGGTTTATATTTTATTACTGTCAAATGAAATGAAATTAGGAGGAAGGAGATGCTGGTCCTCCAGGGAGCATCTGTATTTCCAGTCCCAGAGAGCTTAACTTCTGGAAGAGGGCAAATAGACAATAAATGACAGTAAGACATCTCTTTTCTGCTCTTCTTTCATTAAAAAATGTTTCCTGCAAAAACCCACAAAGCCAAGGGGACTGAAGGCATGGAACTGTGCTCTGCTACCCAATTTCACGATGCTTTTCTGAGAGGAGCTGCTTTATTCCAGCCCAGCTTTCCTAGGATACGTCTTGGAGAACATCAAGTGCCGCGCACAGCAAGCTGTGCCACAAACCAGTTGCTGAGTATTTTTCTCCCAGCACGTTCAGCAAACTGCACGGCTGGTTGTGGAGAAGGGGGGAATGTCTGGCCAGGCTGATATTAATCAAAACAGGATTTCTCGGATGAGTTTTGCAGATTTCTGCCCCGGCATCGCACAGCACATTCACGAGGCCAAGGAGACGTGTGCTTGAAGGATGGCGCTCGCATGGCTCCTCTCCGACTCAAAGTCAGTCAATCCATACTTTCCCTCAATATATTATTGCTTCCTCAGAACGACTCCCCCATTTGCAAACGATGATTAACACGCTAATCTTGGCATAATTACTCCTGCCTCTCAAACCCCACCAAAAAAAGAAAGAGAAAGGGGAGGAGCACCGAGGAGTTGATGTCCCACTGTCACGCCGCCGTTTCAGCGCCAGCTGTCCACGAGACAAGTCACGAGAGCAGCGCTGTCCACCTGCCTGGGAACAATGTCACAGGAGCTGAGGAGGACACTGGCCATCTGCATATATTCCCCTCATTACTGTCTCTCCAGCTCAAGTCACCGTGGCTTATCAGGTTTTAAGACACAGCAAGGTCATTGAGACCAAAGTTCTCCCATTCACTTCCCAGAATTTGTTCTAGTTATTCCTATCTGGATACTCGTATTATTGCCATTAAATTATGATAATTTAAGCATCCTGCGTTCTGGGTAAAGCAGACAGAGATACCCAGTCAGGATTCCTGCCAGAAACACGGGCTGGCTGCACCTCCTGAGTATCTCTTAATTATCTCTTTCTCTTTCTGGTGGGGAAAGGTCTGAGCTCAGGTGAGTGCTCCCTGCTCTCTTCTATTTGATTCAATTCTCCGGCTCATGAAATATGCTCCCACTTCCTTCGAAGGACAAATGAAATGAAACAGCCTCTTGGAAGGAGACAAACGACAGAGGATACGGGTGAAGACATAATTCAAGAGACTTTGGGAAAGTCAGATGGTGATTTTAAAAGGTACTCAAGGAATTAATCCAGGAATGAAAGAAACAGAGAAGGAAGTCAATTAATTCACTGCAGCACTGCATGGACCTCTGACTGGAAGTCAGCTGCAAGGAGTACCCAGGGAGGCCAAAATGCACTACAGACACTGTATTTTCAAAAAAAGGGCCTGAAAGGTGATTTTTCATGCACAGAGAGAAGATGTGGAGCTGGAACAGCACTAAGGAGGTGGGCAGGAGCCAAGAGCCACCAGGATTCACCCCTTCTCCTCCCTTTGGTGAGCCCCACCTTGGCTTTGAAGCCTTGGATGATGGTAGTTGGTAGTACTGTGTGCATCTGCCCAACAGCAACCACAAAGGACGTGACACGTCTTCAAGGACAGACAAAGCAGGAAAAAGGGATCTCTAGGAGGTAGGAAAGGACAGCTGGGCACTGAGCAGCACAGGTGATGCAGGGCTGATAGAGGAAGTCAGAAGGAATTTGGCAGAGAGGTGAGCGGACAGATGGAGCATCCTCCGGGCAGCCAGGAGCAGCCACCACCCATGGAAAAGTCCTCGACAAGTATTAAGACCATCACTGGGGGAAGGAAAATGCAACACCTGGGATCAACACCGGCCAGCTTTTGTCCCCTGAGACCTCTGGAGATACTGGACTCTCCCTGGAGCCAGAACTGGGTCATCTCCAGCAGCAGAGAGCAGCAGCCAAACACAGAATCCCAGAATGGTTTGGGTTGGGAGGGACCTTAAAGATCATCTTGTTCCAATCCCGCTGCCATGGGCAGGGACACCTTCCACTAGAAGGAACAATTCCAGGGATGGGCCAGCCACAGCTTCTCCGGGCACATTTTAGTGGATACCACTTTAACCACCCTCTGTTTGTTCTTTGAGGTTCTCCAGAGCCCCAGCAGGGACCAGAGGACGTCTCTCTAAAGCGCCGATGAAGCCGGAGGTAATTAAATACGAGGGGCCTCCCATTGTCAGCGTTGTGCCTCTGTTTTGGCAGCCGGCTCCAGCAGAGCAGAAGAGGGAAGATTTGATTTTAATCACACAGATTTCAGGTTTTATTTTGCTCATTAAAATTTCTGATAAGGATTTAGTCTGACATTATGCAGTATTTTGGAAGAGGATGTGTGGCAGTGGGGGGGATTGAAGCAAGCCACGTTTCCTTGTGATGAGAAGATCTTTCTGCCTCCCCATGACAGACACAAGGATATGAGCAGGTGTTATTTCAAAGGCAAGGGATTTGGGGGGAAGAGGGGAGCAGGATGGACTCATCCACACCAAATCAAGGATCTAAGCCTTGGATTATGGAGAAAAAAGGTCCAAAGTCTGAGATTACAGAGCCTATTTCAGAGCCGCCTCCCGGAAGCCACAGATCAGTTACTCTCCTAATGCCTTTTCAGGCCCCATCAGAGGGAAGGCAACATTTTACCAGAGCAGAACCAGAGATTTCCAGAGCCTCCCCACATCCCTCCAGAAATTGCTCCAGAACAGGCTGGCACTCCCCACTCAGCTGTGTCCTGGCACAGGGAAAAATGATGGAGCACGGGAAATGGAATCGTCACCACTTCCCTGCTTTCGGGAGCACCAACAAACACTTTGGTGGAGGGGAAGGGTGACAGCTTGGACAGGGGAGGGAGAAATTCTCTTGTTTGCTTGTTGATCAGGATCCAGCAATCGCAGGCAATTTGCCTCCTATTTCTTCAGCAGCTTTACACAAAAATACTACTTTAAGATCTAAGTGTTATTCATCAAGAACAAGAAGTCTGCATGAAGCCGAAGTCACCTGAGCCAGAAATAAATGAGTGAATGTGAGCTTCACCCAGGCCTGCTATTGCCAAGCATTTGGATTTGTCCCCACAAAAGCATTTGGAAACGAGATGGATTTCTTCGTCCCCAGAGGATGTGTTGTTCTTTTAATAAGCCTTAAACCAAGCAAGTTCTGCAGCGTGAGTCGTGCAGAAGATGAGATGAGCTTTTAACTGCGGTTCCCTGGGTGCTCTCAGCCTGTGTATCCACCAGCTACAAGCCAGGCAGGAGAGCTGGGGAATGAGCAGAAATCTGGGAAACAGATGGAAAAAGAATCTATGAAATACCCAGTAATTCCCACCAAACCAAGGTCAGCCAGAATGACAACAGCACCCAGCCAAATATTTCCAGCATATCCGAAGAGCTTGTGCCACCACAGAGGTCCCTGGTGCCTTCAAACCAGCACCCAGAGCAAGAAAATTCCTCTGCAAAAGGGGTTCCGCTGGGTCAGCACTGCCAACCACCCCACTGAGGCACCAGACCCCTTTTGAGCCTCCCCTCAACAGTGACTGGGCCTCAGTTGTGTGCAAGGTGCTGCAATTAGGAGACAAAATAATGCAAAGGACACCATTCACGTATTTTTAACAACTTCTAATGGAAATCAGTAGCTGGGAATGAGCAGGAATGCACATCCTAAGTGCAGCAAAGTCCCAAGGGCCCAGAAATCCATCCTGGGTGCCAGGAAGGGATTTTATTTAATGTGCCAGCTACAACACACAGCTGCTCAGGGTTGGATCCGTCCTTCCCACCATGGTGCTGGCAGCGAGTCCCCAAACCCTCCCCCAGCAGGAGAGAACACCCCAAGCAGCAGCAAAGGGCTCATGTTCATCATTCCTTGTGGCCCCATCCATCAGGTGGCCCCTGGGGTGCTTCAAGCCCCTCTGGTACCCATTAAAGGAGTAATTTCCGAGTTAAAAATCAATTAAAAGCCTTGGGCTGAGCCCTGCCCTGCCCCTGCAGGCCTGGCACACCGTGGGGGGAAAAACAGGGAGAAAAGCCATCTGCATCCATGGAGTGCTGAGCAGGACCCCTGAGCCACCTCCACAGCAGCGAGGCCACCTCTTCTCAGGTGTTGCAACTCATTTATCAGATCTCTCCTCTCTTTTCTCCTCCACCTTTCACTGTCTTTATTATCTTTTTTCTTTCCCAACCAAAGGGAAAAGAAGAAAAGGAAATCTCTCCACCACAATAGCGTGTCAGGCTCCTATCATTTTCAAACCCTCCTCTCCCCTCCCTTTCAACTCTCCTTACTTAGCAGAGAATTTTTCTTCATTAAAATTAAGCCTCATTTCAGGCTCATCTTCTTTTCTCCCTCTCCTTTCCTCCAAATTGAATGAAACGTGATCTCCATCAACCTGGCCTCCCCTCCCCTCTCCTCTCGCTTTCAGAACCAAACCTTCCTCACCATAAGAAAAAAAAAAAAATTACCGAACCATCCATCCATCCTCCTCATCCTCTCCTCTTGCTGCTCTGGGAAATCAGCCCCACTGAAGGCGACTGTTCCTGCCAGGAGCTGCACGACTCCCCCCTTCCCTCTCCCCCCACATATCCCACTTTCAGCTCATTCTCTTTAATTGGGAAGTATTTTCTCCCACATAATGGAACGAGACCTTCTCCTCTCATTTTCTCGCCACCGTTCTTTACCTGCCTTAATAATCCTGCAGCTCTCCTGGAAGGCAGCGGGAAGGGACTGGGGGGACCCTTCCATTAATCCCCACCCTGCGAGAGACGCTGAGCGGCTCAGCCCACGCAAGCCTCGGCATCCTCCCGTAGGAAAAGCAGCCAGATGGCTTCAGCAGGACTTTCCCCTCCCCTCCAAGTTTCCAGTAACCTGTGGCACCACTGGATGGTCAACGACTGCTTCAAAGACACCTTGGAGATGACACCAGGCCCAATCTGCACACCCACCCTGACCAGGGACCCGCCTTGGCTCCATGACCAGTGGTCAGCAGGGATAACCCCATCCCACTTCCCAATTTCTCCCACCTTTGCTCTCCCTCCCTCCTCCCAATGCTGCTTTGTCCTCCTCACTCCACCTTTTTCTCCACCAAAGAAAATGTATTTAACATTCTCTGATGCTCAAGGCCAGCCGGCTCGTTAGCTCTGCTACACCTGGATCAGGATCTGGAGACAAATTGCTGCTTCCTTACAGGAGCTGAGGCTCTAATCCATTCTTTTTTCAGGCTGTTTAACTTGTAAGGACAACAGATGGATACAGGGCTGTATAATGCAGACTCCTTAAGATCCATCACACAGACTTGGAAGTGCAAAAACACAGGGCTGAGGAATGTGAAACCAGAGCAGATCTTACAGCGGTCACCTCAAATTAGGCACAAGGAGAAAATGTGCCAACACTGGAACTGGACTGAAACTGCCAACTTGTATGGCTGAAGATAAAAGGAAAACCAAACTTTTTCCCTCCACATCCCACAAAGTCATTTAAGTTTTTTCACTTTTGTCTCTCCAGTGAAAAAGAACAAGGAAAGAGTTGAGTAAAAAATTAGCTAAGAAATGAACATACTCCTACTTCAGTTTCGAAGAAATGATGTGCAACAGCCACAGCCTGAAAGCCTCAGGTTTTGCTTTGGGATTTTTCACAAAGGTAATGGAAAACTACCAAAAAAACCTCCTGCAATTGTTCGAGATGAGACAACATGCAGCACCGTCTTCCTTTCAGCATCTCAGACAAGAGCTGAACTCACCTGCAGAGCTCTCAGGCAGTGCAGGAGGCTCTCAGCTCCCTGTCCCCCACCCAGATGTGCAGCACATCTGCTGACCCTGCCAAACCAGCTGTTTGCCTTCTCCTGTGCACAGCTGCAGAGACCTGGAGGTGCTGTCCCGGTGCTTGGACCCACCCCAAGTGCACACAGACACCTACACGTGGGTATGGCACCTATAGGGAGCAGCACCCTGTGCCCATCTGTATGATTTTTTCTTTCTCCCTGCCTTCTGTGTGGTTCTGCCCACGACAGCTGGGACGGTGACGGGACAGGACGGACGGGACGAGAGATCTCTGAAGTCAGGTCTTAGAGCATGAGTTTTATTGTAGAAGGGCAGGGGACCTGCTAGGAGCTGCCAGACGCAGCTCAAGGCAGGTCAGAAGGCAGAGAAGAAGAATACAGAATACAGAGCAGAGTAGGGATACAATACAGAACAGAAATACAGAGCAGAATCACAGAGCAGAATACCTTTTTTCCCGTTTACATCTCAATAAATCATCTTCTGTGCTGAATATTCTAACTTACATTAACCAATCTAGAACAAGCTACAAATCCTATAGCATTTACATACAGCCTATAAGAATCATTGCATTACCATATGGCGTTATATTTTAAACCTTAAAAACTGCTTTTTGGACCCTCTGCCAAGTTGGCAGGGTCTGCTCTGACCCTTGGACCTTTCTGTGGGCAGAGGGCTTTGTTTCATCAAAGGGGATTACCTTCAGTTGGCTATACCATTGTTTTCCAGTTGTTCAGTAACTGGGGTTTGGTATCTCAAAGCTTGTTTTCATCTCAATCTTGCCTGGAGTTTCCATACTCTCAGCATCTTTTGCTAGGCACTCATAATTATATGGTTTTCTTATTTCATTGAGCCCAACACCCATCCTCGCCAAAACCCGGCTCTCCCCAGCCTCTGCTCAGCCAGAACACAGCAGAGAGCAGCAGCACACACTGGGAACACCCTCTCCTTACCAGCCTGGGGAGAGGTGCCACGGAGGCTGGCTGAATTTCCGAATCCCCGGCCGTGGAGAGGCGTTTCCACTCCTCCATCGCTGTAACTGCTCCTCCCTCCCTGCAGCAGCAGGTGCCTGCAAGCACCCATTTCCCCGTGGAATGTCTTGCTTAGGGCACGAGGCTGCAAATGCTGGCCTTTCTCAGGTCTCTGAACACTTTAATCCCCTCGGAGGGGACACTGAACTGGGGAGCCTGGCATTTACCCTGGCACTGCCTGATCCTCCCGAAGGAGCCTCTGCTCCAGCCAAGCCCTGGGGCTGCCAAAGCAAACCAGTGCCTGGCCTTGGGGCAATTCCCTCCTCTCCCTGGAACCTGTTGCATCCTCAGGGATACCAGAAGACTCAGAAATCACGGAGCTCACGCAGGGATGGGCAATGGATCCTTCCCAAAGCCAGCAGAGGCCCCGGGATCACTCCACCTTTGCAGAGGAAACCTTGGACGCCCGCCACAACACGCTCGCCACTGCTTTAGGGATTTGCTGGGACAATGGCAGGATAGCAGCTCCTACCCAGGGGCAGGAGGATGAATAGGCACAAGAATCCCTATTTAACGCACACAATAGCCCAGCCCGGCTGCCCGTGTAGGTTCACCCGGCATTTGTTCACGTTTCCTGCTCCTTGGACTCTCTCCTGGTCCCTCCCAGAGCTTGGAGGCAATAAGTTGCCTTCTTATCTGACCCAGAAGGACAGCCAGCTGTCAGCACACAAACACGGCCTTTGTTTATCCTGAAATGAAAGCTCAGTTAATTAAAACCAGAAATCACTTTCTGTTATCTGCAGCCTCTGGCCCCTGTGGCGAGCAGGAGGCTCCGGGGCCACGCTCACACCCCCAGGGCTGCTGACAACATCCCCCACACAGTGTCCCAAACACCCTGCCAGCGCCTGTTGCATCCTCCCTTTGCATTCATTCGTGGGAAATGGGGATTTGTAGGGCAGCAGGAGCTTCTCCACATTCCCAGGCAGGTTAATGCCCCTCAGCACTATCCCACTCCCTGACCACAGAGCTGCAGAGCCCTTGGCCGATGTGCAATGAGCTTAACGGTCTGAGGGCTCTGGGTTTGGAATCCTGGGGCGGTCAAGCTGACCCCAGGACACTGTGCTGTCACAACTGTCCCCTCACAGCCCAACACAGCATTTTTTCAGCCCCATGCAGAGGTTTCACCCTCCTCTTCCCAGCAGCCCGTCCCACGCAGTCACTAGAGGGATCACCCCAGCTGGAGCTCCCATGGCTGAGGCAGAGGGTGCTGCCCACACCCCCAGCCCCGCTCCCAGCACGGCTCTGGGTGTGCTGGAAGCCCTCACCAGCAGCAATCATGGTTATGCAAGGCAGGAGCTTGACAGAGTGCCAGTTCTGCATGCTGAAAATTGAAAGCGATCGACTTCCACCTTGCGCGTAAGGCAGAGAAAATCACATTCAACTCATTGAGAGGCTTCAACAGCAGAAAGATTGATCAACTTGATGAGAAGTGACTCTCTCTCTCTCTGCCGTCCTCCTTCCCCCCGCCCTCCTCTCCTGTTGATCCCAGTTTCAGCACAAACAAGGAAGCCAAGGGCCCAAAAAAGAACCCATGTGCTGCTGGCTGGGTCAGATATTTGTGAGAAATTCTTCCCTGTGAGGGTGGGGAGGCCCTGGCACAGGGTGCCCAGAGCAGCTGTGGCTGCCCCTGGATCCCTGGCAGTGTCCAAGGCCAGCTCAGATGGGGTTTGGAGCAACCTGGGCTAGTGGGAGGTGTCCCTGCCCATGGCGAGGGGTGGAACTGGATGGGCTTTAAGGTCCCTTCCAGCCCAAACCACGCTGGGATTCTATCCCAGGGTCGGTTCTCTCCAAAGAGGTCAAAGCTGCACCAAGTGCAGAGGACATTTGGTGACGTTCCTGGGTGCGGCAGAGGACTCAGCAATGGGCGGCACCTCCCTCTGGGGACACAGGGAGGATGCCCAGGGTGAGGGACCCCACGTCCCCGGGCTGCCTGCCCACACACAGGCTGCTCCCTCCCTCCCCTCTCGCCTGGCACTCCTCACTTCGCCATTTACACGTGTCACACCCAAATCTCTCTCATTAAGCGGGAATTGAATTTCGTTAATTAAAGCAAAAGAAATCAATTAACCTTATCAGCAAACAGGAGCCTTTGGAAAGGGAATAAGGAGAAGGCATCCCTCCCTCTCACCCCGAGCCTCTCCTGGATGCTCAGGCTGTGCACGGGCAGCTCACCATGGGCTGCAAACAAGCGAGACGGGACTGCGGGGAAGGTGGGGAACTGCTGACGAGAGGAAACGGATTTCAAAGCAATTAACACCCCCAAGATTTACCATCAGGTTGACAAGCTCTCAGAGTAGCCATCACTCAGACGTAAGGATTCAATTAATTTTTTTTCCCTCTTCCCCCAGCTCCCTCGGTAGCTTTGCACGTAGTAGCAGAATGACTCCAGTGTGGAAGGAAGATTTAAAAACCAAACAGAGCAGAGTGATTTTAAAGCAGATAAAAGCATAGTTTCCCCATGTCCCCCAACAGCCAACATTTGTTTTTCCTTCCTTTGCTGTTCGCCTCATTGGCACAGCTCAAGTGCAGCCATTTTGTCACTACCCCTGGATATTCGTACGTGCTCCTTTTCTTTTGCATCTTGCACAACCTTAATCCCAGACTCGAGTCTTGTAGGGAAAGGCTGGCTGGTCTGGGATGCTTAATCCATGCTGACAGTCCCAGAAAGGACCTGGCAGCGGCTCTGCCACAAGACCTGTCCCTAGCAGAGGTGGTGGTGGTGGTGATGTAACAGGAGACACCCAGGTTTGAGCACACTTTTAACCTGATTAAGACCATTAGTTAATAATTGCATGATTTTTTTCCCAGCCAAGTGGGACAGGCTTTACCCCCAGCCCCCGCCCTGTGAACAGAGTCTGTGGGACCTCCTGCTTTTCAACAGCACCCTCTGCAAAGGCAGGGAGTGAGGGAAGCTTATCCCTGCTTCCCTTGGGCAAGGATGCTCCAGAGGAGAGCTGACATTCAGGCTGCTGGTGGAAATCTGCAGTCTGAGCATGAGCCTCTCCTCCAACCCAGGCAGATGAGCTCAGCTCTTTGCTGCTTCAGGTTGTCTCCTGGGCTGGATGTTTGCACCCAAATCTGCTCTGACCAATCTCCTCTACCTCTAAAAGCCTCAGCTGAAGGAGTCCTTTAATATCTCAGTCTCTCTATGCAATAAAAGCATCACAATAATAATAGCTTCTGCTGAGCACCCTTAATCTGTAGAGATCCAGGCACTTTAGAGAGGAGCAAAGCTATTATATTGAGGGGACAGCAGAGAAAAGAACAGGGACACGGGAAAATGTAAGGATTTGCACAAGGAAATCAGCAACCCAGGCAGCACAGAACCCCAGTCTCCCACACGTCCCTCCAAAGCCTGGAAAACAGAGGCACAGCCCCAAAAATCAGGCAGGCTGAAGGAATGAGCAGCTCAGCAGGGCCCACTGAGGGCGGGTGCTGAGAGCAGAGAGAGGGAAGGGGTTTCCCTACGCAGCTGGAACCATCTCTGCTTTTCTCGGTGCCCCTGAGGAGGGTGCTCTCGGGGGTGATGAACTCTCCCATGAGAAAGGGGGGTCACCTCCCCCAGTGTCCCCACCCCCCAGAAGGGCACGGAGTTGTCCCTCTCCACCACCTCCCACAGCCTCTGGTCCTCCCTGAGCCCAACCTCCCACACCATCCCTCACCCACCCCAAAAACACCACCTGGGGGAGGTTCCCCAGCTCAGGAAAACCTTTGTGACGCCCCCGCCGCAACTGCCAGACCCTCAGATACCCCGGGAGAGGTTTAGAAAAACCCACCATGGCATCGAGGAGCCAAAAACCCCCATTCTCACCCAAAATTTTATTGCAGTCTTTGCTCCCCCGCTCTGTCCTGCCCTTAAACACCCCCAGCCAGCTCTCAAACCACCCCCTCCTGCCTGCAAATTCCAGAAAACCCCTCCTGGAGCAGCCTAATGAATGAGCTGGGTTCGTGCAAAGCCTGAGCCCAAGGATGAAATGAGATGGAGATCGCCCTGGCTGATTCAGGGATTTTTTCCACGGATCAGGATGCTCAGTTCTACCAGGCGGGATGCTCCTCCTGGGAGCAGGACTGGCAGACCAGGAAAGCCCAGGAGTTAGCAGAGAAGCTTTCCTGCAGGAATCTCATCAGCATGAGGAATCCTTGGGTGCAGGGCCAAACCAGCGTGTGTTTTCAGAAGCCCAGACAAAAACAGGGACGAAAAAGATGCAAATATCCCAGGAATGTGCCCGGCAGTCTTTTGTGTGAGCACATTAGAATACAATGGAAATGTGACTAAAAAAGGCTCAACAGAATAAATACTGCACTTATAATAGGCCTCAGGGAGAGAAAGAGATTTAATGGCAACATATTAAATGTAAATCAACACAAAAGGTAACTGGGAAGGGAAGAGATATACCAGCTTAGGGATTATAGCACAAAGCTGTAATATTTACTCACGAGATTAAGGCACTTATAGGAAATGAAATATTGTCCTTCGGAAATAATTCAATCCTTTGCCTTTATCCAGGAGGATTGGACATATCAAGCTGTTCGAGAGATGCAGACACAAATTCACACCTAATACTAGTGGAGGGATGGGGACCTGTATCTGTCACGCTGCTCTACAAGGGCTCCAGGTTTTCCAGGGGAAACTCATCTTGGAGCAGCAGCCTCTGCCTGCACATCCCTGCTGGCACCCGGAGCTGCCGTGAGCAGGGATTTTGGATGGCTCGGACGAAGCAGAAATGGGTGCTGACCATTTTTGGGGAGACCTTTCCTCCCCACAGCTCCCACCCATCCAACACCTCCTGGGATCTGCTGAGCTGCTGGTCCCCCAGCTGCTCCCCTTGGCAAGGGGATGATGAGGGCAAGACTGCTCCCATGTCCTTTCGGGGAAGGTGATCCCCATCACCTCGATCCCCAGTGCCTCAGTTTCCCCATCTGCACTTTGGGATCGTTTCCTTGCCGTGGAAGAAGCTTCAGCCCAAACCACGCTTGAGGAATGTGATGTATCATCACCACACTTAAGTTATCTCCCAGTTTACCATATTTTTTTTTTTCCAGGCAAAAATAAAATTCTAACAACTCAATCTGATTTCCAGGTGCCAGGCAATAAAAAAGACAATCTTCTGATTTCGCTACTGCAAAGCTTCCCCTAAACCAGATCCCCCAGCTACTTGTATGGCCCAAATCAGTAAAGCATCTTTAGCACCTCGCAATCTTTAATAGACTCATCCTCTGCAAACCCCCGGTGAGGCTGGGAAGTGCTATTATCTCCTCTAAACAGGCAGGGAACAACAGCCAAACAGGCTGGGAATCGTCCGCCCACGGCGTTGTTTCGCTGCATTGGAGACCTGCCCAAAAACCTTGAATTAAGCGGGGCACTGCCAGGCAGCCAGGCCGGGCTTAACTGCTCCTCACTGCAGAGAACTTAGTGCTGCCAAACCTAAGGCATCCTGGTGGCTGAAATGGACGGTTTAAGGGTAAAAATGAAATCAAAACCGCAAGCAAAACCCCCACAACAACGGGAAAGAAAACAACCAACCAAATAAACAAANGGGGGGGGATTAAAAAAGAATGCTTAAAGTCAAAGACGTCTTCATCATCCTTTTAGCCAGACAGGGAGGCAGGAAAGCCAGACCTCCCTGTGGAGCTGTCTCCAAGATGTGCTCAGCGCAGCACAGCTCCTGACCCTTTCCCTGCATTACTTTTTTAATAACCAGCTCCTGGTGGAGAAAACAATATGGGCACTGAAATGCTGCTGCGGGCTCAGGGGAGGGAGCCCAGCCGGGCTAACGGGACCATTAGCACTAAAATCAGCCTCCGCTTAAACGCTCCCGGGTTAATTCCGGCTGACGATCAACAAACAGCCTCTTCAGCTGCCACGCCTCGGGTGTCCCCCGGAGTGCTCCTAACCCGGAGCATCCCGCGGCCCCGAAGTGGTTAATGCCACTTGGAGTGCTCGGGGAAGCTGATAGACACAGTCCCACTCTGCTCTTTATTTAATAATAATTACCCGGATAGTAAATGCGACCCTGCTGTTTTGCTCACTTAAATTTTTTTTGTTTCCCCAGCTATGGCAGTGTCACTTCTCCCGAGGCGGCCTCCCCCACTTGGCAGAGTTAAATTGCATTCTGATTCTATTAAATGGTACTAAATGTCTTCAAAATCAAAGAGCAAATATAATTTAAGTGCCATTTGGGTCTTCCCATAGGTTCTCAGCTGTTCACTCTGCAACCAACCTGTAGAAAGCTGCCTGGTGACAGGGGTATAGTTTAAAAGGAAGCACGCAGCCGGGATACACAATACAATTCCCCTTCCACAACACGTCCTTGATGGAAATTCACAATGCACGGTGGTTACAGCCGAAAACACAGCGGCTGCTCTGATCAGGAGAGAGGAAGGGAGAGGGGAGACAACGGGAGAGCTGGGGACAGCTTTGTGCATTATGGCACTGGCACGGGGTCTGTGCCCACGGCAGGGAAACGTAGGAACCCCACAAATCTTCCCTGCATCCAGATCCCGCCACGATGCCAAACACAGCCCAAAGATGCCCACACCAAAGCCCCGGGAGCCCAGAGACCTCAGCACACCCCATTAGTCTCAAAACACTCCCCTGGTCCTGTTTTTACAGACAGCCTGGCAGGATGGAGGGGCGGAAAGGTTTCAGCAGGGACGGGATGTGGGGCAGCCCTTCCAGGGAGATCCCAGGGAGATTCCAGTAGGAGCAGTGGTTGGCAGGCAGGGAAGAACAGGGAGAAGTGATTGCTCTAGCAAGAAGGAACGTGTAAGCAGAAAGTTAAGATGATAAAACTTAAGGTGTTGGTTATATGTTGCAATTTCGGGGCTGGTTTTTATAAGGGCAGGGGCTCAGTAAAAGCAAAAAGCACTTAATTAAGGTGTTCGGAAACACCAATTGACCTGAGGTGCTTTCACACTCCCAGCCACCACCAACCAGCAGTGTTTAAAGGCAAAGTGCAGTGCAGAGAGAGGAAATCTCCTTTAAGGCACCCAGGGTTGGGTACCAAACCGGGAATAATCTCACACGAGCATCTTCTTGGCATGGTGCTGGCTCCCAGCGAGACAGAGCTCACCTACAAAGGAGCAAGGCTCTGCGAGGCGAGGAGGCAGCCTGCCAGCTGACAAACCTGCTCCTTAGCTCCTGCTGAGGAGAGAAATTGTCCTGGGGGCAGAGCCCAGACCATCACATCCCCACCAGCAAGAGAGAAGGGAATAAATACAGCTGTGTACGGTCTTTCTCCCACTCTAGTGAACAAAATAACAGCGTCTCCATGCTGGATTCTGGCAAGTCAGTTTTTTCTCCCCCTTCCCCGCTGCTGCTGTGTGGTGGATGGACCCAGCTGGCTCCATCAATGCCCGTCCTCTGCCTCCAGCACCTCAACCCACACCCAGCAGGGCACAGCTGCAAATCTAAGGGTGCTAAAAATGTAGACACATAGCGCAGAGCTCGATTTGAGCATCACTAACAAAAGCCACCACGAGGCAAAGCTCATCTGGAGCTGTCCAGACCAGGACTTGCTCTTCTGCTCCCTCAGCACAAAGCCACAAATAGTTCAGGGCCTTGCTCTCCTTTGAGCTGTTGGAAGTGACTAATTGTATTTTGGGAGAGAAGCAAATCATCGCTCGGATCATCTGCACCAACTCTCCAATAATAGCTGATCTCCCTGCAGTGATCTGCCACACCGCCCTCAAGCTGCTGCCTAAGCCTCATTAGGCAGCAAATGCTGTGCAAAGGCTCTGTGAGGTCAGAGTCCAAGGTTGTGCCCTGCCAGACCATGGCTCCCTCCTCGAGCCACAGCAGCATCCCCTAAAACCACTGAACTGCCAGGACACGGGGCCTGTTTGCAGCCAGAAGGAGAAGCATTGCACAAAACTCTCGGCTGCTCAAATCCAGTGCACACAGGAGCAGCAGGATAACAGCTCTCCAAAAAGCACTCCTGGCTGCTGAGGAGGGGACTCCAATGTGCAGCTTGAGGCTGGAAATGAAGCATTCTGCGGGGGCTGTAAGGTCCTGGCATCAGTTGCCATCAGACTCTCCCCTGGGCAGCACTGTTGCGGGGGGGTGCACTGCCAGCACCTCGAGGACAGCAGCTCCTGATCCCTGGTGGTCTTTCCAAGCTTTTATCCCCACCCCTGGGGATACTCAGGCACTTCTGGCCAGTTTGACACCAGGCAGGGGTTTCCTAACGAAATCAAAGGATTAGCAGGGATGAATTCAGTCCTGACTCCTGCCCCGTTGCTGCAGAGCAGCCCCCAGCCCCAGGGATGCTGCTCCAGCCTGAGACACTGCTGCGAGTGACACCACAGGAACATCCTTTGGCTATTACACTGCTGCCTGGCACCCGCGGGTTTGCCAGGTGTCCTTGTCCTCCCCCTATCCCCTGGCCAGCCACAGGAGGAACCAGAGACCTGTTTTTAAGCCTGCATCACTCCCCTGTAGCGAGAGCAGCCCAGGGTTTTTAAACATTCAACACCGCCTGGCCAGCCTGGCCTGCACTACAGAGCTGCTCAGATCAAAAGATCTTCAGCTCAGAAGATTAAAAGGCTCCGGGGATGGGTAAGAGGATGCAGAGCTCTTCACCTCGAGGTGGCTGGCCCTGTTTCTAGGTCAGGAACAAGCTAAAACCTGCTTCTGCTGCAGCAGAGGAAGCAGCCGGCTTGGCTTCAGCTCCTGGCTGTCAGCTATCCCCTTCTGGGGGACAAGCAGGAGCTGGGCTGGCACCACTTCAGCCCATAAACACCTCCAGGGACCCGAGATGGGCTGAGGCCTCCCTCATAAGGAGGGAATTGGTGAACAGGGGATATTTTGGAGGGGATGACTCGAAGCCCACACCTGGGGCGAGCAGGGATGTCCCTGCACGGTGCAGGAGCTCTCATCTCTCGCGGGACGCTCCAGCCCTCTCCGCGCACCCTCTGGAAAGAAGCGCGGCACGCTGAATTCACGCCTCGGCTCCCTCCCCGGCAACTCGCGAGCCCGGAATTCTTGGCTGGGCTGGCAATCTGGCACTTTCTGCCGGTGCCGACTGCACGTTCGGGGAGCGGTGTTAAAAATATCCTGCGTGCCCGCACCCTCCCCGTGCCGCCTCCCACGGGCGCGCTCCGCCGTGCCCCCTTGGCTCAGGGAGGTGCCGCAATGCAGGCGGCCGCTGCCGCCCTCCCCGTCGGGTTTGCAAGGAGAGGTGGGCAACAGATGGAAGGAGCTCTTCATCCCTTTCTCCCTTTTTAACCGCGCTGCACGCAGCTGGGGAGGCGCTGTTGAGGAAAAAGGTGGTGCTTTCAGGAAAGCCACCCTCAAACCGTGGTTGTGGCGCTCCGGGGTGTGTTTAATTCACAGAACGGGAGAGCAGTACTGTGTCTGTAGGCTGGATCCAACAGCCTGGGCTCGACAGTGTGCATGAGAGAGGACTTTTAAGAATTCAGGGGAGGTTCTCATCATCTTGGGGATGAGTCATCTGTTGTCACAAGGATGATATCATAGTTACTACGTCCTGTACCAAATGTTTCTGTTGCACGGCGGTTAAATCATCATCTCAATCCCTTGGAGTCCGCCAAGGACGGGACAACTCCTTCAGGAGCTGATTAAAGTCACCTTCAAAGTTTAGGGGAAGAACCTGAAGAGAGCTTTAAGTTGGTCCATCTCTTCAGATTTTGCTCAAGCAGGAAGATCTCCTCCTAAAACCCCACCAAGCATCACCTCAGGCAGCTCTTGCCTTCCAAAAGGTGCCCAGCCAAGCAAATCCTCCACCAGCGCCAGAGAGGTGCAAAGAGTGAGCAGTCACTCTCAGGTCCCCCGTATCTCCTTAGTGACTGTGGAGAAACTTGGGCACCTACCACAGCTGGATTTCCATGGAGCTAAAATCAGGTGCCGTGAAGTAACTCCCAGTCCCCAGAGAAACTATGTTTGCAAAGAGGTTCTCCAAAGGGTGCACTCATAACCGCGACTTTGACACCTGCCTGGAGTTGCAAGAAGCAATTTATGAGGCAGGGGGGAAAACAGTTTGACTGGGCTCAAGCCTGCTGAGCTGCAGCAGATGGCTCCTGCAAGAGTGGGGAAGGAGGAGAGACATCTCTACGCACTTACGAAAGGTTGCCTCCTCTTCTTAGTCTGCTCTTCCCCACCTCCTTCCCCACACTCCTCCTCCCCGAGACAGAGAAGATGCGGGAAATATGCCGGTGAATCCCACACAAGGCGTTACTGAACTGACTTCTCCAAGTTACTTCACTCCCATCCAATTTATCCAAACTTTGCAGGCAAACTGTGGCCCGCTGAGAGGAAACTTGGTCGCCTCATCAGCGTTCACATCACGTCGGCCTTGCCTTGCTTCACCTCGGCAAGGGCTCACCACGTTCTTCGCGGAGACCTCACACAGCTCGGCGGCGCAAGGTGAAACCAAGAGGCTCCGAAGCAGCATGGATCAAACCCAACAGAAATATTTGTACCAGGCCCTGTGAAGTGAGACCGCCAAGCTTCTCACGGCTTTAATGATGGCTGGCAGCCTTCCACGGCATTAATAAAACCGGTGGATCTGCAGCACCTTTCCTCCCGCAGGTCCCTGAAGTCACAGCCCTGTGCAGACGTGGCGGGAGCGTCTCCGCCGAGGGTACTGGGATGCAGCCACCCGTGGAGCGTGATGCTCCAGCTTCCAAGGCAGCCAGCAAGGCTGGCCGGGCTCCATCCCACTCCTGCTTTGCAGGGATACACCGGTGGCACCGGTGGGTTATCCCTGGGCTGACGCTCAGCACCAAGCCTGTCTGAGCCAGCCCAAAGCAGAAGGTAACGGCTGGAACTGGAAAAGGAGCAGCACGTTCCCAACCTGAGCTCCTGACTTGGGTGCTTTAGTGGCTTGTTTCTCATGCCATTTGTCTTCCCACTTTCCAGTTTTGCTTTTTTAAGTGCCCTTTTTCTATTGTGTAGAGAAACCTGCTCCCCCCTCAGCCCGCTCGTTGTCCGCACCGCCCTGCCTGCTAACACGAAGTGATCTGTGACGAGGGGGTTCAGTAACCCCCACTTTCCTCTACACTGAAGCTTTTCCCAGTATAAACAAGCTCCAAAATGGGAGCAGGAAAAAACAGAACGAAGCTGTGCCCTCAACGCCCCCTCCATGCCTTATCTCAAGGTCACCTGCAGCCACATTACATCTTTTACCCAGGCGACTCCCTGGCAGCCAAAGCCTCGTTAAAGCCACAGATCAGCCTTTCCAGGAAGGAAACAATTTCCTCGACGGCAGAGGAACAGAATTATCCATTTGGAAAAACGGCGCCTCGTCAAGCCTGACACACACAACAAAGGCTCCATCCTCCACGACTGGCGGAGGCACAGCAGGCGAGACGAGCGGAATCCCACAAAACATCATTTAGAGGTATAAAATATTCACCATAAATTGCAAGGCCGCTCGGGACCCAGCATTCAAAGAGCGGAGAAGAAAGCGGAGCCTCAGCAATGACATTTGTCTCCCGAGCTCAACTTTCTCCCAAAGCCCTGAGGAGAGATGAGAGACTGGACGCGACGCTCCGGCAGCAAAGATCCACCTCCCATCCCGGGCTTTTAATCAGCGTCTCCCCCAGTATTTCACCTGGAATATTAATGCCTTTAACTCCGTTTTACTAGGCAGAAAGAGAAATAAAAGATGTTTTAGAAAACAGCTGCCTCTCAGACATCCCAATCTGGATCTCCAGCCATTAGGAAACACTTCCAAGAGATAAGGATAAATCAGGAGATGAGGAGGCAGAAGACTTCCACAAAGTCCCAAAGGAAAGAAGGGAGGAAACGTTTTCTTACGGGTGAGGAAGCTGCTGGATATTTATGAGGTTGCAGGGATGGAGCCAGGTGCCTGGACCCCCTGAGCTGAAGGTGACCAACACCCAGTCACCCAGCAGGCACCTTCCCAGTCTGCACTTGCCTGGCACTGGGGAGGGGAGACACCTCATCCACTTCATCCACCACTCAGCATAAAAACTCCTCAGCTGCTTTCTGATGTCCTCCTTCACTGTTTTCTTTCTTGTCTCCTACCACACACCCAAATTTCCCGCAGAAGGTGAACACCTCCCATGGAAATTTCACTTTTGATGAAAACCCAAGTTTCTGTCAAAAAACAACCCTGATTCCCCTGAAAAATCTTCCACCAACTCTAATAAATAACAATAACACTTGGATCTGAACCACCCCTGGCTTGGTTCTGTTGTTTACAAACGCTGCTGGAGGCTTTGCCCACCTGTAGTTATTATTTCATTGTTTTGTTCCTGGCTGTCAAACTGCATCTCTTTTTTTTTTTTTTTTTACCTTAACACCATATGCTTCCTAATGAAAAACGTCTCCATATTCACACCTGAAATTAGAGTCTTGTGTCAGCGCTCTTTCACAGAGCCCTTACGGAATTTCACTCCAAGGCCCGAGGAAAATGAAAAGGCAAGAGAAGAGCCTTAAAGAAGAGAGAGAAGACCCTTTTTTTTCTCATCTCCCCATGACTGTGCAGCAGAAGACACCTTTCACCAGAGGTGTGGGCACAGCTTTATGGAAAATTCAGATTTCAAAAGGGGGAGAAGAAAAGCGTAGGGTCATCGCTCACCGCAGCTGTGAGAGCCGCCTGGGCTTTTCCCTCGGAATGAAGGGTGGGAAGGTCGGCAAGGCTGCCTGCTCTGAGCTGAGCATCAATTTAGCTGTAAAAAGGTGCCCAAGAGCCTCTCCATCTCCCCCGTTTTTGGAGGTGACCTTGCCGTTTGAGAAGATTCCCCGATAATATTTGATTTACTGATTCCCCTTGTCTTTCTGGAGGGCTCAAAAGCAGATACCACCCCGCAGCCTTGGCAGGTAAATCCAAGTAAAGCTCCTGCAATGGGAATGATGCTCCCACTGGCAGCTCTCCCCGAGGTACCACACACACAGCATCCCAAAAAGCCCTGAAAGTTCCCTCTGAGCAACACCCAGGTGCAGGGAGGGCAACACCACAGCTCGACAGCTCAACCCACTCTGCAGCACGCGATGTCCCCAACGCCACCGAGGATTCACGCCAAGGACAGGAAGTTTCAGAAGTTTCCAAGGAAACCTGACATGCTTTTGCAGGAGAACTTGAAAACGCAGACAGCACACTGCTTGTGATCAGGGCTCAAAGAGCCTGCACGGCTGGAAAATTGCTGTTTATTTTCTGTCTCATCCGCAGCACCGGACAGCTGAGCGGGATGTGGCGGGGGAGAGGCTGCGGATGCTCTGGATCCCAGCTCGGCCCCTTGTGGCGGGGAAGGAGCCGGGCGCGGGTCGGAAACGCGCTCGCCATCGAGCTGTGCTTGGCCAGGAGTCATCTCCCCGGCCCCTGCTCCTGCCAGGCCTTCGCTTTACTCCCAGCAACCACTTAATGAGCCAGCACAGGGTGTTTAATTACACCCTGCTTTGCATATTTGTCATTCCCGGGAAACTCAGAGGAGCAGGAAGGGGCTGGCGTGCCCTGTGAGCACCCAGGGCTCCAGAAGGTGCCCCCAGCTCAAACACCCGAATTGTTTCCAGCCCCTCATTGTGGCCCCAAAAATACTTTGCAAAGAAGGGTCCAGTGTTCCTCTGTTCTGTGCCAACAGCAGGGCCAATTACCACCCCTGCTCCTCCCTGATGGGAAGATGTAATCCCAAGAATCAACAGAAAACACCACGAGGATAATTAGGATTGCATCCTCCCAGTCCCCAAAGCCAGCAGGCAGCGTTGAGAAAGAGATGCTGGGAATGAAGAAAAGCAGCTTGACAGCAGAGCTCCTGGATGCAAGAGAGAAAAGCGAGTTGCTGCAGAGGAATTTCTGGAGGTATTTAAGTCCTGGATGAGGTCCTGCAAGAAATGTTTCTGTTTTGACAAGGGGGATGTGCAAGGTGGGAGGCTATTACGGTTTTCTCACACGGATTTCAAAGCCTCAAGCAGAGGTCAGCGAGCAGCGATTGGAGCGATTCCCACAGCCCCCGTGGGGCACGGGGACCCTTCGCTTCCCGCCACCACGTTTCCACCAACAGCCCACGAGGACTTCTGGCGAAAACTGCCACTGTGCTGTCAAGGATAGAGGAAGAACAGGTTGAAAATGCATTTTGTTTATGTGTGGGCAGCTAGACTAGGGAAAAGATTTATTTAAGGCATTAGGAGGGGTTTTGAGCCCCTTTTCCCATCCTCCATCCACTTAGCAGCCACCAGGCATTTTCCTTCCCAGCTTATTCCTTGACAAGAAGTCAAATTGCTTTTCTGCCTCCCCTCTCAATACTTAAAACTTGGAACCTGGGTGCAAATCCAAGCAAAAGACCAGGGCCCCCTCAGTTTTAGGTGCAGGACTCTCCAGCCCTGCTGGGGCTGCACCAGCCCGAGCTGCTCTAGAGTCAAACAGGAGGAAAAGATAGAGCAAGAAAAAGAAAAAAAAAAATTTAAAAAGCCCAGGAGAAAGACTGAAAATTGGATCAATTTATTTTACTTCAACCTTCCCCAATAGCTGCTGGTTATTTACCATTATCTCTCCTTGCAGTGCCAGCGTTGAGCTGAACTCCCCTCCTTAGGCTGCTGACAGTCCATGATTACCAAGGAGCACAGCAATTCCTGCACAACCTGCCCGAGGAAGACCCTCCGTGCCCCAGAAACAACCAGCCCACCTCAAGGGGGAGTGGGGGGAAGGGGGACAAGAGAGCCACAGAACCTGCTGAGATCACACCAGGCACACCGAGAGATGAATTCTGCTCCCAGGTGCCCAGCAAGGATCCCCTGAGCAGCCGCTGCTGCTCTCACCTTGCACCCACGAACACAAATTTGGAGGTGCCATGCAGAAATTTCCCCCCTCAGCGGGATTCTTGCCAAGGCAGAGCTGTTTCCCTGCTGCACACCACAGGGATGACGGCAGTGTTCAGGTAAAGGACCGTGCTGCCTGGGTCACCTTTCTGTGCTCTATTAGCCCAAGACAGAATTTGTTCGGCCTGGACGGGAGGGGGCACATGCAGCATCTTGTGTTTTATAAGAAAATGTTGTCCTTTGGGAAGAGCTTTAACCAGCTCCAAGTGTGGATGAAGGAGCACTGGAAATGACCCGCTGCACAATCCAGCTGAGATTTCCCAGTCAGCTTTCAGCAGCAGGGCCAGGAGCTTCACTATCCACCCCAAGTTCCAAGGGACAGGCAGGATGTTTCCCAAACCATTCCCAAGAAAAGAGCCCTCCTGCTGAGATGAAAAGGGAGGGAGCTTGGATGAGTTTGCCTGCAGAAATGACACCGTCACTTCCACCAGTCTCTGCCAGAGGCAGGTGATGCTGCTCAGCACAAATAACTCAGGCTGCGAGTGCCCCCAGAGCTGAAACACACGGAAAAATCAAGTCTGACCAGATGAGGTCATGGCAGCCAAGACAAGGGGCTGCTTTTGGGTCTGCCTCAGCTCAGTCTTGTTTTTCAAGCAATCCCTGGCCTCTGCCTCCAAGTCAGCAAAATGTTCCTAAAGCCAGGCTTTTCCCTTGGTAAGTGGCCAGCTGGGTATGTCCTAGACCTTAAAATATACATCCTGCACCCCTTCACCTCTGCAACCCCCCTGGAGCCCCCTCTCCTGCATCCTTAGAGGGTACATTGGCTCCAGCATCCTCCCATCTGTCTCAGGCAGGTCAATGCTCCCTCACCCTTCAACCCATCCCCACAAAACAGAGGGCTCCGGAGGGAGCTGTGGGTGTCTTCCTAGATTTATGGCCTCTTTATTTATTTGTATTGATTTTTAAAAATGCTTTTGAAAGGAAATAAAAAAAAAAAAAAGGGCACAACGACTCTGCTGATCCCTGGAGGCCTGGCAGTGATTAGTGCTTAATGCATCCGTGGTTGCTCCCTGCACCTGGGGACACCCCAGCGCTGTGCAGACATCCAGACTGGGATAAAAACACCCTTGTCCAGCTTTCTGGAGGTGAGCAGCCAGCATGGGACTGTTCCCATCCCATGGATGGCAGGGTCCTGCTGCCAGCGGGTGCTGCACGAGCTCTCAGCTTTCCCCGTGGCTCCTGAAAGCCCCTCAGAAACGTCTCCCTTAAGTGAAAAGCTCACAGGTTATGGCAGCCCTGCTGGGGCTCAGAGTGAGTCGTTGCAATGATTAATTACCCTCCCTTCAAAAATTGGACACTGCTTCTATTGTAAATGAGTCCAGCTTCACCTTCCAACACTGGATCCTGACACACTCTTTGCTGCTAGATTAAAAACCTGTCCGCTCTCGGCAGCTTCTCCCCCACAGAGGAACATGTAGATCACAACAAAATCACCTCTTAACCTCCCTTTGATAAACTAACCAGGCAGAGATGCTTCCCTCACACTCCAAAGCCAGCCTTACGTGCCTTAATTTACCCACACGTTTTGTTTTCAACTTTCTGTGCTGGCTTCTTTCCCGTCTTCTTTTGAAAAATGCTCCCTGGAGCTGCACACAGCCCTGTTAAAAAGGTGCTGCTCGTACATGTAATGCCACTTCCAAACACCGATTATTCCTGACGCGTTCCCAAAGACACTTCTTGCCCAAAGGAGTTCATATTTACATTGAAAGAGTGACATAAACTGAGAGAAAATAAGGATTATTGTTCCTGTTGTCTGGATGAAGGAATCAAAGCACAGAAATGAAGAGATCTCCCTGTGGCCACGGGGAGTTGAGGAGCTGCCTGTGCTCGCCACTGCCAATAATTATTTAGCAATCAGAGTATCAATGGACAGCAGGAGGAACACGGCCCAGATCCTGGATCTTGCTGCTCTGATGATACTCCAAGAGCCTCTCTGACCTTCGCTTTCAGGATTTCAGCACAGAGGAACACAAGCTCCTTGGGGTGGGAGGCTGCTCAGAGGGTTTTCTATCACAGGGAAGAAAGGAAAAGCCCTGTTCCAGCACCCAGACCAAGGAAAAAGCCAGATTTCCCACAGGACCCAGCACCAGTTGTCCCAACAGCTCCATCAGCTGGAAATACTCAAACCAAGGGCCAAGGTCCAGCTCAACCCTCACTCCAAAGGAGTTCTCTGCAAATTCTTGCCTGTGCCCTGTCTGACTGAAGGCAGGGGCACCTTTGCATACCCAAAGCCTTTGGAAAACAGCTTGTGACTCTTCCTGCGCTCTTCGAAATTCACACTTCCTACCTCCTCCTCAGCTTTTCGTAACTCCACGTCTTGGGATGGAAAGAATCCTCCTGGACTCCCCTGCCTCCAGCAGAAACACCATGTTTTGGTTTGTCACCTTCCTGGTGACAGGCAAGTTGAAAAAGGGATTTTGGTGTTTTGTTTATTCCCACCCAACATCTGGCTTCTCCCAAAGCTTCCAGTGGCCAGACATGAGGGAGTGGCGTGACAGCCAGCAGGGATGGCAGCCTGCTCCAGCTGGGTGCTGAATGAGCAGTGCTAATTCCACTCTTGCCAGGATACTTCCCATAAATTCCGAGATAAACGCAGCCATCGTAAGCAGTTTTTATCACGCTGCCAAGTACCCATGGCCAACATGGCTCTCCTCACTTCTTTTAACACAGTCCCACTTCATTCCCCTAAGCCACTGATCAGACAGTCAGAGGAGATGAAGAGAAATCCCAAGATGCCACATCCCTTTGCTTACTCCTCTCTGGAAGCTGACACGAAGGGATCCATCCCACTTGCCAAAGAGTTAAAAAGAAAGCTGCCCAGCACAGCACATCAAACCTGCACTTTAATTACCTCGGGATTGTTTTCCCTCTCCCCCTCTTGCCTTTTTTTATTCCTTTTCTTCTCTGTCTCCTGGCATCGAGAACCAAATTGAGATGCAGGTGAATTCATTTTCATAAACTATCAGTTTCCATCAAATCTATCTAATCCATCTCTCTCTACAAAATCCCTTAAGCAGAAGATCTCGCTCCCACTCTGCCTTCCCCAGCTGTGTAAGCCTCGCAGAGCCGGCAGAAATACCAAGCGTGGGTGGCACTACAAGTTCCCAGCTCTCTCTAGATGTGAATATCACTGAGCTTACACGTCCTCGCCGTTCCCTCTAAAACATATGGCTTTAATGTAGCACCAGTCACTTCCCATCAAGATCAAAGTTTAAATATATCTGCGGACCAGGACGGGCAAAGCAGGTGCTGCTTGTGGGTCCGGAGTGAGGGGCTGAGCTGGGATGGAGAGGGGATGATCCACAGCTGGAGCACAGCTGCGGGGAGAAACTAGGGATGGAAAGAGGGGCTGGACTTTGGGAAGGGGGTTGAGCCAGGAACACACGTCCCTCAGTGCCCATCCCTCCGCAGATATGGCTCAACACCCCAAAATTCCTTCATCTAACTGGAGCACCCAGAGCAGCCAATGCAGGCAACATTCCCCAGCTCTGAACAGGTGAAAACCCACAATCCACACGGTGAACAGGGCAGAAAGTCAGCCAGCCCCGCCTGGAATGTCACACTGGCTTTTCCACAAACTCCACTTTGAACCTCTACCACCGAGGGACTCAGCCTGCCAGGCAGAGTGATGGCAGTGAGCAGGATTAGGGCTGGGGAGGCAGAGAGGAGGCAGGAAGAGATATTGCAGTTCTTTCAGCATCACCCAAAAGTGTTTATCAGGACCACACACAAAGGTATTGGCCGCAGACTGAATGCAGTTCACGGCAAGTGTTTCCCAAAGCCGCTGGCAGCTGGAGGGCTCATCAGTGAATCTTAATTGGTTTTCTCTTTAAAAACTCCAAATGCATAAAGGAAAGCAACGCCATAAACTCCTGCCTGACTCTCGTTACTAATAATACCAACACAGCAAGACAACACTGCAAGGAAACTTTCTCCAAATTCTCTCCCCCAAGGTGGAGCAGCCACGGGGGGGGGAAGGCTCTGGCACCCCAGAGCTGGGGGGCAAAGAGGGACCTGAAGGAAGGAGAGGATCCCGACTGCTGGGATGACATCCTGGGGGATAAGACTGGGGCTGCTACAGCCTCCTTTTTGTTGGGGTTCGTGTCCTGCTCCTGCCAGCCAGGTCTCTTTATGCTCATCTTTCATCTCCTCTCTCCTTTTATTTCCTCTCCAGTGCAGGCACTTGCTCTCAAGAACTCGGTTTCTCTCCCCTTTGTGGATGGCTCTGCCCTTTCATCCCGGCCTCCAGAGGCTCCAGCAAAGCTCAAAGTCTCAACCTGGCCCAGGCAAAGCAAACATCAAAGCAAGGAGCTGATGCTCAGGCTGGGGTTCTGGTGCCCAGCAGCCTGGCACCTCCCAGGCTGTCCCAAGGCCATGCCAGCTCTGGTGGGTGATGAATCTTGGTGGGATCAACCAGATGGAAGGCGGGCAGCAGACCTCCAAGACCTGGCATTCAGCTGAGAGCCAAAACTACAACAGCAAGTCCAGTTTCCCTACTTCTGACAAATTTTTTCCCTGATATATTTATTTCGCCTTAACAATCATAGAATGCCAGAATGGTTTGGGTCGGAAGTGACCTTAAAGACCATTTAGTTCCATCCCCTGCCACGGGCAGGGACACTTCCCACAAAACCATTCAACTTGTCCTTGAAAGTACCAGACTTTATCTCAGTAAAGTCTCCAGTGAATTAATCTCCTTTCGAAGTGCTCAGTGATTCTATTTCCCAAGTTGCGGGGCCAGAATCCGATGGGTGAACTGAGAAAAGGAGCCAGTCCCCTGCACGTACAGCCAGATTTAAAACAGAAAACACAAACCAAAACAGACCTTGCTCCCTTTGCTCTTTCTTTTTATTTTCCCTCCCCAAAAGTCGGTTATTTATATTTTAATTAAAGCGAGCACAATGTAACTCCGTGAGTTTGGCCGCTGAGCGTTGTCTCAGCTCGGGCTGGAAGATAAACAGGCTCAAATACTCTCGGTGTGGCCCTTTTCTGGGAAGCACAGGGATCACGCTCACAATTCATCTGAAACCATCGCAAGATGATGCCCATTAGAGGGGAGAGAAGGGGTGTTAATGAGATGAAGTGTGAGAATGGGGGGAAAATGAACAAAAGCAACAGCATGAATAGCACATGAGAGGCAAATGAAATAATTACTCCATTCACCATTGTTACAACAACACAATAAATTTAATGTAATTTCTAAAGGCCAACCAGTTTTCTTTCTTACTTGCTGCTTCTTTTTTCTCCCTCCCCCTTTTTTTTAAGTTCCTTTTTACAGTTTCAGAATTATGCTTTAATTAGCATAACATTTAAATTAGCGAATGGAATCTTAATTAGCTGAGGAAATAGACTTTTGTTGGAGTGGTTGCTAAAACAAATAAATCCTCTTCCTCTTTCAAGAGCCATTTGCTTATGGCACATTTAATAGCCTAGTGTACCATAAACAATTTGAGACAAGGATAAGTAATTAAATTAGAAAACATGCCGACAGAAGTAGCCCAGCCTGGCCTTCTGGAGCTACAAGGAGATAATGCAAACCTCCCTTCAGGAGGGAAAAGTGGCCATGCTGGGATGTTCAGTTTTTGTTTGCAGAATTGCATTTGCCCAATGTTTTGGGTTGAATATTGGAGCCTCGGGGGTGGTTGAGCCCTGACTTTGAAGGAGGGATCCCATGGGAGTGTAAGGAAAGGGTTGCAGAAAGTTCAGCCAGAAAGACAAATCCAGAAAGGACGTTTTGTCTTGGAGAAGGAGAAACCCACAGTGGTGAGGGTCTGGGGAGACTGGGACAGGAGCCACAGGATGCAATTCCAAGATAAATTCCTTCCAGAAACTCTTTCGGCTGCTGCGTTTGAGGTTCAGCCGCCACAACACGAGACCCGGATCAGGCACCACCTTCTGGGTTCCATCTAACTTTGCTCCCAGCCTGGTCCCTCTCTGCTGGGAAGGAAACATCTCCCCCAGCTTTAGCCTCAGCACGGTTGGAGAGGGACCAGCACCTGGACAAGGCACTCGGCTCGCCTGTCCTGAAATTCTATTCCATGCAAAATGCCCTCAGCAGGCGGCTCTTCTCTCTCCCTGTGCCAAGAGAGTGTCAAGTCAGGCAGCTCAGGCTGCAACATCCATGTTCTGCCTCCCTCATGCTATGAAATGTGAGAAATTTTTCCCATCCCTAAGAAGGCAGGATCCTTTTGTCAATATTTAGGCACGAGGCTTGAGGATGAAACGGAAAACAGACAGCACCCTCCAACACCCCCACACAAACCCTTTGGAGGACATGCTTCCAGGTCCTCACCTGCACAGCCAAGGTGCACAGCAGGTATTTCATAAGATGGATAGTCCCAGGATACAACAAAAGTAAGTCTTAAGCCCCCTGCACTCCCAGCTTTTAAGGATGAGCAGGGATATTGTCAGTCAAGAGAGGTGGCAAACAGCAGGACCCAGGGGAGGATGTTTTTGTAGGTCTTCCTCTGCCTTGCAGAGGATTGGGAAAACCGTTGTTACATCCAAAGCATCTTCCAGCTGATGAGCAAAGCCCTGGGTGGCCCTGGGTGGCCTCTCCCTGCCGTCCCTCTTCTCTAACACAACCCTGGCAGCTGAAGACGGAGCGTTTCCAGCAGCAGGGCTGCTCTATCCCGCTCCGGCCAGGCAACTGCAGAGAGCAATAAAAGTTTAATGGCTCCCAGTGGGTCGATTCCAAAAGAATGAAAACGCTATAAATCCAGCATAGTGCTTATGTGGAGCTTAAAAACAAACTGCTCCAATCACACTTAGCGAAGTCGTCCAGTCTTCACAGAAGACAGGGATGAAAAGGAAAGATTTAACCTTAGCCATGCCTTGGGCAGAATTCAGCTTGGGCAGAAAAACAGTTTGGCTTCAGCGGGAAGATTTTGCTGGCTTTGTTTTTATTTCGTGTGATGTAAATCCTCGTGTGTGCATCCCTGCCACAAGGGCTCGCACTCCAGGGCATCACTGGGGCTCGAGGCACACATGGAAAATTGCCAGCATCAGGCAAAACCCAGCTCCTTGCTATCCAGACAAAGCCATGCTGAGAAGCCCCTTTTAAAAGCCTTGCTCCATGATGTTTCCCCATGCAAACCTTTTCCATCCCCACCGCCTCATTCCTCCTCTCCGTGCACTGTAACAGCCAACGATTTTCAGTAACAGCCTCTCTCCAGGAAAATGCTCTAACACAGCTCTAACTCATTCCCGGACACCACTCTCTTTCCATCTTATCTCCCTTTCTGCCCTGCTTCGCCACACAGCTGGGGGCTCTGGAGCTTCTCGGGAGGATGGGAAAAGCAAAACTCCTGGTGTGCAATCCCATCTCTCACAGCAAAAATGCCTTCGGAGCCGCGCCTCTCCCAGGGAGGCCGAGGTGCAGCACAGCCCCATCCATCTTGTGTCCACCTGCTCCGAGGTGCTAATGAAGCCAGGGATGGGATGGCCTCAAATAACAATTAACCTCTGCCCTCCGCTGGGGAAAAGTCGATTGGCAAAGAGGAGCCAAATCCCGGCTTTTTCCACCTGCGTTCTCCTTTTCCAGCAGCAGCAGCAGTGGCAGTGCCATCCTCTGGGTTCTCGTGTTTCTCGCTCCTCACAAGCTGCTCTGCCCTCAGCAAAAAGAGCTGTTAGGTCTTGGGGAGGCTGAGAAGAGCAGCATTTCACAAGAACACTGACACTCATCTTCTCCTGACCTCAATGGCTGGGAAAACCCACGCCCCAGGCAGCAAAACCATCCCGAAGCAATTGAAAATTATCCAGGGAATTCAGATTCTTTCCCATTTGAAAACAGGTCATCACCTAATCCTCATTTCCCATTTCTTACACATCCATTATCAGCTTTCACAGCAGAGTCACAGAATTGTTTAGGTTAGGGAAGGTCCCCAAGATCATCCAGCCCAGCCTTCGAGTCCAGCCAAACCATCCCACGCTATCAAATCCCAGGAAATACTTGCTGTGCCTCCAGTGGGATGCTTATAAAGCAAGTCATCTTTGTTTCTAAATCCTGTAAGGACATCTTAAATATAAAGAGGGTGTTTTGGTTCTGCTGGGATAAGGACAGCCAGCCTAAGGACAGGGTATCCTCCAGCATCCCTCATCCATAGCTTCTCTGGGGGAACTCCAACACCCACAGACCAGTAATTCCTCATTTTTAATATAAAACCCTGCTTAATATTTTGACCCATCATTCCTAAAGCCCAGAAAGCTGCTGAAATACCATGGCTGGATCATTGCACCACGTAAGCATCCCTCTGCCAGGAGACAGAGGCACCGGCCCTAATTACTCAAATTGCATCTACATTGCAGTCACAGAAGCTGAGCTGGCTTAAAACAAGCTATGCCCTCATCCCAAATCACACTTTTTATGGACCTACTTATACACACAGACAAGAAAAAAACAACAAAGCCAAACAACCTCCAGAAAAAGAGGCTCTCTTCTGGTAAAATTCCACATGGCAGCCAAATTACACATTACAACTACTCAACATTCCTCCTCAGGGTACTCCCAACCCTTCCCTGTTTTGTTGAGAGCAGGGGGTGCTCAGGGCACGATTCAGGATGAGGATAACTGGACAGGATTGGATGTTGCAGCAGTGCCAAATGCTTGGAGCTGGAGGGATGAAGTGTCTGATGGAGACTGAAGCAAAACCCCACCCAATTCCTTCACTCCTTTTACAGCATCAGTTATATATATATTTTTTTTTAAATACATTTCAACCCTTCAGAAATCAGACACCCCAAAATGGCCCAGCTTCATCCTCTAAGCCATTACTCCAGCAATATTTATAGTTTTCCAAGAACAAACAAAGCCATCACGCCGAAGCCTGCGCGTTAATGGCACAGCCTGGGGATAGATGACTTTGGGGAAATCACTGTGGCGAGCGCGGAATGGTGATGGATGGAGGAGGAAAAGGGGGAAAAGGAAAGAAAAAACAGCAGTCTGCAGAAACAGGGGGGCAATTTGCAGCCTTGAGTAGAGTCACACCTCCTTGCTCCAGTGACAAATCTGCTCCATTAGGCCTATAAACCACACGTTGCCATCACCACGCTGCAGAGAACGGCTCGCACTCAGTAATGGGCCTCACAAGGCAAATGCAAGCCCAAAACAAACACTTTTCTAAATGCCTCATAACTTCTCTGTTCCACCTGACTGCAGTCAAACCTGAACTCCGACCTTGCTGTTTCTGCCGCACGCTTCAAACCTCCAGAAATAAATAAAAAAAATAAAAAAAAAACCAACAAACCTGATAAGACCCTCAGCTTCATTCCTGGGCTGCACCAGCTCACAGTGCAGCCCTTTGATGCTCGGCACAGAGAATTTGCTGCATTTATTTAAGGAAAAGCAAAGGGATGGCATAGAGGTGGTAGGAGTGAGGACTCCTCTCTGACCACCCACCTTCAGAGGAGTGATTTCAGAGAACCATGGAATATCCTGAGTGGGAAGGGTCCCACAAGGATCACTGAGTCCAACTCCTGGCCCTGCACAGACACCCCAACAATCCCACCCTGCGCTGTGTTGTCGAAGCGCTCCTGGAGCTCTGGCAGCCTCGGGGCCGTGCCCATTCCCTGGGGAGCCTGGGCAGTGCCCAGAACCCTCTGGGGGAAGAACCTTCTCCTAAAATCCAACCTAACCCTCCCCTGGCACAGCTCCAGCCGTTCCCTGAGTCCTGTCATCGGTCACCAGAGAGAAGAGATCAGTGCCTGCCCACCCACTTCCCATCATGAGGAAGTTGTAGGCTGCTGTGAGGTCTCCCCTCGTGCCTGATTCCCCCCAGCCCCAGCCCGAGGATGCTGACCCCGCTGTGCCTTGCAGGATTAACACATCTCAGGATCCACTGACGGGAAGATGCTGCAGGTAAGGGAAAAATGCGATTCCCTCGGACACAAACTCTGACATCCTATCTTAATCCTCAGCTTCAACGGGAGCGCTACCTTGGGATCTCACCCCGTGTTATTAAAGCACTCCAGATGGTTTTGATGGGGAAGAGACATTCATTGCGATACCCCAGACACCAAGCTGACATCTCTGCGGCTGCAGGAACATCACAGAGAAAATCGGTTCCCCACCAGAGTGTTTGTGCAGCAAGAGGGAACTCGTGAACTGAAGCAGAAAATCCTCCACGACTGCTCTAGACTAATAATTGCCCAAACGCCGGGTGGTGGCAAAAAAAACCAACCCACAATGCGATGCCTGGCTTTGAAACGAGCCTTGCTCCTCGACCCGGAGGCAGCGGCTCTGCTGCCGCCCCGAGAGGGCGAGTGAGCCGCGGGACACGGTGTCCAGCAACAAATTAAACGCCAGCAGAGCCGCCTCGCTCAGCCTGGGCACCCCGCGGGCAGCAGAGATGAGCTCACTCCGGCTCTCCGGTGCTTGCTCCTCTCCAGTCCCCTCCGGTGCATCCATCCGCACCGCCTCTCCTCTCATCCCTACCACCTTCTCCTCCCTTCCTGCCGGCTTTTGAATCTCGCCCTTCCCAGGGGCGCTGCCTCCCTCTGTCCCCTTGCAGCAGCGGCACCGAGGGACAGAGCCCGCGTGTGCACCATGGTTATTCACAGGCGCTTCTCCCTCTCTCCCCATCGGAATTCCAAAGGAGCAAAGCCAGCCGGAGCCCACCTCGGACTGGAAGGGCAACCGGGCTGCTCGTGTCACCACGATGCCTCTGCACTGCTCAGAGGCTGGGTGGGAAAAGCAGAGAGGAAAACGCCTCTAGGGAGGCGCTGCAGGATGCTCCCTACCCCAGGCTGGGTGCTGGGAGCTTCCATCCCGCTTCCCAACGCACTGCCACCCTCCATCCTCACCCTGCACAGCGCCGGGAAAAGAGATGTCACAGCAGTACCGCCTCACAGAGCCCGGCTGCGAGCAGAGGACGCAGGGAAAGCTCCCAGTGAAGGGGATGAAGGGGAAAGGTGGGCCCCGGGCCGGGGGAGCGGGCGGTCACAGCAGCCTAACCTTCAATCACCGCCAGGCAGCCGCGCTTGGCTGCGAGCAAAATAAAAGCGATCGCTGCGGCCCTTTAAAGAGCGATATAATCTGGGGTGATTACCATACAGAGCGGCACGGAGAGAGCTCGGCACAGCGGGAGACTTATGAGGAGTTTGGCTGCTCCGCAAAGCGCAGGCTGGTGCTTTTCGAACCGTGCTGGCAGAGCATCCTCCCGGCTCGCCCGCGCCTGGCAGCGCTGCCCAGTGCCCTCGCCGGGCACACGCAGCCCCGGAGGGCCAGGGAAGGGTTTCCGTAGGTGAAGCTAATGAGGCCGATCGTCGGCTGATGCTGCTTGGCAAAACGCTGCGGATGTTTTGCTAATTTACACCACCAGAGAGTCCTACCCCAGACATGCATTATCGTTCTGGGGTTTGGGCATGCTTGCTGACGCTGGTTCCCCCTCCTCCACATGCTGGACTGTTTCCCCCTCTGCATCAGCAAGGCTGGAGCTGCTCCCTCCTGCCAGCTCGTGCCAGCACAGATGATGGCACAAACTGCACAAAGGGAGGAAAAATAATAACTGGGACCAAACCACTTGGCAGAGCAGTGCCAGAGCCATATTCTGTCTCTCCTTCACGTGGGAGATGAACAGGGAACTTTTAGGAGACCACTCGCTTGTGTGGAACAGGGAGACGCTTCTCTGGCTAAGAAATCCTGCCTGGAGGCAGGAAAGGACATCACTTGAAGAGGCACCTGGGCTTTAGAAGGCACTATTTGGGTGAAATGAAGCTCATTTCCAGCCAAGAGCTCCTGTTTGAGTCAAGCTCTCCCAAGGTATCCACCTGCTGTGAAACCTTCTCAGCCACGTGGGTTTTGCCAAACCGAAGGCCATCAGAAATAACAAACACTGATTTGTGATGCTTTCACAACCATAATAAAGCAAGTCACACTTCTGGAAAAAAATCTGCCCCTGTTCTCATGAGGTATTTCCCCTTTTGAGAAGACCTGGGGTTTAGAGGGCTCCTGCTTGACCAAACATCTCTGAACACCACAGTTCCCTTGGGTGAGGGCCCATCCCGCCCCTGGCAGTCAGGTATCCAGCACCAGAGAGGCCAAACCTTCATTTTTCGGGGTCCTCACCCTTCCACTGCCACCAAAATGAAGACTAATGATGATGGTCCCACCCGTCCACAGTGTACAAGAGCATCTTCTCCTTGAAGGGCAACCACGTAAAGAGAGAACAAGCCCATTTAAAACTCTGCTTTCTCTGCAAGTCAAGCCCACGTCTGACCTGGCAGTGAGAGAACAGCTCAAGTGGTGATAAGGAAAACAGCAGATCAGGCAAATTTAGTCAGACTGGATTATGGGAGACCAGCAGTCTCCAGGTTCTCCACAGAAGAAGTATAGTCAGGAGTCTGCGGTGAGCTGTTCCAATGAGAGGCAATAATTGAATTTGTTTTCATTTAATTTGAAGGACCTTTAATTAAAAGCCAAGCCTGTGTGTGCAGAGAGATAAAGCTGAGCACGTGGAGAGCGGGGGTAATTTGGGTGCTGAATGCAATAATTAATTGTAAACGTGGAGGTCAGGAGCCGGGCTCTATCTCCCTGCAATCAGCACGCGGCGCTGGCCGGCCGAACGGGATGGGCTCGCCAGCGCCGGAAACGCTTAAGTGATTTTTGAAGCCTTAATGGCAATTATAGAGCAGCGAGGAGGTTAATTTGCAGAGTTCATTAATCAGAGAAATAAACACGTCAGCGATCGCCACGGAGAGGGGAAGCAGAGGAGCCTGCCTTGGAGATGGAGAAGGCCGACCTCGGCACCAGGGCTCGCCGGGGACTGGGGACGGTGTTTGCCTCCTCAGCTCGGGGTGAGCCCCGGCTTTTCACACTGAACCACAAACTGTGAAACCCTTGGCTGCTCACCCCGGGGCTCCTGCTAACCAGAGCTAAATATTCCCCAGCTCCACGAGGTGTTAACGGGATAACAAGACCACGTTGCTCTCCAGCTGGTAACTCCAGTGCTCTCAGTCCTGCTGCTCCCTGCAATCTCAGCTTCTCGTGGGTTGGTACTTTATTACTATTGCTGGAAAGCTCCTCAGCTCCTCAATAAACCTGGCCACCAGCTCTGAAGTGACAACTATCACCCTCAGATGAAGAATTCACCCCACTGCCAGGAGTCCTAAAACCCAGCCCTCCCAGAGCACCCTTTCTCCAAAGCTTGGAAAGATGGAGCTTTAACGCAGCACCTTTGATGTTATGTCAGGAAACAGAGTGTCTGTTTAAGGGGAAAACACTCAGAAATAAAGATAATGGCTCAAATCCTAATAGGCATTAGTGAAGTTAAGAGATGTGTGGCTTCCTGGACACGCATCGTGAGACAAGCGTGGTGCATCACGGAGGAAATATCTCGGGAACGAGGTAAGGATAATCCCAAGGTGCAGCAGGACAGAAAGGGGCCAGAGGTCAGGGGTATCTCTGCTGCCTCACACAGCTCAGGCAAAATGGAATTTTCCAGTGGGAGGAAAACCACTACAAGGAGTGAAGGGGTCTGGAATCGCCCCTGTGCCAAGCAGCAGGAGGCAGAATCCTGGGATAAAAGCGGAGCAAGCCAAGGCTGGAGACTTCCAACAGCTCCCTGTATTCCAGGGATCTCCTGGCTTCCCTTCCCCTTCAGGCTAAGGAGAATAGGGTGAGGCTTTAGGCAGCAGCTCCACGCTCTCAGGGAAGGTTTCTGGAGGAGCTGGGTGGCCCCTGCCCAGGCTGGTGGCTCCTCCTGTCCCTGCTGCTGTGGGACCAGCAGGAACAGGATGCACACACATGAAAGGTGTTCCAGGGAGCTTTTTCTCAGGCTGGTAATTGCTCCCTGGAGAAAGGCTGTACATTGCACCAATTTATTTTTTCTGCTCCTTCCTTCCTTCCTTCCTCACAGATTATTTCAGGGACTGATTTCTGATGCTTTTTTGGGATGTGCCTGCATGGGAGACCTGCGTGTCCAAGGCAAGGGACAAAAGAGCTCCAAACCTAGCACAGAGAGGCCTTGCCTTGCTGATCCTCTTGTCCTACTACAATTAACATGAGTCAATTAGTCCAGCCATTGCCTTGGCTCCTCTGCCTCTTCAGGCACTGTTATCCCAGGGACCTCCATATGGAAAATGAGTTTTAAACACCTCAACAGACTTCAGGGATTTGTTTTTACAGGAGCAGCTGTGTTCTTCAAAATATTGAAGAGTATCTATGACATCAAGCGGAGTGCCAAGCTGAGCACCTGGGGCAGGATAATCCCACACACTGGAACAGGCTGGGAAGGGATGAGCCGAGCAGGAGAGCTGCGAGAAGGACCTGGGGGTTGTGTGCAGGATGAAGAGGTTGAGCCACTGCTACGAAAAAGGAAATGAACCAGCCTCCAACTGCAGGAGATCCAAGGAAGCTGCCGTTCCGCCCTAACTGAACCAGGGAGAAATGAATAAGCAGCACACGTGTCCCTGTGACTTTGTTCACCTCCTGCCCTTCTGAACGCTCTGCAGAGTCCATCGTGTCACTGATGGGCAGCTCAAGCCATCTCCTCCATGCCCATCTCCTCCTCTCCCACCAACCCCAAGCCTGGGGACCGGCCAGGATCGGTGTTAACTTTTCTGCCTGCTGGAGCTGTGCGTAATTAAACATTTTAATTAATCAACACAAGTGATTGCCCTGTTGTCCCCTGAAGGGAAGGCTAATCCCAGCCCTTTTATCCACTCTGACGAGTGGCCCAAGGACGTGATGCTGGGCAGCAGTTTTGGGCGGCAGCAGAAGCGTCTGTAAGGAGCCAGGTCCTTGCCTGCACCTGAGCAGAGCCAGAACGGGGCATGGACACAAAACCTGGGCACGTGGAAGCTTAGACATGGAGACAGGAGGACGCAAACCACGCAGGGAAGTGCATCACTCGCTGCATCTCATTCCTTCAAAGGATTTAAACCTCTGGAAAGCCCTTCAAGAACCGTTTTCACACCACAAGCAGCCTCAGTTGCATTGGGGCTGGTGGGGCACCCTGAGCCCACCTTGCAGCAGCTCCATCCACTCTCCCTGATCCTCCACACCCTTTCCCTGCTGCCTCTCCCACTCCCTGGCCAAGTGCCCGAGGGGCTGCGGAGGCACAGAGAATCCTCGGAGCGCTCACCCTGATTGCAAGTGAAGTGTTTGAGCAGCATTTCAAAAGTTTTCTTCCCCAATGCCTGTCAAGAACAAACAAAGTATTTGTTGTTGGTGGAGTAAAAAATTCATCAAAATAAAATAAAATCAAATCAGGAGGAGAAACGCACACATCTACATTTGACTAAGTGGGGAGAGAACACACTCGGAAACTTTTTGATCAGAGCAGAGAGCCTCAAATCCTGACAGAGAAAATGTATTCATAATTTATTAAAAAAATAATTTATAATTTATTTTAAAATTCATCAGACTCCTCTTTTTTTTCTCTTCTTTTTTTTTTTTTTTTTTCTCTTTTTGCCTCCCTTCTTACAAACAAGATTCTCTGCAATTCCTGAGGAGGGCAACCAACGGGGACAATATTGCTGAGGGCTCCTCTCTGCTTTCAGAGGTTGGGAACATAAAAAGACAGAGCAGCGGTGCCAGAGACATCCCTGCTGTCCTAACCCCTCCCAGGGATGCTCCTGTATCTCAGAGCCCCTCTCCCCTCTTCAAGGGCTTTACAGACCCAAAATAGGAGCCCCCCCCCCACCCTCCCTGGCTGCTGCTGGGTGCCACCACCTCACTGGGCTTCATCCAGTGTTCAGCCCTGGCTCTGACAGGGGAAAAAAAGCAGCCAGGGCACAACGCTGCAGCTCGGATCCCTCCTGCTGGACTCCTTATCCAGGAAGATTATGAGGTTTACTGCTGCTTCTCCATTATCCTAAATAAAGCAGCCTTTCAAAATTGCTTCAGACATATTAGATCATGTACTTTTTACACTTCCAGAGACACTGGTTATAATATCTTTTTAACAACACTGGGCAGAATCTATTTTCTTTTTCCACTGAGCTGAAAAATACTGTTTTCTCAAGGAAGAAGAAAAAGGAGGAGGGAACAAAAAAAACCCTATTGATTTTGTTTAGGGTCAGAATAAAATATCATTGGAGCGGGTGTTGAAATCCTCAGCCACAAATTACTTCCAAAGTGACAGTTTGGGCTGTGAAGATTTTTTCTTGTGAAATAAAACAAAACAAATGAAACATTGTGTTCTTCCTCTCTATGTGCACGCTTGAGTTTTCCACCGGCTCCAGCTGGTTCCTGCTGGGTATATTTAGTGTTTCAATCTATTCTCTTCCCATTCCCATCCCTGCTGGAGCTGTTGCACGGCCAGCACCAAATCCTGCTGCCCAGGTGGAGTGAGGCAAAGAGAAATGCTGTGGGTGGGATGTGGAGGGGCAAATCCCAAAGCCACAAGGAGAGGAGAGGTTGTCCCCTCCGATGCCCGGGGGATGCTGTTGGCTCTCCCTTCTCCCTCCATCCGTGCAGGAATGAGGATGGTACCCAGCACACGCCGTGATTCATCATCCCCCTGGCCAGGATTGGCTCCTCTCACGCTGCTTTCGAAGGCAAAAACACCCCCAGGAGCCTCCAAACCCCGGAGCTCTCAGCCAGGTTTCACTTCTCCAAAGAGTCAGCAAATTAACCCACATTTATATGCACAACCCACTTTGCTCTAATCTATCCATCTATCTCTGCTCTCTGCTGGTACAAGAGATGAGTATTGGCTTTAAATACAATAATTTCTTTATAAATAAAGAACAGGCAACACTTCTGAAAGGGAAACCAGATGTCTACCTCGGGCTTCTGTGTTTTCTGCTCCACGGCACTGTGTGCGGGAGATAGGGACACGCCACCGGAATGAAGAGATCTGCAGGTCCCTGCCTCCCACTCTCAATTTTATTTTATTTATTTAGATTTATGCAAATGCAGAAAAGAGGTCACCTACCCATATGCTCTCAATGCCCTTGATGTAACTTTAAAATGCATCATAAAAATGCCCTGTACACCGCAGTATAATTCAGGCCCACACACCACCAGGGAAGAGAAAAGCCAAAATCTCCCTCGGCTGCAAACAGACACATTCCCACCCTGGCAGCCCCTGCACACACGCAGATTTTAGCTTCCATCAGCTCTTCCCTTCCCCGTTATCTTCTGTCCAGGGCAGCCACAGCCTTTTTTCTCACGCATCTGCTTCTCTGCTCAACATCTGTCCCCCACCCGTCACTCTCTGCTCAACATCTGTCCCCCACCCGTCACTCT
>VXAD01013236.1:85638-139023 GCA_013399195.1 Dicrurus megarhynchus | reverse complement strand
TTTTTTTTTTTTTTTTTCTCTTTTTGCCTCCCTTCTTACAAACAAGATTCTCTGCAATTCCTGAGGAGGGCAACCAACGGGGACAATATTGCTGAGGGCTCCTCTCTGCTTTCAGAGGTTGGGAACATAAAAAGACAGAGCAGCGGTGCCAGAGACATCCCTGCTGTCCTAACCCCTCCCAGGGATGCTCCTGTATCTCAGAGCCCCTCTCCCCTCTTCAAGGGCTTTACAGACCCAAAATAGGAGCCCCCCCCCCACCCTCCCTGGCTGCTGCTGGGTGCCACCACCTCACTGGGCTTCATCCAGTGTTCAGCCCTGGCTCTGACAGGGGAAAAAAAGCAGCCAGGGCACAACGCTGCAGCTCGGATCCCTCCTGCTGGACTCCTTATCCAGGAAGATTATGAGGTTTACTGCTGCTTCTCCATTATCCTAAATAAAGCAGCCTTTCAAAATTGCTTCAGACATATTAGATCATGTACTTTTTACACTTCCAGAGACACTGGTTATAATATCTTTTTAACAACACTGGGCAGAATCTATTTTCTTTTTCCACTGAGCTGAAAAATACTGTTTTCTCAAGGAAGAAGAAAAAGGAGGAGGGAACAAAAAAAACCCTATTGATTTTGTTTAGGGTCAGAATAAAATATCATTGGAGCGGGTGTTGAAATCCTCAGCCACAAATTACTTCCAAAGTGACAGTTTGGGCTGTGAAGATTTTTTCTTGTGAAATAAAACAAAACAAATGAAACATTGTGTTCTTCCTCTCTATGTGCACGCTTGAGTTTTCCACCGGCTCCAGCTGGTTCCTGCTGGGTATATTTAGTGTTTCAATCTATTCTCTTCCCATTCCCATCCCTGCTGGAGCTGTTGCACGGCCAGCACCAAATCCTGCTGCCCAGGTGGAGTGAGGCAAAGAGAAATGCTGTGGGTGGGATGTGGAGGGGCAAATCCCAAAGCCACAAGGAGAGGAGAGGTTGTCCCCTCCGATGCCCGGGGGATGCTGTTGGCTCTCCCTTCTCCCTCCATCCGTGCAGGAATGAGGATGGTACCCAGCACACGCCGTGATTCATCATCCCCCTGGCCAGGATTGGCTCCTCTCACGCTGCTTTCGAAGGCAAAAACACCCCCAGGAGCCTCCAAACCCCGGAGCTCTCAGCCAGGTTTCACTTCTCCAAAGAGTCAGCAAATTAACCCACATTTATATGCACAACCCACTTTGCTCTAATCTATCCATCTATCTCTGCTCTCTGCTGGTACAAGAGATGAGTATTGGCTTTAAATACAATAATTTCTTTATAAATAAAGAACAGGCAACACTTCTGAAAGGGAAACCAGATGTCTACCTCGGGCTTCTGTGTTTTCTGCTCCACGGCACTGTGTGCGGGAGATAGGGACACGCCACCGGAATGAAGAGATCTGCAGGTCCCTGCCTCCCACTCTCAATTTTATTTTATTTATTTAGATTTATGCAAATGCAGAAAAGAGGTCACCTACCCATATGCTCTCAATGCCCTTGATGTAACTTTAAAATGCATCATAAAAATGCCCTGTACACCGCAGTATAATTCAGGCCCACACACCACCAGGGAAGAGAAAAGCCAAAATCTCCCTTGGCTGCAAACAGACACATTCCCACCCTGGCAGCCCCTGCACACACGCAGATTTTAGCTTCCATCAGCTCTTCCCTTCCCCGTTATCTTCTGTCCAGGGCAGCCACAGCCTTTTTTCTCACGCATCTGCTTCTCTGCTCAACATCTGTCCCCCACCCGTCACTCTCTGCTCAACATCTGTCCCCCACCCGTCACTCTATGTCCCACATCACCATCCAGGAGCCACTCCTGCCATCCCATGCAGCAGCCACAGGGACTGTCCCAACCCTGCCACTGCATCAGGAGCCCCTGCTCTTCTCCACCCTTCGGAGCATGGTGGGCTTAGAAACCTCTTGGTAGTGGGAGAAGGAAGAAAAATGCTGCAAAAGCATCAAAAAACTCATTCCAAAGCGTGCCCTTGTGGCACTGCCAGGCTGATCTGATGGAGCCACCCCGTTCCAAGCAGGGCAAGATTTTCCCAAGCACACAGGGGCAGTTGTGGCACCAAGGGATGGTCTGGACCACGTTCCTGCTTGGGACACCGCACCCACCGACACAGCCACACTTGAGCCACCAGCCAGCCCAAAACCCAGCAGCATTTTGGACAGGAAAGAGCTGCCTGTGATTCAAGTCACCACAAGGATGTAAATTTTTAATCTCTGAACCTCACAGAGCCAACCCTGACCCAGGAGCAGCGCTCCCACTGCCATCTCCTGACTTTAAGATGCCACAGGATTTCTCCGCAGCAACTCTTCACGGTTCCCGGCCATCCTCCCTCGGGAACGCACGCAAAGAGTGAACTAATGAGTCTATTAGACTTAATTAAGCTAATGTGAAATTATTTACTTAATCTGGGAAGATCTTATGATGGTGAGAAATCCCCATGGACAAAAGCTTCCAGCTGCCTCGCACGGGCGGGTGAGAACCTCGCGAGCAGCGGTTGTGGAGACCCTCGACCTCACGGCACGGGGACGGTGCGGAGAGAGGGCTCAGCCACCACCACAGCTCAGAGCACCTGGCTCCTCCATGGCATTCCAGCATCTCCAGGAAAACCAGCCAGGAAGCCCCAGCCGCGTTTCACCTTCATTTTCCAAATGCGCCTCCGTCCCCGGCCAGCAAATCCATCCAAGGCAGGCAGCTGGGAGGGAAAAGTTTTCAGGAGTGGTTGGCCCCACGGATGGTGAGCGTCCCTCATCCCGCAGCTCCTGCAGCCGGGCTGCACCTCAGCGTGCAGCGGGGGCACGGAGCAAAGGGGATTTTGCCTCGCGCATTTTCCTGGCTATTTTTTTCTCCCTTAATGTAGAAAAGCTTAACGCTCGCTTTGAATCCCTAATACGACTGAGTTCTTTTTGCCACTTATTTTGTTTTGTCATGCACTACATACAATTACACGTCTCTAATCCGCAAATCCTCCCCCGACGCTGGAACACGTGCCAAGCCTTCCCTTCCCTTTCCACAGCCGCCGCATTAAAGGCCTTTGGAGACGAGCTGACATCACGGAACGCCGGGATGCCCTGGCATCACCCACAGCTGCGATTCTCCGGACATGGAAGCCCCCATCCCCAAGGATTGGTGCTCAAAACGCCCCATCCCTGCCCTGCCTAGAAGAAGGGTCTCCAGCCCTGACAGTGCAGCCAGGATTCCTTGCCAGGACTAAATCCCAGAGAAGGAGCCCCCTCCATCCCGGCTGAAGGAGCTCGGCTCAGCATCTCTGAGAGGGAAATCACATTTTGTAAATCTCCCACAGTGAATCAAGTCCCCAGTCAGATATGAGCTCAGCAAAAACTGGCAGGCAAATGATCTCATTAATAATCAGCACTATCAGGAGTTTCTGCTTCTCTCAGGCAGCCAAACAGGCGAGAATTTATCTGGGAATGGGAGCACAGCTACCTGGAATACAATGTAGGTGTTGCCCCAAGGTCAGGCAGGGGCAGCCGTGCTGGCAGGCGGTGCCACCTGCAAAGGGGACACCAAAGCTTTGGTGGCCCCTTACGATGCTTGTGCTGGTTCAGACCTGGGTTCCCCATCCACAGGGGTGGCCCCATCACCAAATCCAAGGAAAGAGGAGCTAAAAGCCCCCCGAGCCCATAAACCATCGTGTGGGCTCTCACCTGGGAGCATCAACCCCTCAACCAAGGCTTGGAGGGGACCAAGGGCCTCCTTGCCATCCCTGCTGTGCCACCCAGGGCACTTCAGTGAGGTATCAGCGAGATTTCGGTGAGGTATCAATGAGATATCAATGACCAGGCAGGGTGCAAACAAGTCTGAGAGTTTCCCTCCCTGCACAAAACCTCACTGCAGCCTCAGAGCGTCTCCCGACCTCGCTGAGGAAAAGAAGGAGTAAGAGAGACATCAATTTCCAGAGCTCTGCGCCAAAATCCGGCCTTCGCCTTTGAAAGCGTAATTTATTCAAGCTGCTTTATTATTGCAGAGCCCAGCGTCGACGGGGGATTATGGAGAGGTCACAGCTGGAGCAATAACAATAATAAGAAAAAATAGAGAAGTCGGGAGAGCATCTTGTGCGAGCTCACCGTGCAGCAGGGACACGCTTTTTTTTTTTGGGAGCCAAGGTGTTGGAAAGCACAGGAAGAACATCCCACGTGCCACCAACTTAACACAAAAGTGGCATCCAACAAATCTTTGGGGGAGCAACGGGGATGGGGGCTTCACACCCCCTCTGTTTGTGAACCCAATTAGGCATATGTTGAGGAACGGGTGTATGTATATTAGATTTTAATTAAGCAGTGTTAATTATAATCTATGAGATGTGCTTACTGCTTATCTGATAATTATGAGGAAGCCAATTTGGCTGCTGGCTTGTGACTAATTAAGTGGAATTAGTAATGATAATTATAGATTTAATTTTTGTTTGCCTTTATTGGCAATGGGGGGGAAAGCGGCTTCCAGGGCTGGGTGGGACCAGGATGGGAAAAGTCATGGGGAAAGGTCACCACGCCAGGAATTTGGCCCACAGAATGGGGATCTGCCCAGGACTTCCCAGAAAAAGGGGATTTTTGGCGGAACAAAACCCAAATTGGCATTAAAAAATAAAGTTTTGCACGAAACGCTGATGGAAACAAAGTTCTGCTAAACAGCAGCAGTTTTGTGGAAGATTGGGCCGGGTTTTGCCAGCTCATTGTACAGGCAGCCGGAGTCTTTAAAAAAAAATGGAAATCTCAGGCAATTCAGGGAGTTTGACTTTTCCAGCCCACAGGGGAAAATTCCCTGGCGATCTCTCCCCTTCCTCCCACACCCGCCATGACCCTGACTCCTGTTCTCAAGAAAAAGAGCATTTTTTAGCACTTCTTTTTTTTATTTCTTTTCCCCCACTGTAATTGATAAGCTATAAAATAAACATCGAATCCCCCAAAAACCGCCCAATCCGTGGGAATGGGACTTGCAGATTTTAAAGATGCCCACAGGTTGCTCTGCCTGGCTGCAAGTCTCCTTGAAATACTCATTTTCCGCCCTTTCCGAGTGTGCACTGTGCTCAGAGGCTGCCAAATTAACCTAAAACATAAAAGCAAAGCTTTCATGTGAGGCAAAGGATAAAAACACAAGGAAAAAAAGCGAGGGGGTGAGGGGAGGGGGGAAATAAATGTATTGCAGCTGGATTTTTAAAAGGCCCAGCTAAACTTGCAGCTGCGCGGCAGCACGTGGAGCCGTGCAAGCTCAGCTAATGATAATTAAATCTCCTGCTGCAGGGGTGAACAGCAATTTCGCGCTAGGTCTGCTGCCCGGGATGAGAGCTCTCCCGGGAAAAGCCACGGCAGCAGCACAGGGCCGGAGGGTCGGACCGCGGCCACGCTCTGCTCACTCGCCAGGCAACACCCGGAGCTGGGGATGCTCTGCCCGGCGCCTTCCCGAAAACAGCATCTCCAGCGCCGAGTTAAATAATACATGGCGATCCCGGGGATAAATTCCAGGCGGAGCGCGGGGAAGACAATGCCGGCTGACTGCATTAAGGCAGCAGCCCTGCTGCAGCCGGGCTCATTTGCGAGGCCCCGCTGCACTGGGGGGTCCCCGCTGCGGCACCCCCAGCTCCTCGGCGAGGACTGCTCGGCTCTGAGCTCCGCGGAACGCGCCTGACCTGACTGCAAAGCGGCTCTTCGCATGCGGAGCCAGGGCGTTCCTGGGAAGCAGCCTCGGGAAGGGGCTGCGGGACAGGAGCGCTCCTCTTTGCGCACCGGCGCGGACCGAAATAGACTCTTTGCCCAGCTACCGCCCGGCTAAATTCGGTGCCCAGCCCCCCCGGATCCAGGGAAGCGGCGCAGGGCCATTAGCCGGATCTCTCGTGTCACATCGGGAGCCCTTCACCGAGCCAGGCGGGGACACAGCGTGCCAGGACGGCACGCACGGCTCCCGAGGAAGAGGATGGCACGGAGGTGACGCTCCTTGCTGGAGGAAGCAGGAGTGAGACAAACCCCAAGTCCCCCGGCCGCCTGTGAACATTAAAGATTATTTGCCAGACAGGCTCTTGCCCTGACCTCTGTGGTGGCTGGTTTAAAGAGATTAAATGACAGCACACCCAACAATTTCTGGGTTTTTTTTTTTTTCCTTTCTTCCATTTCAGCAGCTACTCGAAAATAGGCCGGTTTACAGAGGGAAAAATTCCCCGTGAGTCACGCACTATCCAGACCAAAAAATATTGCCAGCATCAGCCCAAAGTGACCAAAACATACAGAGATGGACAAAATTTGACCTCATTTCAAATGATACTCAGAGTTTGTGCAGCCATGGACATCCCCATGAATTCCCTCCAGGGTTTCCACCTGGGATCCAGCAGCACATCAGGATCCATTAAAACAGGGCCTCACACTTAAGCGCATTTGCTGAATCATCCATTCCAGCTCCTGGATGTAATTAATTTCTCCATGACACATTAAATACCTTCCCTTCCTGTCCTCAAGAGCTGTGGGATGCACTGGGAGGAGCACAAATGGTTTTGGCTCTGACTTGATGCTCAGCTCTGCAAGGGAATTGTTCACTTGGAATCCCCTGATGAGCAAGAGAGCTAAAAGAGGTCAGTGCCCAGCCCTAGAGGGATAAATAATACTCCAGCTCCACGCCAGGATCTCCTGTTGAACACTTCCACCTGTAGTTGGCAAAGAATGAATCACTGAGTGCTAACCCACCCCTCTGAAATGAGGAGTAATGGGGTTTTAAGAGAATAATGCTTCATAACACTCGGCATTCTGTTGGATAAGGAAAAGACAAGGCAGAAGCCAGGAGCTGATAAAAGCTACAGCTTGTAATTCCATTGCACCTTCTCCACTCAATAAATGGGTTTCAGTCAGAGCATCTCCTCCATCCAACCCAAAAAGGACCTGAAGGGTAAGTTGATTGCATTGATCGTGCATGCATTTTCCCGGCAGGGAAACTGGCCCAGTCCCTGGCTGCTCCTGTCCAAAGTACTCCACTTACTTATTACGGGAATATCGCCAGAGACTCCAGGGCCGGGGAGCGGGACGCTACGGGGAATTCATTGCTCTCTGCGTGCTGGGAACATTAAGTGGGAAGGCAGAGCAGGGGTGGGGTACGGCAGCGGCTCAGCTCTTCCCCAGCACAGCCCCTGGCAGCCAATCACTCCTTCCACGGGTTTTGCCAGCCCCGGGGGATCCTTCCCACAGGACTGTCGTTAACCCTTGTGAGAACAGGAGGACTCCAGAGGGGAGAGCAGCATGGATACGCTAAGACAAACTGCTCTCAGGCTGCTCCTGTCCCCCACAGCTCTGTCGCACCTCACACGTGCATCCTCCAGGCAAGAGGTTCTCCAACCTCCCTCAATCCCCACACCCAGCTGTGACGCTGCTCAGGGGTCCAGCCCTGAGCCAAACCATCTCCTCTGCTGCTCCCCAGCTGCCCACCACTGCAGGGTCTGCTGGTGTGACCATCCCCATCGCTAAAACCCTGCCTGTCTTCCCCGAGGAACGGTGTAAATCACTGGACTCGGTACAAAGCACAAACTCCCCTCGGTACGATCAGCCCTGCCTTTGGGATCCACTGGATGGAGGGCACAGCCATCCTCAACCAGCCACAGGGAAAGCTGCTGAAACAAGACCTCTGAGCCCAAATTCAGCATCGAATCCCAAAACTGGAGCAGAAGGCATTGCACAAGCTCTGTGTTTCAGCCGTCATGCCCTTTGCCCGGCCGTGTCCCCCCTAAGGGGTGGCACACGTGCCTGGGAGGTGGGAAGGGAACATCCCGGGGCAGCACCAGCCTCCCTGCTCCACTGCAGGAGTGACAGGCAGGACCCAGGGCAGGCTGGCAGTCTCACAGCAGCACTGCCCAGCCCGAAGAGATGGGCCGGGGTACCTGGCTTTGCTAATTAACCCCGAGGCAATGCCCTGCCCGCACGGCAGCGCTCCTCCAGCAGAGCTGCCCCCACCTCTCCCGGCAGGAGGCTGAGCCGTGCCTTGCCAGAGTGTCTTCGAAGGAGAAGGCTATCAGCTCCAAACAGCCGAGACCTTTAGCTCAAATCCATTAATCCTCTTTATTAAACCCGGGTCACCTCTGAGTCCTGGCAAATTAACCAGCATCTCCCCACTGCAAGTACATCAAGAGGAAACGCGCTGTACAGCGCCTGTAATTTTCATGGACCAGGGCTCCGGGGTCAGAGGGCTTCCCGGGCTCCCGTCTCTGCCTTTGTCAATTTAAAAGGGAACATCGGCTTGCGCTTGTATAAATTACGAGAGAGGCAGAGCAGGGGCCCGGGGCGCTCGCAGGACACTCCGTCGGCTCCAGCCGTGCCACTGCCTCCTCTCCTGCCTGGGGACGGGAGCAGGGGGCAGTGAGGCCATGAGCACGAGTCCCCTGGGGGAAAAAATGGGGCTGGAGGTATCCTCTGAACAGCTGGACAGGCCAGGCACCGTGCTTGGCATCCTCCAAGGCTACCTTGGCCACGTGCCTTCTTACTGCCTCTAATAAATGGCACATCCCTGGTTGCCAGCCCAGCTGGGGAGCGACAGAAAGGGAGACGGGAAGGGCTTCGCTCCAGCTCAGAAGTGGGTGGAAAATTTCTCCCTTGTTGCCTGAAATTTCACCATTTGAAATATCTCCCCCTTTCTGCGCTGTCCTGTTGGAGCCACTCTACTCTGAATGCTCACCAAGCCAGCACCAAAGCCAGAGCGGCTCTGGTTCTGAAGAGCCAAGGACATTTAGCTGGGCTGGGAAAGACCTGGGGCCAAATCCCTTATAAAAACTAATTATACACCCACCCAGAAGAGCTGCAAAAGAGAAAGCCAGCCCAGCCTGGCCTGGGGAAGAAGAACTCTGTGTGGGCTGAGGGATAAGGGCAGCACAGGGATCAGAGGTCACAGCACTCCCTTCCTCAGATGGGGATCTCCTCCTACTCCTAGAAAGAGCATCCTCAAGATAAGCAAGCTTCCCAGAGCCAAGCAAAGAGTACTCCTGCACTCTGCGAGTGAAGATAACAAAATAAACATTTTTCATGGGGAAAAAAAATGTGGGAAAATTTCCAAGCAGCTCCGTAAAAGCCGTAAGCATCCCATCTATTCCCTTAAGACAACTCCACACCTGACAGTTCCCAGCACATTCTCCATCCGTAGCTTTGCCACGGGGCTATAAATCCACTGGCTTTGGCTGAAATTGCTCTGGTTTTACACCAGCCTAAGCCAGCAGAGACTGAGCTGGGGAACTGTGATCCAAAGGCCGGGATGCTCGCCCTTAACTCAGTCCAAAGGCACAAGGCGTTTTCAACCTGGGGTTGAGATACAGGTAGGATTAACACACAGCATTTCAAATCTCCCAGCCATCAGCTTGTATCACAGCTTTAGTTTTTCATTAAAAACATCATTTCCTGCTGTATTTAATCACGGCAAGGTCATTTCAGTGACAGTTGTCAGCATCCTGGCCAAAGAGCCTGAGGAGCAGAGCCCTGGCCTGCTGGCCAGATAAAAGGAGGAGATGCTGGGTTTCATTTCCTTGTTTTCAATTGAGAGGTGCCCACCTCGGTGTGTAGATTAAGGTGTGGGTGGGCCAGTGTCAGCCCCCCATGGGCAGAGATGGGAAGCTGCCGCTTGCTCTGCTCATCAGGAGCCCCGAGGAGAGAAATTGCATAGTTCTCCCTGCGGCCCTCTGCCCACCTCGAACCAATTTCTGCTCCTTTTAATTCAATTCAGCTCCTCCTGACCTTGGCTGGCTGGAGTTGCAGAGTTTCTCTCAACAGATAGCACCAATTACAGAGGTGTGAAAATGGAAGGCTTTCAATTCGGAGAACAAACCCAAGAAACTGGGACTTTACTGAACTGAGAATCAGGGGATGGGGGGAGCAGGCAGGGCCATGGGCTCAGCAATATCGCCTGTGCTCACTCTAAAAACCAAGTTCTGGGGCTGATCCCTCCAAGAGTGAAGGCATCCCCAGGTCTAGGGTGGCAAATGCCAGCAGAGGTGCAAGTTCCGGTGTGCAGAGCCGATGGCACCTGGAGATGAGGGATGTGGAAGCCGGCGCTGCATCCCTGGCACGATGCCTCGCTCGTTAGCGGCTGCGTGCATTCCCCACCAGGCTGATTCCAGACCCTCGGAATCAGATCCGACACATCTGACACAAACTGAGTTTGCTTCCCCAGCAGCAGATCCTGCCTGGATTGACTCTGCAGCATCTGCAGCCCAATCCATCCATTAGGCACAGCAGCACCTCCCTCCACACCGCTCCGCTGTGACACCACGCGCTGTCCTCCCGCAAAGCCAAGGACTGTGGGTCAAGCTCGTGCTCAAGCACGAGCCCGGTCAGATCTGGGTAGGAGAGCTCTGGCAGGATGGTGGAGCTGCCTGACAGCCTCAGCAGCGAGATCAGCACATGGGCTGACTTTATAAAAACTGCACAGTACAGCCTGTGATGATCAGAGAGTCCCCGGACAAAAGCAGAATGTTCAGTTCATGGGAAGGAGGCAGGGATAAGCACTTCCCTGAGCTGAGCTCACTGAAGCTCTTTGCCCAACATGCCCTGATGCTAAAAAAAACCCCAAAAAACTGAAGTAAGAAGTCCTAGATGCCCAGGATAGAAAATGGGGTTACACTCACGGGAAGCAGAACCACTGAGTACGGTCCCCCACCATCTCTGGATATTCCCAGGTACCTCACGGGCTGCAAGGATGCAAAAAAGCCTCCCCCAGACCTGAAAATTCCCCTCTCCGGTCCTATCTCCACCCGACTGGTCAGACCATCAGCACAATGCCCATGTGCCAGCCAAGCCCCAGGGCTCCCTTTAATCCAGACACTGGAGACTTTGCCCCATCCCTGGAGATGTTCAAAGCCAGGCAACCTGGTCCAGTAAAAGATGTCCCTGCCCACGCCGAGGATGTGGGATGAGATGAGCATTAAGGTCCCTTCCAACCCAATCCATTCTGTGATTCTATGATTCCCCTCCTTGATAAGGAAAATATCACATTTCAAAGCTCTAAATGGCTCTAAAGGCCAACACACAAAGAGCGAGAGGATTCTCCCAGTTGGAATTTTGAGCAACTGCCCATCCAGCTGGCACATCTGAGCAGGCTCAGCATCTCCTTTCGGAGTCCCAGAACTGGGGGGCCACCAAAAACAAGCAGTGGCTCATTCCTGCCTCTCTCCCAAGAGTTCCAGGACTTGGAGCAGCTCGGAGCGTGGTTTCCAAGCCAGTGCACGGCCCCTCCTGTGCCTCCAGCCAAGCTGTGACCGCGGCTCCTGCGGCGCTGCCCATAAATCCTGCAGCCCGGTAAACAGCGGAATTACGGTGCCCGCCATTGCTTAGCTGCCTTTGACACTAATTGCTCTGCGGAGTGTGTGCAACTGGCAACACCTTATTAAAAGTGAAATATATTATACTGTCCACTTATTGCGACTTTATAAAGATAAAGTATCCCGAGGATACGGAGCGGCTGCCAAAGGCAGCGGCTCTCGGCCTCGGAGCGGCCGGCGGATGCCGCAGCACACGGAGCCCAGGCAGGGCAGGCACTGACAGGACAAATGTATGCTCTCCATGAAATTCCAAAGAGCATTTCCATCTGGAGACCAAGGGCTGAGTGAAGAGCGTGCTTGAGAATTTCTCTTCTGTTCATCTCCTGCTTTCAGCTCCGGGATCATCACTCTCAAACCTCAGGGGAAAGGCAGGCAAAGATGAAACGCAAAAGGGCAGGGGGATCAATCACACGCTGCCCTCCTGCCAACCTGGAGAGGAGCACAGGGTGCCCCTCGACTCACAAAGTCAGGCTGATCATGAATTCACATTTTCCTACTTCCATACATCGCTGCCTGAACTGTGGTACAGCCTCTCCTGCCAGGACACAAACTGGGGCACCCGGTGCTCTGAGGGCGGGTCCAAGAGCCTGGTGATGCTCCAGAGCTCCCTATCAGCCCAGTACAGGGATTTTAGCACCCAGTGTATTGATCTGCATGCCTTCTCCTGTGTTTCTCAGAGCAGGAAGCCAAACTCCACTGTTTCACAAGGAAAAACATGCTTCAGATTTGGAGCTACAGCAAGGACACGTCTCTTAACACGTGTCTCTGCACATGCCTTGGGCAAGTCATTTTCCCTCTTTTTTCCTTGGCTCCCCTGTCTACAAAAACAGGTACAACGAAATTTCTCTTCTCCGTGAAGTATTTTAAGATCTGCTGGAAACAACCACTGTGTAAGAGTGAGACCTGGTATCACCGAGTTTCAGTAATAAACGTTTTGATCCAGGCCCCCCGGCCTCGTCTCATCAGGTAATTTTGGAAGAATTTTTGGGTTTATTTTGAATTGATGGGTTATTTCTGGTTGGGAACACGACAGACAGGAGGAAGGCAGACACAGGGGATGCCATCAAAGGCCCTTCTGCAGCCTGCAGTGCTCAGAAAGAGGTGGTGAGCAGCGAGGGCACAGAAAATCCACCCATGTGGGGTAAAAAATCAGCTTCTGGGGACTTCTTTCCAGTAAAATTGAGCTATTCCCCAGGCACATCACAAAAGTCATTACATCTACATCCCTCCTGTGCTGTGGAGAGTACAGACAACATTTATCACTCATTGGTCATCTCCCCTGTGGCAGAGAGGAGAGACCCACCTCCCACCAGCCCACATGGTGCACAAACACAGCCTGCATCCCACTTTGATTCCTGACGGAAACAGCACGTCCTCGGCAACGGATTTGAAATATCCGGAGTCTTTGGTTCAACAAGTTCAAATCCAAGCAGGATCAATACCTTCTCACTCCTGAGGTATCAGCAGGTAATTGGGTACCGTGCAGTGATGAGTAACCTACTTTGCTCAGAAACTGCAAACTTTAATCTTCATCCATTCCTGGTACATAGAATAGCGAGGGAGGAACAGATCAAAGGAGAACAGATCAAATTCAGCTGCATTTGGACCCAGATTGCAGAAAAAAGGACTCATTCTTAAGTAAAATGGCTCAGGCTTCTGAGGTTCAGCATTTTGAGAAACTCAAGTACAACACGAGGTAGAGAAGTCACCACTTCTCCAGTGCAGCCACCCACGACCCCAGTGCCACCTCCCCCAGGGTTTAGGCTGTTCCTGACCCCCCAACTCGGACCAGAGCCCTCTCCAAATTCACAGAGCAGCATCTGAGCACCTCAACCTCTCCAGATATCTACAACTCCCACTCCAGCCCTCTCCCCTTCTCCCACTTCCAGCCCTGCAATGCCCACGGCACCAGCCCTGGTGCAGGCAAGGAAAAGCTGGTCCAGCTTTCCAAGCAGGAAGTTCCCACCTCTGCCATGGAAAGGAGAAGTGCCAAGGTAGACTTATGGGCAGAGCAAGACAGAAAAGCACCGGGGGCAGCAGAACGACCGATTTGACAGATTTCCCTGCCGATCAAAGCTAACCTTGCTGAGAGCTTTTGACATCTGATTAATTACGTGGCACTGGCTCGCCTGAAAATCCCGAGTTTCCAGCAGCCCTCGCCTTTCATCCTCACAGCCCTTGGTGGCTGAACCCGCTCCCCTGGTGCCAGCAGAGGAGGGGATGGCAGGAGGTGGCTTTGCCAAAAGTCTTGGCCTGTCCCTTGAAGGAAGGAGATAAGGAGGGCGAGGGACAGCCGGGGACAGAGCCCCTTTGTCTGAGGTGCCTTTTGTCACAGGGAGATAGGAGGAGGCTGCCGTGCGCTGACATTTCGGTGACCAAATTAAAATGCACCGCCACAGAGACTAAATGTCATTAGCCTCATTAGAAGTGATCGCATTAAAATAAACAACAAAAAGAAAAAAAAAACAAAAAAATTGAAGTGGAAATTAGCCAATGCCATGAAATGAAATAAATAAATGGGGAGATCCGGCAAGGACCGCGCAGCTGATGGCAACGGAGCGGAGAGTCCGGAAGGGGCACGGTGGGAGCAGCCAAGGTCTCCACGGGCTCTGCTGCCACCCAGGAATGTGATGAGACGAGTCCACTGCTGGTGTGGCCCCAAAACGGAGCTGCCTGTTTGGGACAAGTCTATGGGGTCTTAGTCTATGGAGTCTTTGGGGCTTGCAGACTGTTCGAGGTTGGCTTTAAGGACCTCAACGCCCACGTCCCCCGGGGCTGGCGCTGCGGGCACTGCTCTGCCAGCGCCTCTGCATGCCAAGGGATGCACCCCGCGTGCTGCTCTAACGGGAAGGAGGATTCTTTTAGCAGCATCCAGGTTTCTCTCGGATGCTTCCCAGTCAATTACTGGCCAACACCAACCGCATTTGGCCGATGTGCTGTGACAGGACCGCCACGCGAGGTGGAAGGCTTGGTGAAAGAAGTGCTGCTTTGTCCTTGTGAAGAGAGGAATTTTTCCTCTAACCCCTCTTGCTATGCAAACGCCATTTCCTTTGGGGCGGGAGAAGTCATCAGAGGGCCCTTGCAAGATCCTGCTTATGACAGAGCAGATTTGAAAGCCCAGAGATCTCCTTCCCCCTCCTTCCCTTCTGTCAAAAATTATAATCATCATTTTCCAGCCTGCTGAACAATCAAAGTGTGGCCTATATTCGCTGGAGCTCCTTCCACATGCCGCATGCATGGCAACAAGTCCAGGAAACAAAAGCCAGAAGTAAACAGCTGGGAGAGAGGAGGCGAAGGGCTGGCAAGGGGACAGCAGAGGGACACTCCTCAGAAAACACGTGGGGAGCAGCCTGGCTCAGCCCAGTTTCACCATTTTGGAGCTGCTCTGAGGGCCAAAGCCCTGTGTGAAGACCTCTTCTTCCAGCCTCTCCAAGGAGCATGGGAATACACGTGCCTGGGAAGTTTGGTTAGCGGAAAGGGCGGTACCAGACGGAAGCCCAAACCCTCCTGCTGCAGGGTCAGCTGGTCCTCGTGTGGCTGAGGAGCAACCCATGGGGTGAGCCACACAGGACAAAGCCACGTGAAGCACAGGTAACCCCAGCTGCCCTCCTGGGAACCCCATATTCCCTGGAAAACCCCACCAGTGCACCAGCTCTGCTCAACCCTGCAGACATCCCCCTTGGCTTTGCTGTCCAGCCAGTCTGAGCTGATGAGGTCCCGGTCCCCGCATCCCATCTTGAAGTACAGAGCTCAGGGAAGCTTTCCTGGGCTGCCCCTTCCCTGCACTCTGCAGCCCGCTTCAGTCTCCAGAGCAGTCAATCCAGTACTTTTCACTAGCGCTGAATTCACAGAAAAGTAAACCTAAAAATATCTCCTCTTTTTTCCCCCCCTTCCTTGCCTCATCTCACACGTGTCCCTGGCACACATGACTCTGCCGCACAGGCAACAGGTTCAACTCCCCAAAAACAGCTCCTCCCAAGGAGGTGGCTCTCAGCACTGACGGGTCCCTGCAGTACCTGAGCATCCCAAACCTCTGCCCTCAGCCACCCTGCACTGTCTGAGCCTAAGCTGGGGCTAGAGGGAGAATCCCCCAGCTCCCACTCAGCCAGACCCCACAACACCTGGGCTCGCGTGTCCATCAGTTCAGGGGGGTGACACATCCCCTGCCGCTCCCACCGGACAAGCCACCTTGCCTGGTCACCCTTAGAGGGTGAAAACACGATCCCAGAGCTTTGGAGAAGCAGGCAGGGAAGTGTTGCTTCCCTCTAAGCATGAAACGAAGAGGAGCTCCCTGGAAAAACCCACCCACGGAGCAGCAAGTGTCAAAGCCACCTCTGTTATGTGCTGTTGCCGCACTGGTAATTATAAGTACCGTGCCTTCATTAGGCAAAGATGACTGGGAGGCAAGGAGATTTGCAGCAAAGCTGTTATTATTTTTAAGTTTAAACAAAGAGGAGAAGTGTGACAGCTGAAATCACTCCCCATCCTGCACACGCCAGCAGCCGAGAGCATCTTAGGGGATGCTCATAGGTAAGAAGGGTTCAGGGTCAGTGCCCAGTTTTGCCTAACTGGGGAGGGGAAAGGCAGGGCTGCAAAGCTGAGGGTGACCCCAGGGTCATGAAGGAGATAAAAACCAACAGGTTTTCCTCTATCCCCACCTGACTGCAGCAGAAGGATCCTCCTGGGTACCCTGCTCCCCCCCAAACCTGTTGGGGTTCACCACAGCACCCCGACAGCCTCACTCAGCAACTTTGGTCTCTTACCAAGCAAAGCACAAACTCGAAATTTCATATTCAAGTGTAAAATACGAACACAGCTGTTTATGCAGCTCAAAATTCACCATAACCAAATATTCAAGCCTTTGGAGAAGATTTTCAAAGGCGCCAGTTAGGGCACACAGCTCCCATCGGCGCCTTTGAAACATCTCTCCCTTTGCAGTTTTTCACAGGGATTCGCACCAGCAAAAGCTCCTCCACCCGGCCGTCTGCAACCACGGAATGCACAAAGGAGACGCTGTCAAAGCGAAGCTGCTGGAAAACGCCAAGCAAGGTTCAGCACTTTGGGGCACCCTGAAAGGCAGCTGCCAGAGCCACCGGCCCCGAAACCCGCAGCCCCCAGGGCAAACTGTTCTGGGAACTTGCGCTGGGGGGATTTGCACAGAGCAAGAGCTGTGTGTGCCTCTTCTTCTGTCACGCTCCCTCCCCACATCGTTTGGAAATGACAGCGAGTGCTGCTCCTCCCCAGCAGAAATAAAACGTCCTCTCAGAGGCCAGCACCAACCTTCTCCCTGTCCTGGGAGCCAGGGGATGGAGGAAACACCCTCTGACAGGGAAACTGCAGGCCAGGCCTCAGGGAGAGGCAGAGAAGACCAGACATTGTTTTTGGGCTCACACCCCATCCTGCTGGGACATCTTCCCCAGCCTCCCTGACTCGTGGAAGACTGATGGTTGCACTGCCTTATCCACACCTATCCCCAGCCACTGGGAGAGGACAGAAAATCCCTTTAAGCCCCTCTTGCTCGCATTGAAATGACACTAAAGCAGAACTAATGTGCTCCAGGTACTTATTCTCAGGCTTAGTCGCAGGGATCAGCAGCCCTCCACCGGCCTGGCATCCCCCGCCGGAGAGAGGTGACGGTCACGCCACAGGCAGTGGGAAAAGCGTGCTCCTGCAGCAGGGACCCCTTTGGGAAGGGATGGGAAGGTGTTTTTAATGCCTGCAGCGTCTACTTTGTAAATTTAGACGGGTTTTACAACCACCAAAGCCAGGCTGCCCCAGCAAGGATGAGGTCGCACAGAGTCTCTGGGAGGATGCAGAAAGCAGGTGCTGGGTGCAAGGGTGATGGGGGAGCACAGGGGGACACCCCAAGCTCTACAAGCTTCACCTTGATCCCAGTGCCCCAGAGCAGTAAAAAGCAGGATTGTCCATCTCCGCCTGCACTGCCACATTTCCGACCTCTGAAAGGAGCCACTGCCATGACAAGTAATTTCCCCCAGCCTGCAAAGGCAGCGATATAAATGTCTGAAGAGGCTGATGAGCATTGATTTTTGCCACCTGTAGAGCCATGATGTCACCCTGTAACTGCAGCTCAGCCAAATAGGTTCCCCCCCTGCCCCAAATTCCTTCCCCATCACAGCCCACCCTCATCTCAAAACAGCAGCACCCACAATGCCCAGCAGTTCAAAGCGTTTGCCAACAGCTTGACAATTAAATTACCCACTCACCTCCCTATCCTGCAGTGCTGTGCTCATTAAAAATCCTCAGCATCCTTCCCACCTCAGAGAGCAACCCATGTCCAGGAACCTGCCTCCCCCCAAGGCTCCAGATGACAACAGCATTAAGCCTTCGAAATTATTTTAGATAGAAACTTGTCTTACAAAGAAATAAAAAGCTGCAGAGTAAGACGCTCTCCATGACCAGAAGGGTCAGGGTTTCATTATTGCATTAACTTTTCGTGTCTTTAGATTCCACGAGAGTAAATTGGCAAGGAGACGACACGAGATCCAATGGGAAAAATGCATCTTTCCTAACAAAAATAAGAGAAGTGGGGAAGGACAGAGGTTGGGAGCAGGAGAAAGAGGAAAAACTGGCAAATAAGCTATTACAGCTAATAATAACTTTGCAATGCTATTTTCTGCAGGAGCCTTCAAGTTGTGATGTTTCCCTTCACTCTAATTACACCTTCTAAAAGCAGGTTCCCTTCTCACTTTAACCACCCCGCGTGAAACTCCCGCAGGATTTGGATAAAAACGGAAAGGGAAAGAGCTTGCACTTCAGAAACAGCCTCTGCATATCCCAGGGGAGCGTCACCTGTACAAAACCCTTGGGATTACGCCTGCAAGTAATAAACAGCTCAAAAAAAAACCACTTTGGGAAGGTGCAGGCTCCAAGAGGCAGCAGAGACCATTCACCTTCCCTCTGCCATCCATGACTCTGCCAACACAACTCGTGTTCCATGTCTGAAATCACTGCTGGGACAGGCTGGGCAGGGAGAGAAAACATCCGACCTCTGCAAGCCAGGCACAAACACAAGGGATTGGAGATGTTCAAATCCAGGGCAGGAAGGCAAAGCACCAAGCAGCCCAGAGTATTTCCCTTCCTCTAATGCAGGCAGAAGGGTTTGGATTGATGGATTAAGGGCTGAGCCCAGCCAGGCAAAGTCCTGGGCTGGTTTAGCTCAGGGGACATCCAAAGCCAAAGCAGATACTGCCGCTTACTAGAAATAAGAAGGGAAAGCTACAACCACATAAGAGTGGATCAAGAAGCCTCTCCCAAGTTTCCAGGGGCTTAAATGCAGCAATATCCCTTTTCCTTCCCTGGCACACACAGAGGCCAGAGCCAGCCCCGGCCTTGGCTTGGCCCAAAGAGCCACATCCCGAGGAAATGGCAGCAGGGCACCAGCAAACAGCAAATGCACCCTGTCAGGCCTCTGCCAGCTCCTGCAGCTTAAGGACATGTCGATGACAGCCCATCGAGTGCCACACGTCCTCCCATTTGGCCTGCACGGCTGCCTCCACCCATTTCTTTGCAATTCCAACCCACAGAACCTCATCCAGCAAGAGGGTGAAAGAGCCAGGGCTCTACTCAGCACGGCCTTGCTGAGGCACGCCTGCCCCCACACCAGGCACGCCTGCCCTGTCCTGCTCAAGACCCATTTTCAAAAAATCCCCTTTACATGCACAAAGTCGGGCAGCTCACACAGCCACGGCTCCCTCGTGCTCACGTGCTAAAATACAGATGTACCATTTTGGTTCCTGATGCTGCTGAGGAACTCGAGGCTCTGCTGTCAAGGGTTCTCCACCACTGCTCCCCAGCCAGCCAAAGCTCAGCCCAGGGGACGGCGCTGACCCCAGTGCTGATGCACATCCCAGCCCCCTGCCATCCCACGGAGTGGTGCCCAGCCCATTCCAGGGGGTCTCGTACCCACTGATCTGCCCAGGTTGCACTGTGACAGCTCCAGAGGACCCCGGGATGTGGCTGGTCCCATGGCAGGAGCCTCCACAAGCAAGTTTTAGCCCGAGAACCCTCATGTTCGGCACCGCTGTGGGCAGAGCTGTTTGCCAGCTGTGACACGAGTAACCTCTCCCCCGCCGGCCTCACCCTCTTGCCACACACACGGAGCCTGCACAGCAAAGCGCTGTAACCGAACCACGGGCAGCTGCTGAAATCACAGCCGTGCCTCTCCCTGCCCTCCCGAGTCCAGCGGAATTCTCCCTGGCCGTCATGAAAAACACATGTTGGGTTAAGATCGGATCCGAGCCTCAACACCCAGTCCCCGTCTGCTTGCACAGGGATGAAAATCTTTCCAGCTGCTAAAAGTGCACATCATCATCAAAAATATGCCGGTGACTCGCTCCCCCCGGCGCTCGGCTCTGCTGTCCACCCCCACCCTCGGTGGATGCAGCGCTCGCTGCCCCGCGAGCATCAGCACGGAGCCAGCGCTGGATGCAAACCCAGCATCTCCCCCCGGCAAGCCGTGGGGACGAGGCCAAGCCACATTCCGGGAGCCACCCGCTCAGTTCACAGAGGTTGCGGCACCGGCACGGCCTCCCCGGGTGCCTGGATTGAGGCGGGGGGCTCATTTTCACTTTGTAAAAGGGAGCGAGGGGCAGGCACCGAGTTTGCCTGGCAGGAATCGGGGAAGCACGGATGAGGGGAGCACAGGGAATAGCATGACAGCTCTCAAAAGAGGGAGGGTACAGCAGGTGCCCAACTCCGAAGGGGAAAAACTGCACGAGCCCATCATTTGGAGGCAGAGGTTGCCCGAGGGGACAGACCCTGCCCAGCTCGGGGGCTGCAGGTGTCGGCATCGCTCAGGTACCGGCGGCTCGGTGCCCCCCTGGGGGTCCAGCACGGCTCTCGGAGCCCCTCACCGGGAGCACTGGGCAATCCCCCTCTGCAGAGCAACTCGCTGCCTGCCTGCATGTGCGCGTTCGTGCGCAATGTGCGCGGAGCCCGGGTCCCCCGCGCGCAGACCCCGCTCGGGTCTCCCGCCTGCGAGCCCCTGCCCTCCCATCCGCTGGAGAAAAAGCTTTCTGCGCTACCTGGGATGAAGAGCAGGGCAGTGGTGGCCGTGAAGACGATCCAGCAGGCAGGATGGTACATCTTGGAGCTGCGGTAGGCGAGCGGCTGCTCTGCTTGCTGCTTGCTGCTGCCGCCGCTGCTTTTCGTCTGCGCTGAATTCTGAGCAGGTTTAAATCCAATGTTTGCAGAGGGAGGGAGACGGAGTTGGCGAGCTGGAGAGAGGGGGGGGAGAAGGGAGCAGGCAGTCAGGGTGTCTGATCTCCCCTTGCACACGCACGCACTCTCGCACACAACTGGCAGCGGGAGCACCCGGCTCCGTGCGTGCACCGGGAGCGCAGACCTCCTACCGGGCACCCATTGGCTCAGGATGCTGACTGACACACGCACACCCGCTCTTCTGCGGGCTTCGCTCCGCAACCGGCGAGTTAAATGCGGGCATCGACCCCCCGCGCATCCCTCCCGGCACCAGCTGGTGCCCGGGATGCAGGGAGCAGCCCTGGGATGCAGGGAGCAGCCCCGCACGGACACGGACACGCTCGCACCGGCTCCTCGTGCACCGGCCGCCTGCAAAGGGGAAATTTTTCGTCCCCAGCCTGGAGCTGGCTGGTGGGGCAGCCCCAGGCTTCAGCCGCTTGGCTCGCCCTGCCCTCTGCTCCCCTCGCCGGGAAGGCAGCAGCAGCTTTTCCTCCTGCTGAGGCAAACCGGGGAGCAATCCAAGCTCTTTAGCATGAGTGGGTGTTTTTCACACCAAATCTCTGAAAGCAAGCAGCAATCTTCCCTGTGCATCCCAACTGGAGACATGTTTTTTGCCTTCAGCATCTCACAGAGCCCCAAAAAGACACCCAGCTCGGGGTACCTGCTCCTGCAGACCCCCTACCCGATACCATCCCATACCAAGGAGTTTTCCTCAGGCTCTCCTTTCCTTCCAGGATGCCGCAATTTCCCTCCTTTCCCCCAGACCTCCCTCCTTGGCATGTTCCCACTGTGCTGAGCTCTGAGCATCCCCAGCACAGGGCTTGGACAGCTGCCCCTGCCATGTCCCCCTCCCACAGCCACTTCCAGATCAAGGCGTTCGCCAGTCAGGGTTTGAATTTGCTGCATTGCCCAAAAAAAACCCCAAAAGCCAGGTTGCAAAGGTTAGTTTCCAAAAGAATTAGAACTTATTTTTGACATTTTCGAAACAAAAAGATGTTTCTCATTTCTCACTAATTGCAGCTTTGTTAAAAACAGACTGTAAGCATTTTATTAATGCTTCAGGACAAATTTAAACCTTCAGTTTTGCTCAAAACAGTCTCTTTCCCCACTAACTCGGGGCTAAAGGTCTCTTTTTGAGTTCCAGCCCAGCCCAAGAGAACTTTCAGCCCAATGCTTCAGATTTCCAGCTAACCCACCACAGCTTTCTGGCGCCAGTGGCCACACACTCCACATCCCAGGGTTTCACCTCCTCCTCGCCTTACTCTCTGTTCTCATCTACCTGGGCTTGCTCTCAGCATTCCTGGATCCCCAGAACACGACGTTTTCCTGGATTATTTTCCCTCAAGACTCCTTTTTGCATTAAACCATCATCTCAGCAAGTGCCTGGCTGAGAGACACTCTGCATCAGGATGCAGGAATCCCAGAAGGATGACAGAACCACAAACACCAACTCCCACTACCTGCTACAGAGCTGGGGCCAGAACCCTTCAGCTCCTGCCATCCAAATCCAGACACAAACCCCTGATCTTTCCCTCTCCTCGAGTCTTTTCCCCCATTTCTCTCACCCACTCGTTACAACTTGATACCACCACATCCCCCTCCACGCACATCCCTCTTATCTGGCGTGATTTCCATACCCAGCAGCACCGGGAGGAGCAGGATCAGTGGGTTGGGTGCATAAAGCCACACCCGTGGTGCTCTGGAAGGGGCATCCTCACCCAGAGAGGGATGAGAGCCGAGCACAAGGTGCCAGGATGAACTTTCTCTGGCTTCCAGCCATTAATCTTCCTTCATTTTCTACTCTGCGTGAATAACCCACAAGTTTTTAAAAGCTTTTAACTCAACCATATTCCCACGGTATCTGCTGAAGGCATCCCACCTCCCGCATCCTCAGGAAAGCACCGAAGAAAACATGACTAAGAATTTAATTCCTTTAATTAAAGTCATGTTGTTTGACCTCTGAAAGAGCTAAATCATCCCACTGAGCCAAAACCAGCGAGCGGAGCGTCTCGCTCAGCCTGGGATGAGGACAGGGATATTTCTGTCCTGAATTTCCCTCTAACTGACACCCCAACAGATGACACCACGCAAATTTATCCTTTGCTTCACAAGTATTTCGGGAAAACAGCTGCAAAGAGGCATTTGGGATTTCCCAGGGCTGCCAGGCATGCGGCTGCATCCTTCCTGGCCAGCCCAGGACAGGGATATCTGTCCCCAGGGGAAGCTGAGCTGCTTTGGGGCTCAGCTGAACCCAGTGGCTGCAGCTCATTCTCCAAAACCCACACAGCGAGCTCTGGATCCACCCAAGGCAAAAAGAAATAAAGTTATCCTGGAGGAACCAAAGGAAATGAACAAAGAAATCATTTCTAATTAACAGAAATGTTTGATGGACTCAGAACAAACATGTTGCTCTGCTTTCAAACCCTGAGTTGAAAAGCTATATTTGGGTAAGTTTCAAAACAAGACATTCCTACTTTTTTTCTCTCCCACCACACTGCTCCCATTTGCTGCTTTTTTATTTTCACCTGGCAGTGATTCTTACCCAAATCCAGCACACACCGAGCTGCTCTCTTTGCATATATTTTGGCCAATTAGGCTGGCACCCGAATTGCCAAACACAGCTCTGAGGGTGACCCCGGAGCAGACCTTTGGTACCTCGCTGCCTTTACCTTCCCATCTGCAAAATGGGAACAAATGTGCTTTGATCAGCCAAACAAATCCATCACTGCTCACCAGCTCTGCAGGACCGAGCAGGCACTGGCCTGTTTCATTTGTTTGATTTCCAAGACACATAATAAAAAGGTGTATAAATATGTATTTAGCTGGTGGAGCTTTTCTGGGATGTTTGGGGTTGTTTGCTTTCCGATATCAAGCAGAGAATCTAAAATGCATATTTAAATTTGACAGGCAGCCCCTGATCGGAGAGGAGACATTCTGGTCCGCTGGGCACATTTAGACATGATTTTTGTGTGTATTTCCAAAGGTTTTTTTTTCCCCAGCTGTCTCAATGCATATTCACATCTGGGACCAGAGTAGTCTCTGGGGGAAATAACACGTTTTCAGTGAAGCAGAGGTTTCCTCACCCTCTCCTTGCACAGCGGGGGAGAGGGGGCAGAGCAGCGCAGGAGAGCGGGATAAGGAGCATCCCTGCTCCCTTCACGGATGCTCCATCACGACGCCCAGCCACCAGAGCAGCCTCCACTGGGCTGATCCCCACTGCCAGAGGTGATCCCTACAGAGTCCTGCATCACCACTGCCACGGAGCACCGGCTCCCTGCTGCTCCGGGTCCCCAGGACCATCCTTGCCCTGGCCACCTCCACTCTCCTTCCCAGCCCCAGCATCCCACAGGCTGTGCACACTCCCCCAGGGACCATCCCACCCGGAGCAGTCCCAGGGAACTGGCAGGCACCTCTCTGCAGGGCTGTGGCTTTGTAAAGTGATGCCTTGACGGGTGTCTGCTCACCTTGGAGGTGTAGGGGAGCAGAGTGGGAGCGCTGGGGTGGCAGGATGGGGAGCAAGAGAGTTGGGGTGGGCAGGATGGGGTGCAGAAGGGTTGGGATGGAAGGGATGCTGAGGTGGGCAGGATGGGGTGCAGGAGAGTTTGGGTGGGCAGGACGGGGTGCAGAAGGGTTGGGATGGAAGGGATGCTGAGATGGGCAAGGATGGGGAGCAGGAGCTCTGGGGTGGGCAGAAAGGGGAGCAGAGGGCTCCAGGAAAACAGAAAGCCTCCCAAAGCGGCCGTGCCTGTGGGTTTCACCCCCGTGCCCTCTCCGCAGCACCAGCCCCAGGCAGCCCCCTCCCTCCTTCCTGTCCCCTCCCTCGGGGGGTGTGTGTGTGTGTGCGCGCTCTGCTGAATGAAAGGCTACCCTTTTCTCCTTGACATCTTGTTAGAATGTGAATACAACAGCTATTGATTTGCATTTCGTGCAAGGAGAGGGAAAAAAAAAAAATCGCTTTTTTCGTTTTCTTTTTTTTTTAAAAAGACTCTCTGAACTCAGAGCTCCTGCAGGAATAAACAACCTGGATGGGGCTTGGAGCAACCTGGTCTAGTGGGAAGTGTCCCTGCTCGTAGCAGGGGGTTGGAATGAAAAGATATTTAAGGAGCCTTCCAATCCAAACCATCCCGTGATTCTTCGAATTGAGCACCAGCCAGCCCAAGCTCTGCAGGGAGAGCACAAGGACCCACCTGACCATCCTCCCCAAGCGCTTCTTCATCCTCACAGCCCTTGCCAAGGGCAAACACTGCGAGTTACCCCAGGCTGGGCCAGCAGCATCCACCCAGCCCCGGGGGGAAAGCAAACAAAACAATTAAGCCGGACAAGGCAACTAAATGAGCAGCAGACGCCAAGGGGGAGACAGGCTGGGGCTCGGGAGGAGATGGAGCAAGCAGCACTGCTCACCTCTTGGAGGTCCTGGTTTGCAGTGCCATCAGCCAGGCTCCTTCCACGCAGCTCCCCAACCACTGTGACACAGACGCCAACTGTCCTACCACCCTTCCATGGGGAGAGCATCCTGCTGCTCCAAACCAGGGCAAGCACACCCAGCAAGAAGGGAAGAAACTGAGGGGGCAGAAATGAGGGTGCTGTCATCAGTGGCTGAGGGCAAACATCTGCCCTGCATCACCTCCCCCAGCGGGTTGCTGGGGGGATTAATTAGCGTTTGGAAAGCACTTTGAAGATAAATGAGACTGTGGGAGAGCTCCTAACCAGGAGAGAGGTGGAGATGGGGATCTGGGGGCCCAGGTATGGGGTGGTTTCTTATCTGGTGTGCAAGCTGCAGCCCTGTCTGGGCCGGCGCCACGCGGGTGCAGATGAAAGGTAGAATGGGAAAATTTCCGCAGCGTGAAAAAAAACAGAGAAATCATGCGCATGCTGCTTGGGAAAAATGAGTGAGAGAGAGATGAAAAGATGGGATCTAAGTCTCTAAAAGCTGTAGAGACCTGCTATTGATTCTGGCTTGGGAAGAAGGGGCCTGAACAAGAGCTGGTGTGTTGTTAAGTGCACTTATCTCCTCACGTTAGATGGCAGAACGGGGCCAGATGGACAGGGTCCTAATTCCCGTCAAGAATCATTACCTGCCACATGCTGGATGAGGCACCTCCAAAGATGTGCTGGGAGCAGTGGAAAACGTGGCAGCACCAGGAGGTCAGGACCCCACAACATCCCTGGACAACCTATTCCAGGGCTGGAGCACCGCTGCCCTGGAACAGCTTTCCTTACGTTTATGGAGAATTTCTTGTACTTTGATTGTATTAATTGTGCTCGTTGCCCTCTCTGGGCACTCCTGAGGAGAGCCCAGCCCCTGCGCACCCCCAGGTGCTCCCAGCCACCCCCCAAAACGCCATCACCCTCCAGAGCACCCCGTCTCCTGGGAGAAATCCTCGTGGGAAGGAGGATGGTGGGAAAAGGCAGCGAGGGAGTTTGCTCCCCTCCTCAACCGTCAGGAGGATGGGCCAGCCCCAGGAGCGATGGAACACAGGGTACCCTCACACAGATCTTTGATCACAGCAATTATCCACTGTTGTCATGTACAAAACATTATCTCCACACAGGCATCAAGCTCCTTCTCTGCCACCCCCCATCCCCTCACGCCCCACTGCTCCAGGCTCCCCATCCCATCCTCTCCAAAGATGCTCTCGCCAGGACCGGAGCAGGATTCCCTTCTCCCAGTCAATGGATTGAAAGCAAAGGGATTTTTGTTTGCCTGGCTTTGATCAAAATGACTGAATGTCAGGTGGAGAGCAGGGGGAAAAGAAAGAAAACAGGGCAGAAATGATGCATCCCTCATCCATAAGCAGGAGACGGTTCAAGGATGAATCCAGGCATCGCTCACTGGCTGTGCGCTTCTGGGGGTTGGGTTTTCTCTTCTGCTTTTTTTTTTTAAGAATGAGAGAGAAAGAAAACATTTTTTTAAGCTTTGCTCCTTTTCATTTTTCTCTGAGTTCAGTGGCTTTCCTCGTCAAGCCTCTGTAGCTCAGGTAGGAATAGAGGGCTCCAGATTAAAGAGCAACACGGCAGCCAAGCAGAAGCCATCAAGATAACAGAGGACAGAGTCAGGAAAGACAAAGGAGGGAAATCTGCTTTCTGCAAGATTCCCACTCTCAGCTTTTATGTAGATTACTCCAGAAACAGGGATCAAGCTGCACATTTCACACTCCAATCCCGACCCTCTCTGCCTGGACGTGGGGTGCCAGGACAAGGATCTGCATCAGGAGCCCTGGCCTCAGCAGCAGGGCTCTGACAGGCATTTAATCCAGCCTGGATTTTTATAGATGCCTGGGTGGGTGGACAGACAGACAGCACGCCAGACTGACAGCTCGAAATACCTCTGCACGAGCGTGGGTAGACACCGAGCGTGGAGCCTCCTGCCAGAGCATCTCACGTGCTGGCGAAAAACCCAGCCCTGCAGCTCATCCCAGCCCTCACCCCTCTCCCAGGGCACCCAGGGAGACAGGTTTGGGAGGAAAATTGGTTCCATCGCTCCAGATCCCAACAAGAGCCCACCAGCTGTGTCCTGCAGCATCGCCCACCACGGCTCCTGCAGCCAGGGGATGCAATATTCCCTCTCCTGCCTCATCCTTGGGGTGTCCAACCCCAGCACTTCTCCTTGGGACCAAAAGCAACCTGAAAGTTGGGAGAGGACTTGCCCAGAGCCATCCCCCACATGGCAAAGGCAGGCACCCCCCAGAGCGAGGGCTCCAGCAATGACATTCTCCGAGAGTCCTCAGAAGCTCCCCAGGGAAGCCTCTCCTACTGGCTTGTTTATAGATCTATTCTTGGCTCGACTTGGACTCATTGCAGAAGCAGCAAGGAGCCTTTCATCCCGTGACCCCGAGGCACCGTAAAGAATATGAGCTGAGCCTTGTGGAGAGGAAATATTGTCCTCTCTGTTTGACAGAGGGGTCAGCCCATGTGTGAGGCCAGGCAGACAGGCAGCAGGAGGAGCAGGGAATAGCAAACAGGCAGGAGAGGCTTTGGATGTGCACGAGGAGAGAGGCGGCCCAGGGACACCACGGGCAAGGTGAGCACATGAGGTGCATCCAAAATTGGATGGATTGGGAGGGGCTCAAAGGGTGGAGGGCAGTGGCAAAACTCCAGCCGGAGACCCAGGGCTTGTGCTGCTGCCCAGGGGATGAGGGAGATGCTCCTTCCCTTCCACCAGGGGCATTCTGGGGGCCTTTCTGCTCCCACAAACCCATTGCCCTCTGCTTAAGGCACGGCGAGGTGGGAAATATGTGACCAAAACCCCATTTAGAGCAAAGCAGCAGGAGGGAGGCTGGGTGGTCACAAACTCCATGCAAACAGCCCCATCCTTGGGATGCTCCCAGGAAAAGGCCATCCTGGAGGTTGTTGTTGTGAGGAAGCCACCAAACCACCGTGTTCTCACCCTGCCCTTTAATGACAACAACTTCATTTATTACAAAAAGAAAAAAAAACAAAAAAGTGCTGGAATGGTGCTCTCCCAGCTGCAGGGCCCTGTCCCAGATGTGTGAGGGGACCATCTCCCGTTAAAAAAGGGAGATGCTCATGGTTGTGTGGCACCCCTAATTTGGGGAGGGAGAGCAGGTGCCGGGAGAGGGGCACCGCACCCTCACACAGCACAGAAAGTCTTTTCCATATGCTGCCTGATCAGTTATATCAGTTTCTTAAAATGCTATTGCACAGATATTTCAGAGGCATCCTGTAGGACCATCTGGTATGTTATATATTGCACAGAGCCCGGCCAATTCTCGGATCCTGCAATTTTATCTCCTCCATTTCATATGCGGCGCAGGCATTTTGCAAGGCGACGGGGAACGGGAATTTGTGGAGTGACGGAGCGCACGCAGACCGAAAGGCAAGGCCCAAAACCCGGCGGCAATGGCAGCTCCCGCCCATCCCAGGCACTGGAGGGGAGTTTTGGGGCTGCACGGGGATGTTTGGGGTCACCCAGCTCGCCTGCATTGCCCAGGGCAGAGCGCAGCTCTCTCCATCCCTCCCGCTTCATCCCTGCCTCCGACAGCAATGCTGCGGGGTGGAGACGCCTCCGGCATCTCACAGATGTCCTTTTCCCTGCCTCCCCCAGCTTTTCCAGGCGGCACCGTGCTCCCCACATTCCCCATGGAAGCGATGAGCTGCACTCCAGCACGTCTCCCGTGCAAACCCAACGTCCTCCTGGGAAGGGAGGCTGCAGGAGGGCAGCTCCATGCTGGGACTACCCTTGCCATTATTCCTTTCTCCAGGGAGTATGTGTGTGCTGACCTCTGGAAGTGTCCAAGGCCAGGTTGGATGGGATTTAGAGCAACCTGGGCTACTGGAAGGTGTCCCTGCCCGTGGCAGGGGGTTGGAATGAGATGAGCTTTAAGGTCCCTTCCAACCCAAACCATTCTGCAAGGCCATTGTGTGCCTTGGCCCATCCGAGAGCCCATCAGCAAAAGGCATCTCTGTCGTGGGGAGAGCAGTGACAGGCCCGGACAGGCATAAATTCCCAAGTTATCCCCACGGATAACTCCATGCTGCAAGAGCAGGGAAAAGGCCAAAAATAACCCCTGAGATTATTGCAAAAAATAGACTGAAGCAGGTGGGCAGAGCAGAAAGGAGAGAGCCCTGTCCTCCCAGAGCCACAAATTTTGATTTTTCAAGTGAGTGCTCCCAGCTCATCAGTCACACACTGACACCACTTCATCAACTCTTTCTCAAGTGACAGCAAAGTTTGGTGCTGCTCCACTCAATTTCTTCTGATTTCATGAGGAAAAGAGACATTAAAACGGCAGAAACGTTCTGATTTCCTGTGTTTTGCTGGCTCCCTCCTCTGGCACTTGGAAATATTTTTATTTTGTAATGGGTTTGGCCATGAAGTAATTGGAAATATGTCCTGTGTTCTCCTTGGACCTGCTCTTCAAGACAAGCAAGTCTTGCTTTGCCTCATCAGATTTTTGCCTCATCACATTTTTGTATCCTTGCTACCGTAATTAAAAGGAAAAGGAGAAATCACCAAAAATTTTACCCCTGCTAATGTCTAATATTAAAAAAGTAGTCAAACACACTTTGAGAAAAGCACTGTCAAGCAGAATTAGCAGCACTTAAGCACATCCACGTCACATTGCTTAAGGAAGATGCAAGAACCTCAGAGCCAACTCCTCGGGTGTTTCCTACCCAGAAAGATCTTCCCCTGACCACCATTAATACAACATCAATGCAGGTCTGGAAGCCCCAGGGCTGATTTTCCCCCAAAGGCACATTTTGTGGCTCTATTTTTTTTTTAAATAAAGATATGACCCTCTCCTGTGGAGATCTGGCACTGCCTTCGCAAAGGTTTCGGTGTCAGGCGTGAATTTCTGCTTTCAGTTGCATTTTATTCTTCTCTTAGCTCATTAATAAGCGTTAATACCTTGTGTTTGTGGCATTTAATATTCCCCCCAGCACTTCAGTTTTTCGTTTGAAAGGGACACTTCAAAAGCTTTTTAAACATTATTTTGTTATTGTTCATGAAACGCTCCTGACAGAAAACAACATTTCCATTCTGCTTTAAAACTTGTAAACAACCTTTCCCCTTTCTAAAGAAACAAAATGTGTTTATCCATCTACCAAATCCCAGCCAGTGGAGAGCTACAGGGAGCCTGTTAACTCCAGGAGCTCGGGGTGGGAGGTGTTGGAAAATAATAAATAATAATGCTGATTTCTCCATCTTTCCTCTAAAGTTTAAGGAATCTTGGCACCGCTACCCAGCATATTAAAACAGGTTTCATATTAAAACAGGTTTCATATTAAAACATGAGCTTGGATTAAGGACATTCACCCTTCTTCCCTGGGTGTGCAACACCTGAATAACCTAATTGAGGGCTCTCTGTTATAGGCCATGTAATTTAAACTGGTAATTAACAGCAGAAGCAAGTTCTGTTCCCGAAAGGAACTGAGGGTCTCATGGCAAGCACGTGGTTGTCCTCTCCCTTCCCCAAAGGAAAACCTGAGCCCTCCAGAGTGGGGATGAAGAGGAAAAAGGAAGAAGTTCAGAGCAGGAGGAGGGAAGTGTGTCATTGCCGCTCCAAGGCACAGCAACATCACCAGAGCCCCTCCAAGGCTGCTCCCTCCTTCCCCAGCACAGAGCCCTTCCCAGCCGGAGAGCTCCTGCTGCCCGTCCATCACTCCCCACACTGCTCTGGAACGCTCAGCTGGCTCCAGGCTACATAAATATTGACGAGGTGCACTCTTAAATAAATAGCTCTGCTCAAGCAGTCGATATTGACCACTTGGAGAAGGCAAAACAAAAAGGCCTGGGGGACGGGGGGTTTCATCCAGTCCCAAATTGGATAAGCACAGACACACCCAAGGTGCTGGCCCTTTGCTTGTGTCCTGACACCAGCTGGGACATGAGGAGGGAAAGAAAAGCCCTGGAGAGACAAGGAGGCAAAATCCTTGCGTGGCAACGATGTCTTGACGAGACATTTGTTCTTCTGGTTCTGCTGCCTTCCGGTCAAGAAACTTGAAAATTCAATAGTGTGAGTGGGGCAAGGGAGGAGCGGGGAGGCAGCCTGGTCCTCTGGGGACGATCCATCACAGAGGCAAGGCTGCCAAATCACCCTGGAGCTGCCCAAGTGTGTTTATGGAAGAGATTAGAGAGCTCCTTCTGGGGATCAAAGAAAAGCTCTCCCCCAGGAGCGTGCTGCCTTCAACTCCCAAATGCCCAGAGGACTCCTTTAGCAGCATCTCCTGCAAATATTTTCTTTGGGAGGGTCATGATCCCATGAGTCTCATGAAGGACCTTGGAGGGAAACAATACTTGATTTGAGGGAACCTCGCTTCATCCGGTTTCAAGTCAAAATTCCACGTGGATGCCAGCGTTGGGTTATTGGGATGCAAAGCCTCGAGTCTCAATTTCTAACCCAACAGGTATCCTGCACTGTAATTAAACTGGAAATTACCATTCCGAGTCGCAGCCCTCGTGCAGCCAATGGCATTCATCTCTCTGATATCAACCCATAAAAAAATAATAACTACAACTGGAGCTTGCTGGAGAAAATGAGCGTTGCAAGTCACGGGGTTCGGATCACAAGAGTTCAAACTCACCGGTGGCAGGAACCTTGCAGCTCCTGGCCCCTGGTAATAGGAACTTGCTTATTCCATGAACTCTAAAAGCAATCCAAAGGAGAATCATTCTTTATAATTGTTTTTCAACTTCTCCTCCAGCTGGAGGAATAATGACTGCACAATTCTCCTAACAACATGATCATAATCTATCAGTTCTATGAACTATAGAATGAACCCAAAGAGATAATTGGTGCAGGCTCTGAATGATAAACATGTCAAGATTATGATTTCTTTGCTTAAAAATGAAACGAAGATATGATTGGAAATGCCATGCTTGGGGAGTATGAGCAATATTCCCATGCTCCATCATCTAAATTCGTTTATAATTTGCATACACTAGTATTTTTAGGCATTGTTCGAAGGCAGGGGAGCTGTAAAACATTAAGATCCCAACCTCATCAGACTTTGTCCTTCAACGGCACCTTCCCAGTAAAGACCCCGCCGTGCGTCAGGAGGTCCCATTACCCTGGGAGCAGCTGCGGAGGTGCAGCTCTGCCGGAGTCTCGGGGGGTTTATCACCTCCTTCCACGGGGTTTTACAGCCCCAGAGACTTGCTGGGAGCGCGAGGTGTGCGCACACGCCAGCAGCCAGCTCAGCAGGCGATGAATTTTAGCGCTGCACCTTCCCGTCTGCCGGCTCCCGACGCTCCCAGAGGGACGACAAACCCAGGCTGACATTCAGCTCATAGCAAACTTAAACCACAGCAAAATTCTCCTGATTTCCATGGTTTTTACAAGCGCTGCTGCGCAGCCCTCTGAGGTTATCAGCCCACGGCGCTTCGTTGGGTTAAACCAGAGACAAAAGCACCACCAGCCCAAGCCGCGTTCGCGGGCTGGAGCAGCCTCTGTCTCCCCTCCTTCCCTGAACCCACCTTCACTTCTAGCAGGAATGCCAATAAAAAAAAGGAGGGAAACGGGCATCTCCCAAAACCTGACGAGGGGATATTTAGCCCAGAAATCCAACGCGCACCCTCATCCTGCACAAAGACGCCCCTCATCCCACAAAACCCCCTGTTTTCCCTGCCCACGGCACCTTTTGCAGCTCACGGGGACTGCCCGGAGAGCACCGGGTGGAAACGGAGCCTGCTGAACCGTGAAAGAGCAGCTAACACGTCCCTGTGCCTGTGCCTGCTCCTGTCACTGCTTGGGAACCCCTCGGGGCTCCCTGGGAGCAGGGGGGTGGGAGGCAGAGCCAGGCTCGCTGCTGGTTCCATACGGCACCCATTAGCCTGGCGCTGGGGTGGCAGTGACAGCGTGGCAGGAGCCAGCTGCCAGCCGGGCACGGAGGCATCGCCTCCCTCCTGCTCCAAAGGGGTTGGGGAGGAAGGAGAAGGGAGCTTGGTGTGCCCTGGCTGGGCTTTGCTGCAGCCCCTCCCATGGATGCTCCCAAACCCCTGCGCGAGGAGCGGAGCCTTGTCCCAAAAACCCAGCATCCCGCACAGAGGGATGGGAACCACAAAAGGGGACATCTCTGCTCTGGGACAGAGCCTGCAGGATGGGGGAACACCAGTAAAGGGGGCCTGAAAGATGAAAGCAGCAATTCCATCCCTTCTCTGCTAAAACAGAGTCCCTTAAAGCAAGTCTACTGAATTAAAGAGGAAACCCCAGAGAGCCACCATGCTCATGAATAAATTCAATTTGCCATCTCATTTTTGATCTTAAAAAAGCCAAGGCTCTCTAAACAAGAGACAAAGCCTCACACTATGCCTCCAGGCACCCGGAGACGAGCCCTCAGATGGGGCATAGGGGTCCTTGGAGCACTCAAGAAACCCAGCTCCAGGTCCCGTGTCCCATGTCAGAGCCCCAATCCTGGTGACCAAGCCCAGTGTCGCAGAATTGGTCACCGGACACACAGTCAGGACAGGAAGGGAATTTGCATTAAATCTTCCTATGACATTATTTTTTATTCTGCTTCCATTATTATTGTTATTTGCTTGGATTTTTCCCCCTCCTTGCTGCAGGCTGCCTAATCCAGAACTGCAGGGACACAGCCCCTCTGCTTGGGCACTGCTCCCTCACCCACCGCCTGCCAACAGAACAAATCCACCTTTTAAACAACAGCAAACCGAAATCCAGTGCGATGGAGGTGCTGAGCAGCAGCTGCTTGGCTGGAGACACCCAGCACCTCTGCTTTTATGAGACACAAACCACCACCAGCACCACTCCAGTGGGATGCTGCAGGCACAGAATATTTGGCCCAGCTCCTCCCAGAATCCTGCATCTGCACACCCAAGGCTGCCTGCGGCACCTGAGCAGGTTCCTAATGCAGCTGCAGCGCAGGGAGAGGAGCTCTGGCACATCCCGGGCACCAGGGCCGTGGGATGCTTGCTGCCCCTGCATCACACCTGGCCAGCTCCTCCTCCTGCATTCAGCACACTTGGGAGTTTTGAGTTCGCAGTGGGAGCAGGCCAGAAGCAAATCCAGACTGAGACCCCCTGGATTTTACAGATCCCATCACGCCGAGCCCTGTAAACCCCGGGGTTTGCAGCTCTGGCAGCAGACACTGAGCAGCAGGGACTACCAAAGTGATCTGATCACACCCCTCCCTCCTCAAACACCATCACTCCAGCCCTGGGAGAGGTATGAAAGGCTCCCTGATCTTTCCTGCATTTTGTTGAGTCCCTCGTGTTTTGGGAACACAGGCAGCACAGCCCAGCTCAGCACTCAGGAGCCAGCACTGAAGCGCACCAGGAACTCAAGCCAACTGAATTATGTGCTGTAATGTGTTCAAGAAACACTGACATACTTGTCAAACTCTTCACAATTCCTCCTTTCTCTTTCCCTTTTTATTTTTTAAATTTCTGCCTAGCTTTATAGATCATTGGATAACATTCAGAAAATCATGGGGATGATTTTCTTTTCTTTCCCCATCATTGCCATCAAATGAAGTTATTTGTGAATACATCTGCTGGAAACCAAACCAAACCAAACATGACAAGTCTATTTTCACCGTTGGCAAGGCACCGAGGTGCTCACAGCCCCGTGTGTCACGCCTGGCTGCGGCACCAGGAAGGCACTTTTAGGGAATAGGGGAAGCAGGGTGTCCAGAGGGCGACTGCAAGAGGAGCTGGGGTGGGATTTTACACCAGGGGAAGAATTCTCTCATGACAGAAGGCTCAGGAATCCGGAATACACAAGGAAAAGCCATCCTCTCCGATAAATACAGCAGGTTTTGGAGTTGCAACATCCCAGTGCAACCTATTACTAAGTCATTAGCAGTAAAGTAATATTCTAATAGTTACCAATTTGACTAATAAGCCTCTAAGGCAAAGGAAAAGCGAAGACAAAAGGCTCTGCCTGATGCACCAATTTATCCTGATGATAAACTCCTGAATCCCAGACAACCGTGTTGAGGCTTGCAGAGGTTTGCTGAGGGAATCCTCTCCTTCCAGGGAAACACAGGTGCTCCTTCCATCTACCTGCTCCTCTGCAGCATTTACATCTGCATTGCAAACCTCCCCAGGTTACACAAAATAAAATTCCTTTTTCATCACATCCCAGAGCCAGGGCACGACTCTCCCACCTTCTCCCAGCCAAGCTGCAAGAGTCCTTCCCTCTCCCAGCTGTGGCTGGAGACTCTTACTGGAGAGATGGCTCGAGGGCCACTGGAGGTTCCTGGACTTCAGACTTCAGAGCCAAATCCTGAGCTTTTGCCAGGGGAACACACACAAAGCCCCAGCAAGGGGCACAGCCCAGGATGGGAAGGGGAGCCAAACTCTGGCTCAGGCACACACCATGCTAATCGTGGCCCTTTCTGGATTTAAAATCTTGATGCTTGTGAAACCTCTTCCCAAGAGGATGCCTGGAATAAATTGTCATCTGATAATAGCTACCAGGTGGTGAGGGAAGAAAAAAAAAACAGACATGCACAGAATGTTTTGACTTCAAACTCATGTGGATTGTCAGAGAAGGAGTGTGTTTTGTGTCCCTTCCTCATCCCCACCTCCCCCTCCCCATTTTTACCCCTTCATGGATTTTTAAAAATTATTTTGGCTTTCTTCAAGTGTTCGGCAGATTCCCTGGGGCAGCGGCTGAGGCCAGAGGCAGAGCCCAGAGCAAACCCCCACCACTCCTCAAAGGCTCAGGGGTGGCCAGGTTGGGGTCTCCTCTTTAATTAAGTGAGCAGATGAAGAAAAGCCTGCACAGACATCCTGCTTCTCTCTCCTTCTCCCCTCCTTCCCACCTCCTGCCTTATTCATCTACCCCTTCCCTCTCTGGTCCTCACTCCCCATCATACCTGTAACCTTTCCCATTAACACCCACCCAGGCGGAGAAAACCCTTCCTGAGCTCAAAGCATCTGCTCTTCATCAATTTGCCACGGAGCTGCCTCAGCCTCGGGCGAGGAGCAGGCACAGAACTCCCTCTCCAGCCAGGATGACATTTCCAGGGCAGGGGCACAAAGGGCAATCCTCTCACCAGCTTCAGAGGCCGGGGAGAGGCAATGTCAGAGCTCCCTGCTGCATTTGGGGAATGCACATCCCTTTCTTCCTGTTCCAGGAGCCTGATGCTGCTCTGTGTGAGCCTGTGAAGGCACACACACACAGATTACATCTTGTTCCTAGCAGGAAGAGATATTGACTGGGAAAATATCAAAACTGCCTCTGAGCCCGCAGCACCTCGTCTCACAAAACAAAAACCAAAAAAAAGAGACAGAAGTTGAATCAAAGAAGAAGAGACACTTTACTACACAGGATATCCGAGGAAATTTGGGTCTGTAATGAGGATGTCAGCACAGAGAGCAAGAAGGAATTTTAAATGGAATTTTAGGGGTCTCAACTCACCAGGGGGAAGTGCAGCAGCGGCAGCATGAGCTGCCAGGAGAGCAGAGCTGCTCAGCCACCCCATGTGTGAGGGGACATCCAGCTGAAGGCACCGAGCAATGACAACCAGGAGAGCATCAGCCGCTCCCCTGCACAAGTGGGGAGACCTGCTCAGGTCCAGAACCACCCAGGCATTGCCCAGGGCAGGTCAGTGCTGCAGGAAAACTCAACATCCCAACCCCAGCCTTGGCTCTGTCTCCACAGCTCCATTCCTGCGTCAGACAGACACAACTCGAGGAAGAGGAAAGTGGTCACAGGCAGGCACGAAGGATGAGTGCCAGTCTCACATCCTGCAGGCAGCCCCACTGCAAGTGGAATTGCAATCGTAATGCAATCAATACCAACGGAAACACCGTATTTATACAGGGCCTTTCATCACTCACATGGAGTGCAGTCAGTGCCAGTGCAAATATGCCAGCATCTGAAATAAAATATTTGCCACACATCTCGTGTACGTGCAGACCAAACACTGCATTCGGGAGAGCCTTGGGATGTTGGAGGCTTTGAGAAGTTTCTGGGCATCCGACAAACTCGGGAGAAACAAAATAAAAATCCCGGGTCCAGCTGTACTTTGGGAAATAATAAAACCTCCATTCACATTGAATTCTCCTTAGCTTAAGTCACGATTTCCACATTGCTCTGCCTGTCAGTTCCCTGCCCTGGCACACTGCCGTGGTCAGGCAGTCATTAACCTCCTGATGGGGAGAAAATGGGGAGAAATGCTCCTGGCTGCCAGCGGCATCCAAATCCTCCCCACGCGGGCTGCACCAGAGACCTGTGGTCCTGCTTCATCCTGTGATGGGCGAGCACCCGAGCTCGGCGTTCCCTGCTGACACCCCTGCAGACACCTGTGACTGGTTCCATTAAGGTGAAGCAGCTGCAGGACTCTGACATTTGGGAAAGCACAGCCTTCCCGAGACTCTGGAGCTCGGCAGCGCTGGGAAAGCAGAGAAAACCATCCTGCCCTCGCTCGCCATCCCTTCTGCCCTCTGAATCTGATCCACACAGTCCATCACTGGCTCTTGACACATTTAATGTCTCAGTAAAGAAAAACATGATGTGTTGATGCTCCTGTAAAGCTCTGACAACTGACAGCCTAATGGCTTCTTATTTTTTTGCAGCTGCAGTTTAGAAAATGAAATAAATTTAGGTCCTTAAGCAGGCTGGCTGCTCCGTGAGTAACGTGTTTGCTGTGATCCCAGGCACCAGCTCTGGGCTGCAGGAGCAGGGAGCAAGGCTGGAGAGGGGAAAGGATGAGGGGTGGAAGTGGATGGGGGAGCTGTTCAGTACTGATTTAAGCATCCAAATCCACCCAGAGCATCCTTCGCTTCTGTTTGCTGAAGGCGAGAGCAGCGCCTAAAACTCCAGCTGCAAGCGATGCTGCTGTCCTACCCTGGAAGTGGTGATGGGGAAACAGGGCCCATCCTGTTACGGTGGGGCTTAGGATGATTGTTCTTATGTTTTTCAGCCAGAGGGTGCTGGGCACTGCCCAGGCTCCCCAGGGAATGGGCACAGCCCCGAGGCTGCCAGAGCTCCAGCGCTGCCATGGATGCCCAGAGTGGGGTTGGTGGGGTGTCTGTGCAGGGCCAGGAGCTGGACTGGATAATCCTGATCCATTTCAGGATATTCTGTGATTCCAGGACCCCTCTCTGGTTCCATCCACACGGGGAGGACTGGTGCTCCTCGGGCAGTAAAAGCCAGGAGATGCGGTCAAGGCTCCGAAGTCTATTAAGCAGCGCTGCTGTAATTAGGCTGAAGCAGTGGCCACGGGGCTGGAAGCATGATGGAAAGCCTTTCCTGGGAAAGGGCCGGGTCCTTGTGGAGCACACCCCAGCCATCACTCAGCAGCTGCTCGCCCAGACATTATCCAGCCTCGAGCCAGCAGACTGGAAACCCTTCCTCTGAAGTGTTCCTGAGGCCCTGAGCAAGGGGAGATGGACAGGGCTGCAGGCAGAGCTCGTGTCTCACCACGGAGCCTCTGGAGGGCAGGGAAGGAGGCTCAGGAGTGGGCACACCACAGGGAGTCCTGGTGGAGGAACCCACCCAGCTGCCAGCAGCTCCAGCAGCTCGGATGCAGCTCTCTCCCCAGTGCAGAGGAGGGATGGGGTGGTGGGAGCCTGCTGCCTCTCCCCCCACCCGTTACAGTCACCACAGCACATGAGACCCTCTCCAAAGCATCACACAGCTGGCAACCCCAGGCAGGGAGCTCTCAGCCACCCGGCTTTTGGGAGACCTTGGCATCATTTAGAGGGCACTGCAGAGGTAAGAGCAGCTCCGATCTTAATAATGTGGAACTCCCAGATTCAGCTAAAAGCCTTTTCTCTTTATTTTCTCCCCCACTAACGAACTCCTCTTAGGCCATTTCCCCCGTGAACTCTTGGCCCCTGTTGCAAAGCACAGCTTTGGCGGTGGGAGCTGCCAGACCCCACCAGCCTGTACAGTGAGCAACAAACACCAGTGACTTGTAGGGTCCAGCCCTGCCAGCCTGAAGGCTCAGGACACTCCTTTATGATCCCGCAGCTCTCCAGTGCAGGGAAAAGCCAAGCAGAGGGACAGGACAGCTGCAAAGCCAACAAACACAGACTCTGCTGCATCCCCACACAGCCCAACCGCAGTGCGGGGTGGGGGCTGCAGCCCCCTCGCTGTCACCCCCAAAATCCTGGTGGTGACAGGGGAAGCTCACACAGCCCCTCCAAGCAGCGTCCCTGCACTCACACCCCAGCTGGAGCCCAGCGGGGCCCGGTCCATCTGCACACACCAACCCCCCCAGGCACAGTGTGGAGCACAGACTGTTCCTTTCAGCACTTTTCTCGCCCCAAATTCCCTGCTCTCCCCCTCCCTCACTGCCAGAGGCTGTTTTTCTCTTGATCCAGGCCAGCTTCAAAACCAGGGCCACTGCAGCATCTCTTTGCAAGCGGTGTTTACTTCTCTGAATGCATTCCCGTCCGTACTCGGGATGACCCCGTTCCTTTCTGGAAGCACCCAGGACTTGGAAAAGGTTTGAGAAGGGAAGACAGTCTGCAGGCTGCTCTAAGGCAAAAGATGTTGAGATTTTCAAAGAGGGCATTGAAGGTGGGAAAGAAAAAGCAGCGCTAACTGCTCCAAAGGGAGCGAAGGGATGGGAAGCAGCAGGGGAGAAATTAGGGAAGCTCCAATGCGTTGGGAACATCGAGGCAAGGACACGAGCAACCTCAGCTCCCTGGCTCTGCTACGGATGAGTTCATCTCCGCTTGGGAAAGCTGTTCCATTCCTCCATGCCCTCCCAAAAACACCTGTGGCTGCAAGAAAGGCACGTTTGGGAAAGTTTGGGAGAGCAGGGAAAGGCAGAGAGGAGGAGAGTGGTAAATTGAGGCTCGATAGCTGCCAGGAGCCGGCCAAGGGCCCAGTCTCCCTCGGAGCATGGCAAGACACATGGAGTGATGAAGCCGCCAAGAAGTTGTAATCAGGACTAATAGTTTGAGGTTCTTAATATTCCTGCAATCCAATAAATCAATGGCGCTAAGTACGAGCGTGGGAAGGCAAGCAGGGGATTGACAGCACAAATTAGGCTGGGCTGCAGGGAGAGATTTCTCAAGCAGTTGGTTCCGTCTGAGCTCACAGGCAGCTCCCAAGTGAGGGGTGAGGTGAGGATGCTGCAGAGACGTCCCTCAGGTGAGCTGTGCCTCCTGTCCTCACTCCTCTCCTGGCATCAGCTGCTCCCGGGGTCCTCTACGTGCTCGGGGAAGAGAGAGCAGCCCCATCCACCCCACAGACGTTAACTCCTTGTTCCCCCTGCTGCTCCCCGGGCACTGAGAGGATTAGCTCAGTGTTTACTCTATTTCTTTATGGGTGTGTTTAAACCATCATTCAAGTGCCAGGAATTATTCTTGGAGATATACAAATGCTGGGATTTACAAGAGGATTAGTACCCTAAAACAGAGCTGCTGCTACTCCTCCTCTGATCCTCCCGAGGATCCCAGGAAAGACTGTCGTATTCCAGGGGAAAACCGTGATGCATAACCTTCAAATTAGGAGGAAGGGAAAAAGGCAGCCTGGCTCTTCCAAATCCTCTAGAATATACCTTGCAATTACAGGAGATCTAGACCAGATCTTAAGCAAATACCACAGCTACAACCTCAGCCAAGTTATAAAACATTCCTGCGGAGGGAATGACTCGAACATGTTCAGCATCCACTTTGGAGTTAGGGTTTAAGAGGCCATACAGACAGCTCCTATCAAATTTCACTTATTCCATGCTAAATTCAAATTTATCACAGCCCAGAATGTGTTATCAGCATCAAAAATGGGGTGGACAGATGTGTTTCCGTGCAATTGTCCCTGTGTTCACCACAGGACATCTGCAGAAGAACCAGGACGTTCAGCCCAGTCATCTCCATCTTCTGCTCTGTCCTCCAGAAATGAAAGGACCAGACTCACCATTGGAATCTCTGTATCCCTTGTCATATGGAACTTTTCCAGCTCCTTAAATCATTCTTGTCTCCATATGACAAGGGATTGTAAGGGCTGAGATTATTTTTCTTAAAAAGGAGACAAATAGGAAGTCTTATGATAAATGTGTATGAATTAATGAATGAGAGAGACAAAGTACATCTGGTATTTCTACCCTCCCCTGCCTTGCAACACAAGAAGTCCCCTTTGATTCCACTGAAATAGTGACAAATTCAAAACTGATGAAAAGAAACACTTTCCCTAACCAGCCTATGAAATCCGTCAAAGCCCGGAGCTCGGGAGGTTTCAAAGACATTTATATCAATAACACGGCTCTCCAGAGCTAATGGTCAATGCTAATGAAAAGGAGAGAATGAGTTTAAGGCCCTCTCTAATGACTGCAGTGGGCTGGATAGAAGTCCTGGATTTAGCCAGCAATTGCAACCTGAAAAAAACTCTACTTCACACATTTGCAAGTTAGGTGCTGCATGGATTTATTAGGGGAGGCTGTTCTCCCCAAATCCTCTGCTCCTGCCTGTGGTTCAGGGCCCATCGCACAACCCTGCTCTAGGCACTGTGAATTCAAACAGATCCTCTCAGGAAACGTTTGTATTTCCCTTCCTACCGTCCCACCCAGGAAAAAGACCACAGGGAGGTCTGGAAAGCTTGTTCGTTGTACACCAGCTTTCAGTCCCCGCTAGAACTGCAGCCTGAGCTCCCCAGTACTTCTTGTTTCTTGTCAAAACTCATCCATATACCTCACCCCAGAGTTACCAACACAGGAGAGCACCACTGCTCTATTTTTCCTGGGAATTGTTCCTTTGTCTTTGGTCTCTCGCTATCATGATTGTTATTGATATCAAAAGCAGTGCCCAGAGACTTCAAACAAGAGGCAAGCCTCGATTAAGTAGACACTGTAAGAGATGCTCCCTGCCCTAGAAAGCCCAGATACAAGAAGAAAAGAAAGATTTGAAAACATCCTCAAGGTCACAGAAGGAGCCTGCAGCACATCCAAGGGAAAAAAGAGTGCTGAGCCATCCCTGCCCGAAATTCACCCCATGCTACTGTTTTCACATCACCTGTGGCTGGAAGTTTAATGTGCTGGTTCTGCGTGTGCTGTGACAGGACCAAGCCTGGCCCACCACGTCTCCCTTCTTAGGGTCTTAAATCTCAGGACACGCACGTTACGAGGAGCTCAGCTCCTCCTTCCCTGCATCACCACAGCATCTCCTTCCTTTGCTTCCCACCGCGTTCTTCATGGTTGGCGAGGACCTCTGCCTGTGACAGCTCCTCTGGCTGAGAAGGACAGGACATTAAACTCATAATATTAAGGCCACGTAATTAAGGGCAGCTCTCCAATGAGTCGTGATAATAGACTGGGGAGGTCAATGGACCAAGTCAACAAGAGGGATGGACTCTTCCCAAGGGCAGCTCTCCCTCTCCACTGACCCAACTTGGGACTTTATTAGACAGCAGAACTCAGAGAGTGTGAAAGTCCTCCAGCACCTCTGAGCATAAATCACAACCCAAAAACCGCCTGAGCAGAATGGTGCTGCCCTGCACAAATACATTGCGAAGCACTGGGCACATCTGTCCCAGCCGTCAGCAGCTGCAGTGATCACTGTAAGAGGTTTGAACACAGCAGAATGTTCTTTACTCTGGAGTGTAACATGCCCATTATTAAGTGCTATATAATGCCGAGCTCCTGCTGTAAAAGGGTCTTCAGAAATGACAACATAAAGAATTAACGGCCTCCAAAACAGGGCTCAGGTGAAACCTGATAGTTAAAGCTGGGAGAATTTTATATCAAAATCCTGCAAGTTTCACAGGAACATAACACAAAGCCATAAATCACATTGGCTCTGCTCACAAGGTTGGTGGAACTCAGGAAATATAAAACCCCAAAACTTTTGATCAACATCCCAAGTCCTGAGCTTGTTACACGGTTCTGAGGCACTGTTTGTCAAACTGTTTACCAACACACCCTCAAATAATTCATGGACTTCTGCCAAGTGTAAGGCAAATACTACTCAAAATAATAAAGTTACAGTGCTGGCCCAAAGAAGGTGTAACATGGGGATGGCACGTGGAGGACATGGCTCATGATGCCCAAGGAATGAGATCTCTGACTGCTGTAGGAGTCCAGCATTGAGATGCAGCCCTGCAACCCAAATCCCTCTGCCCAAAGCAGGGACAGAACCATTTTTCACCCCCACACTGTGGGTTTCAGCATGGAAATGATGAGCAATTGCTCATAAAGACCATAAAAAACCACACACACACAAAAAAAAAAAATCCAAAAAAGAGCATGGGCACTGCAAGGACTCAGAGAAGATTATTCTTCAACAAGCCACCAGCACTTTTCCCCACATGCTCCAGCTCCTGTGTCCCACCTGGCCCTGAAGTGCCCAGCACTGCACAGCCCAGTGTCCAGTCCAACCCCTGTGAGACATTTTGTCAGAACGTGTGTATTAGCAACCAAAACCTGACGCAAGAATAAAGTCGGCGAGGAGTTTCAGTGGTTTCATTTAGGTCGTGCTGCTTCCCCTGGCCATGGATTATCGATCTCTGCGGAGAGGAGGCAGCAGCCATGGCTGATGCGCTGTCCCTCAGCCAGGGGTAATGTACGGCGCTGCCGGGATCCGCAGGTAACTGATGATCCCATCTGGCACGGGAGCGGGAAGTGATTGATTCACTCTCCATCCTGGTACTTAGACTTTTCACCCTCAACAGGCCACGAAGCCTCGTTCATCATCTTCACCAATCAAATGGGCAAATATCATTAAATCTGCAGGCCACAAGCAGCATCATTTATATTTTTGTCTTTTTTTTTTTTTTCCTTTTTTTTAACTTTGTTTCAAAAGTTTGCCACCTCCTCTTCCCACGTCCCTTACTGAAAAATCGTGCTTCCACCTGTCAGGAATTCAGTGAGGCAAAATGCAGAAGCTGAACAGTGGGAAGAAAGGATGGTGCCAGGCTTTGGTGTCCTCATCTCTCCCAAGCCGCAGGGGATGCTCAGAAGAATAGAGCATTCCCAAATTCTCTAGAGCTGCCAGGCATCAGCGATGTCAGGTTTGACCCCTGTGCGCTCCTGAACACGCCAAGGGTGTTTTGCCACAAGGTTGCCCCGGGGCACAGCATTTCAGCACCACCATGCAGGATATGGCACAAACCAGGGCAATTCCTCAGAATTCAGTGGAGCAGTGATGACCCATCCGTGCTGTTCATCTGCCCCCGCTGTTCATCATTCCCAAGGACAAGGGGTACCTCCAGTTTGCCACCACTGTTTGTTTAAGCACGGACTCATTCCTTAATGCACCTTTTCAAAGTCACTTTTTCCAAGCGCGGGATGCACCGACACCACCAAGCACAGGATGTGCAGGAAGGGGACACGAAACCCATCAGAAATCAGGGACAGCTTTGAGGCCATCCTGAAAGAAGCTGACAACTCACCCTGGCAGGTTCTGTCTTTCCCAGAGCTGTGTGAGCCCACTCTGTTTATCCCAGTGCTCTGACCAGCCCAGAGTCAATGCTGGATGGATGGATGGATGGATGGATGGATGGATGGATGGATAGCACTGCCAACAAGTTCACTGCTTCCCCTCCCAGCAAGACACTCCATTAGAAAAGTTTTTAAGAAATAAAAAGAAAACCAGCCGTAAACGCTGGGCAAAATAATCTGACTCAGGGAAATTTTCAGTGAGTTCAGAATAGCCTGGAGTGAAAATCCATCTCTAATGTGACTGAAAGAGCCTGGTGAAGGAACAGATGCAGCCTGTAAATTAAATCACCAAGAAGGGTTGGAGGAGCCAAATGAAATCTCCACCTGCCATTACTTCCGAGGCAGAGACAGGGCCGGGCACAGGGAAGGAGGGCGATGGATGGGCAGACGAATCATTTTATTAGCCTTAATTGCCATTTCAATACCATACCCATGTCTCCACATAAGCCTTCATTCTCTGCAAAGTTGTCAGTTCATGTCCTGAATGGGCCAGGCTTGTTATCAGCAAGGCGTTTACAGCCCCTGGGCTGTGCATTAATTAAAAAGGCTTTGTGCTGAGGCTCATTCATTAGCACACTGCTCCTTTAATCACTGCCTCTTCAGCCACCAGGACAATCTATAAATCTCCTCAAATATGAAATAATGAAGTGGAATGGTTCAATTTATTACAATGTAATAAGGCAGGATAATGTGGGGGTGGACAGGGTGGCACTGGAGCTGTCTCCTTGCCCAGTCTTCCCACCTCGTTACTGACAGCGACCATGAGCGAGAAGGGCAGGAGGGATGCAGGACAGGACGGAGAACGCACGGGACAGGGACCTTCCCATCTCCTGCCGTCCCTCCCGCACGAAACCCAGCGTGCCACAAGTCACTGAGGACGATGCTGAAAGCCAGACATGGTTCCTTGGCCTTGGGAGGGAGGTTTTGCCCTGAAGAAGTTCCCAAGATTCCGCTCTTTGATGCAGACAGCAGCATCCATCAGCAGTAGGGGAAGTCTCTCACTCTGCATCCCATTTTCCCATTTGCACCCCCATTTCCCCACCTCTCCTTGCTCCACCATTCCTGCAAGGATCCAGGTTTAGCTGGACAGGCAAGTGCCAAGGAGCAGATGTTCTAGGGAACATCAACAAGTTCCAAAAATCCACATATTAACTCAGCACAAAGCTCCTGTTTCCCCTCTCATGGCTCATCTCCCAGCAGCTGGGCCCTCCAGTCAAGCTGCCAAATGAAATGTGACTGTACACATTGGGTTAATTAACAAAGGGAGAAGGGGAACACTTGCCTGGCTTTGCATTTCCAAAATAAATGCATCAAGGACACCTAACTAGCGAGGGGACGCCAAACATGAGGTTTTTTTTCTCCACGAAAATTGGAGACTAAAGATGCCAGGGAAAGAAACAAAACTTTAGCTATTCTAGAAAAGCAGCCACGGTATCCAAAGAAAGTGCAAAATGAAAACTGCCCATAGAAAAGTTGACAAAAGCTAATTATGCTCCAGCATAGAAGGGAAGCATTTAGGGAAAAGCAGGATTTGTAAAGAACATTGTGGTGGGTTTTGAAAAGTTACTTTTCCCTGTCAAAAGATACCAAGTAAGACACATCCAGTTCACACTATAACAGCTCTGCAATTTGCCACTTTATTTTCAATGCTCTCCCTATTCAGTCTTAGAAGGCTTTGAATTCTTACGCACTGTTATATAATTAATGTGGTTATTAATATAATTAATACAACCTGTTGATTTATCCAAGTCAAAATTCGTTCCCAGGAAAGTGAGTTGTGATAATTTCACAATAAGAAAAAAAAATTAAACTATGAGAATATCCCATATCAATATTTTGTTTAAAATTGAAATTTATCTTAAAGACTTCATTTCAGAACCCAGGTTAGGATTGTTCCAGGTTTTTCCACATGGAATATGCAAGCCATTACCATGAATCTTTTTGACTGACCCAGCTTAACCCTGGTGGGAGGGGGTGCCCTGGCCCAGGAAAAGACTTGAGGGTTTCATTTTTTCTCCTTATTTATTACCAGAAGTGCATTCAAATGCTGTTAGAGAATGGGAAAATGATTTCTTCCTGTGTTAAAAAGCCCCAACCATACACACAGCTCAAACCCACAGCTCCTTAACACCAGCAATCTGCTAAGTGCTAATTTGTCAACACCAAACCTTTCATCTCCGAGGCTCCCCAAACGCTTCATTTGCTTGAGAGTCACTCGCCCCAGCACAATAAAATTCCAGATCATCCACACGGCGCCACAAGCGGAAGGTTTGGGTTCCTCTTCCCCTCCAGGAAGGGCTCCTCCAGGAGAAGGGCAACCAATTACTGCTCAAGTCAAGGAATTAACCCTGTCCCTGGCTACTCACTGAGTTTAAAGGTGCATTTTAGAGGGAACAGTGTGGCAGGGTCCTCACCATCAGAAGACTCTATTACACGGATCTTCAAAAAAGTTCATTACTACAAAGCTACGAGCATTCAATCCCATTAATAAAACACATCGGTGTATAATTATAATATTTGGCACTTAAATTGCAGTTTTCATCTGCAGCTCTCAAAGTATTCTCCCAGAGTAAATGGAGTCCCCCCTAATTTGAGCCGGTCAGAGTTTTCCATTTGAAGCTTTTCCTGACAGAGAATTTGATTTTGAGTTCAAAAAGAAAATCGCAAAAGGGATCTCTTCTTCCTCAAAATGTTCATTTCCTTCTGGTGAGGGATGTGCAGGGGGGGAGAAATCCCACAAAATCTATAGAATTAGATGGGGATGAAGAGTTAAAATGCTGCCAAGAGAGGAATAGCCATAATCTATAAACTTTTTTGGTGGCAGCAAGATCAGTTTTGCTGCAAACTGTTCGGGGTGTGTTTGCATGTAATCCAACGTTTGCTTTGGGGTTGTCCAGCTTGCAACATCGTATCAGGGATAAAATGGACAGAAATGCCTCATTTTGTGGACAAAACCACACCCTGAGCCATTTCTCTTCTCTGATGGAATCTCCAGACCTGGAATCTTCAAGTTCCTAAGAGCTGCACCCCAGGTTTGGGCTACTGGGGACAAAGCCACAGTCCCTGTGGGCTGACAGCAGCACCACCCGTGACAGATGGAGGGTGACAACCACTCCTCCAGAGCCACATCCTGGCCCCTGCCACAACAAATCTGCTTCCAGCAGGCAACAAAGCTGAGGAAATCAGAGATGACAATAAAAGTATCGAGGAAATTGTACGTCTGGGAGCCGGAGTCGGCGGCACACAGGGTTCAGCATTAATTTGTGAGGAGACCTGTGTGCTCGGGAGGTTATCCCAGGAACACCTCTGGAAATGATATCACCATGGGCACCCACCAGGCAGCTTCCTCACAAACCTGCTCCCTGGTAAACACCAATCTTCAGCAATTCCAGCTATTAAAAACAACTTAGAGAGGACTCAGATCTCATTTTGCAGAGAGCGCAGGGGTCTCGAGGACGGTTTTAACGTTTTCCTGCATTGGAGCAAACAGTCTATGGCTTCGATATGTTCAGCTGCTGTGCTGCTTCCAGGTTTATTAAATTTACAGCCAGAGACATAGCATGGCTTGTTATTTTTCCCAAAGAATCCCCAGAAGAAAGATAAAGTTTGTCAGCCATCAATCCGAACTCCAAGCTTGGAAAACGCGGGGGTCCAGGAGACCCCTTTCCTAACACCACACAACAACTCGTTGCTCCGTGTGCACATTTATTCAGATTTCAAGGAGGTTGTTATTTATGCGGTACCCCCACAGACACACACGCCTTTAGACACTCACATTGACAACAGCCAACAGATTAAGTAATCAAAGGCAGTATCCAGTGGGGAAGGTCAGCCTACCTGCTAATATGGGATAAATACCACTGCAGCACCTTGGGGCACTAGGAAATATCCCAAACCCCTCCTGTTCTGCAATTATTTATCCCCGTGGCTTCCTTCTGAAGGAGGGGATTGGTTTCGACATAAAAACACGACAGAAATTCTACTTTTTCCCCCCTGTTGATGACCAAAAGCTCTTTTCCTCTGAAACTGCTTTTCAATCAGCTCTCATTAGCATGAAACCCTTTCTGTTGACTCTGGAGAGGTTTTATGGCCCATCTCACATGGGTTTGGTGACCAAGTGGCTCACAGGACGATGCATCTCCGGGTTTCCCTTGGTTCTTCGTGCTCTGTGTGAAGGGAGATTCTCCCTCGTGACAAGTAAGAGGATTTAACGCTGCTCATCACGGACATCCCTGCGATGTCTGCGTAAAACCCCATCAAACCTATCCCGCTTTTTACAAACCCTGAGGAAGGAGAAGAAAGGACAAGGCCAGGCACAAACCACCAACATCTATAGTGCATCACAAGGGGAAGAGGTTGGGCTCCGGGGACATTTTTCTTTTGGCACTTATTGTCTTCTAAACTCCGCAATCTATACAATAGCTATGTTTGTAATCACTCGAAAATTTTCAGTTAAATGTAAAAAACCAGAAACAAGTAAATCTATTCTCTCTTTTGACTGTTTTATTGATTAAAATGGATGCCTGAGCTGCGGCCACTGAACCATGAAAAGCAATCTGTCTTGGATGGGTAAGAGATCGTTAGGAAATCGTTGTGCTGAGGCAAGAATAACTGTGCATGTACACACACGTGTGGGGCTGGGCACAGATACCCACGTGCTACCATGGAAAAAGCCACCTGCAACGAAAATTGTGTCTATATATTTCACTACCAAGTTCAAAGCAAGCTGAGGTGTTAGCCTGTCACAAGACCTCTCGTTTTCTAAGTTTCATCATTTCCCTCAGCAGCCAAACTTTGTCTCTGTTTCTGCGGAGCAAAAAAAAAAAAAAAAAACCACGAGGTGGGAGAAGAAAAACCTCAAGGTCTGTCATGTGTTACAAGCTCCAAAAGCAAGGAAACCACTCCTTGGGTCATTAGGAGATTTTCAGGATGATGACAAGGAGATCCTGAAGTTGATGTTTCGCCTTCCCTTTTGTCCCTGTCCTTCCAGGGCAAAAGCGGAGGATGTTAAACGAGTTCTAGACATCACCAGAACACTCAGTTTTGCAAAGCCTGACTGGTTCGGGTGTGAGTTAACCTAAGGCAAGGCAAAAGAGGGAAAAAACTTCCCACATGAAGCTTTTGCCACGAGCCCTCACTCGCAGATTCCCAGCCTGCAGCGGAGCTATCTAATATTGGCTCCTAACAGCCACGGGAACAGATGGAGAGCACTTCGCTCTGCACTGACAATACTCTGCCTTTGAAGCAAGACTAGCCTGACATCAACTCTGTTTTATCTCAGCACCTCAAGTTGAAGCTTAAATTAACCAAAAAGTGCTTTTTTGTTGTAGCCCATCACCATCCCACAAGCCTCGGGGAGTTCAGATCTGTAAATTCTCAGCCTTTGCAAGAAAATTCCCTCCTTTGCTGAAGCCAGTCCAGAGCCTGCTCATCTCTAGGAATCCTGGACCCACACATCATGCAAGGGAAGAGCCTAAAGAGAGGTCAGGTTTGGAAGATTTGCTGCAAAGCACAGCTCTGAAATCCTCAGCTGATGCTCATCCTCTCCAACGGGAGCAGTAGGAAACTCCTCTCCAAAGTCCACTTCCTAGCAGGTTTTTGAAGGCTGGGACTGAGGCCACAGCAGCTTTGTCCCACCAACACAGGTCCAGCAGAGGTCTGTCCTCATCCCAGCAATGGAAAGATCAACAGCAGCCACCCTCCTGTCCAGGATATCTGGGAGAGGCAGGGATGTGCTCAGCATTGGCTGAGCCCGGCTGGAAGACTGGGAATGTTCACCAGAGCAGCATCACTAATGAATTTAGCCCTGGAACGAGCTGTCATTTAGGAAGGAGGGGATACCCACCTCCCCACACGCTCGTCCGTGGCATTTGCTAATGGGAAGAACGAGGCACAACAGCAGATTCAGGCTGACTCACGCAGTTTGTACTTCTATTGGGTGCCTTTTCCCATCCACCCCCCTCTAAAGTGCAAGCAACACAAAGGAACGGCGCTGGATGAGAGGGGATCTCTGGGAAAGGTGCTCCAAATCATTCCTATTCTATTTATTTGGGTGTGAGAACTATGAGATCGTGCCTCCATCTCATGCTCCGGGCAGCTGCTGCTAGGGGGTCAGCATGGGGTGCTCACAGACACTGGGCAGCTGCCAAGTGCTTTGGGAAGAGCCCTCAAATAATTATAATAATTTTTAAAAATGATTGCTTTGATTTAAAAAAAAAAAACAAAACTGTAAGAGAACAAACTTTCAAATCCTCCAACTGGACAGGCCTAGAAAAGCCTTGCCAGGTTTTAGGGGGCAGTAAAACCTCTCGTGCCATCACCACACCACAAAGCATCACATAAAAGCAGCAGCAAACAAAAACTGGAGGGGGTCTGGAGCCCCACACATGAGCAAGACCACACTGACGTACCAAGAAGAGGCACTGAACGGGTTAGCATCTCTCAGATCTTTTAATATATTTTCCCTAATTAAGCTGTTCAATTCAGCAGCTTAAAGAGCTGCCGATAGCTGCTACAAATTGATTTATCTTTTGACGAAGGTAAAATTTGCTGGAAAAAATGAGAAGCAAACAACATATGGGTTTGGGAGGGATTAAATTACTTTGTCTTGTGTTAAGATTCAAACATATTCTGGAGGCAGGATGAGTCTTTTACAAGTAAATTGTTTTTATACTATATATCCATTTCTTTGTAAACAGAAGGATCCTCATTTGCACATCCACCTACAATACCTGCTAGGTAACAGAAGCAGATCCTTAAATGCCAGATGAGATCCCAAGCTTTCCATGGGCACACACACAAATAAAAAGCAATCATCCTGCAACCCCCCCAGGGTGGGGGAGAAAAAAACCTCCTGAAAACACAATATCCATAATAGACATGGCCTAGAGCAGTCTCTACATGGAGGGTCATGACCAGCTACCATGAGGGACATCAGGGCTCCAAAACTGCTCTGAAATTCCCAATCCATCCCTGCCTGTGAGCTGCAGTCCCTTCGGATAGCATCGGCTTAGAGTTAACACCACCACTTCATTATTCTGCTTTACTCATCAGTAGGAAAGATAAGGTGAAGAGGGATAAATATTAAGAGTAAATCACAGCCAGCCTGACAAGACCGAGGAACAGCAGCAGCCACAGCAGGGTAATTTGCTTGATCTCAAATGAGGAGTCTCCCTGGTGGATGGGATGTTATAACCTCGGGAAGGAAGACAGGAGACAAGGAGCTGGCTCCTGCAGCTCCAAAATCAAAACACACCGGGCTCTGAGCACTGATGTCCCCTCAAACACGGATCCCTCTCCTTTCCTCAGCAAAGCCATGCCCGTCTCACCTCTGCAGCAGCAAGGAAATTCCTCTGTGTGCTTCCTCACCCCAACCCAGCTTCAGAGCATCTGCAGATCCGTGTCTCCAAAGAGGGAGCGAGAGAGTTCAGCAGGAGGGATGCAGCAACAGCCATGGGGGGCTGCATTTATTCACTGTTGTTCCCCGCATCCCCTTTATCAGCTGCTTTGGACACACGCATTTCCTACACAAGCACATGCCAGACATCTGAGAGTGGATAATTTGCCCAGACAGGCAGTAAATACATCCCATCTCATGCTTCCTCTGAGAATAATGTGCTTGCCGGTGTCACCTGTCATGTAAATCATCACCTTGCAATTTATCCTGAGCTACATTTCAGCTGTTTCTGGACCAGGAGAAAAAAAAAAAGAAACCCTCAGAAGGTCCAGTAACTCCTTCAGTGAAACATGGATGCTTCTTCCCTGGCCAATATTCTGAATTTATGGAGGAAGAGACATCTACTGAATTTATGGCTTCCCAGCTGAATTTCCAACTCTGAGATTTAGAGGAGTCCTAGACTTTCTCTGAGCTGTACAGAAGACATTTACAGAAGTTTTTGTGCAACATTCCTTCAGCCTGTTCCTCTCTCACCATATGAGTAGCCAACAGCTACCCACTGAGTTACTGCAACTCAACAACTTCGAGGTGGGTTTGAAAAATCCCACGAGTTGCACGAGAAACGATATGCCTGTGATTTTTTTTTTTCCCCCACCCCAGGCATTCTTTATTTAAATCTTCCCGCAAAACCAGAGTCGTGTAAAGAGTTGGGGTTGATGGTGCTGCCTGGGCTACAGCCTTTCAAGGGGAAAAAGGAGAAACGATGTTTTCTTTCCAAAAACTGAGCGCAGAAGAGCTCCCATGGGAAGTTTCCACCAGAAAAAAAAACAAGACATGTTCCCCAGAAATCCATTTTAAGAGGTCTAGTGGGAGGTTCTGTAGTGGCAGGTTCTCTAGCGGAAAGTGTCCCTGCAGAGGGTTGGAACGCGATGGCCTCTAAGGTCCCTTCCAAACCAAACCATTCCATGATTTTCTGAATTTATTCCCAGCAGAAATTCCTCCAGCCAACTGGGCTTGTCAAAAAGGCTGGATTTAAAGAGGTCTTTAGGCAGCTTAGGCTGGCTAGGGGTGCACAGTCCTTGCTTTAATCCGAGTCCTCTGGCTGCAGAGAGAAAAAGCCGCCTGCGCATCTGTGTCTTCTCAATTTTGTGTTCAAAACACTTGAGAATCTCTCTTTTGTTCCTTGCCTGTCTCCCTTAATCCTTGCCTCAGTCATTATTCAATATTTGGTTTTGTGACTACATTATTTAACTTGGCGGAGCGTTTTGGGACGCAGTTTGCATAAAAGCCGCTATTTTTAAGCGGCGGAGGGGACCGTCACCAGGGCGGGGAGGAGACAGCAGCGACAGCAAAGAGGAGACCAAAGCTTCACCCATCAAAAAAAAAAAAACAAAAACAAACCCTCTCCAGGGAAAGGCAGTCACAGGATCGTCATTCCAGGGAATAAATCACCAAAGCAAACTCCGCTGTCAGTAATTTCGTGACGCAGAAAATTGATTCGTACGTTACAATCAAGGAGCGCCCTCCTCCATAATGTATGCTCGGCGTTTTAACATAATGATTTGCGCAACAGTTTTAATGTTTGCAGCCTTCCCTGGCTGTCAACCTGGAAGTACTGGGGGAAAAAA
>VXAD01013236.1:63358-85597 GCA_013399195.1 Dicrurus megarhynchus | reverse complement strand
AAATTTAAAAATCTCTTCTTCTTCAGAGACAGGATTAAAGGGAAAAAAAAAAAAAAATCAATCTCCGAGCAACCTCCTTTGTATTTTGTTGTGACAAGCCTGAATTTAAACAGCCTGTGAAGTCAAAACAACAGGAGAAATATCAATACACATTAATTTAATCAAGAAACACAACTCTGCCATGCCAAGCCCAACTTGGCTTTATTTCCTCCGAGGTTTCCGTGGGAGCTGATGACACCCCGATGCCTGCCCAGCCCCCCGTGGTGACTGGGGGTCTCCTCAAAGGCCCTCGCTCCATTTGAATGCTTTGCCACGCAGAAATCAAAATTCCTGGTGCCGCAGCTCCCCGCTAGCACATCTCCATCTCTCCGCCCCGAAAAAAGCTCATTTTGCTGGCAGAGCTGCCCCGAGTGGCCGTCCTGCTGCATCCTTATTGTGTGCCAGGGAGCTTTCAAAGGACAGGCAGATAAAAGAGTAAACATGATAACAAAAACTATCTCCAGCACACTTGACTCCGTCAAATCCTGGGCACAGCGCGACTCTTTGAAACAAGAATCTCATTAAGGAAGGGAGAGTTGAAAGGATAAGCCCCCGCATACCAAAGGCAGAAATCAGATGTGCTTGACCTTTCAAATGAATGTACATTTTCTGAGTGACTGTTCATGTCAGAGTAATTCAAACAGACACCTGATAATCCTCTTAAAAGACTGAAATTTGGATACTGGATTGAGCACAATGCGGCGGGATCTGCGGGTGGTCTTGTCTCTGTGCTCTGTCCTGCCCTTGCTCCCAATTTCCTGATGCACCCTCAAGTCTTGTCCCCTCCCTGGGCTTTCATGTCCCCCCTCCCCACACAGGAGATGTTTCAAGTCCAGGATTCATTAACAAGGAAGCATCTTCTGTGCTGGCACAGCTGGAAATGAAAAGCCAATGCTCCTTAACACAAATTAGGTGATTAAACAGTTTGGATGGAAAAGAGCAAGGGAAGAGGGGGATTTCCTTCCAGACAGGCCCCATGTACAAATCCAAGGACCATGAACCCTACCTGGGTCCTGCATCCTGTATCTCAACATAACCCCTGTGCTGGGGCTTGCTGAGAAAGAGAAACCCTCAACCCAGCCATGAACATTCCCAGAAAGTCCAGCGGCTTCACAGGGAAACCTTTACACGGTGAATGGCTGCAAAGGCAGATGTTCACTAAGCCAAGGATGTACTAATTACAGCCCAAAGGCTGTAAATGAACACGGAGAGCAACTGCAAGGTTTCCTCATGGACAACATTGCTGGAGAGGTCACCAGAATGAAATGCAGGAGTCAGCCTGAATCACCTTCCCGTCAGTTTTTGGATGCCCTGGCCAGATCTAAGTGCCTGCCCTGATCTTCGATTCCATTTCCACCAACATCTTCTGGGCCTTGTTTAGCACATCCACTTGTTCAGCACAAACAGATTCCACCAAGCCTTAGAGATCACTGATCCTGGGGAGTCAGCAACCCAACAGACACTGGAAGAAAAGGGGTTTTGGTGTCTATTCATGGCCCATGTCTATGAACAACCCCACAGAGTGACAGACCATGCAGTGACAAACACTGGGTTTCTTTTGAAAAACCCCAAAAATCAACAGCTTAGCATTTCCAGTGGAGTCCAGTGGTGGTTTTTGATGTCTAAGGAATCGGGGAGTGCACCAGCCTCGTGTTGATGTCACAGTAACGTCAGCCCCAGCCATGGCAGCACACACAGATATTGCCATGCTGGACAGGTACCTCATGGCTTCGTATCCTCAGGTGAGTCCTCCCCTTCCTCCTCCCCCTGGGCTCCCCAGCACCTCATGTTAATTTGATAATATTTGTTTAGATCCTTCCTGATGCTTCACCTTTCAATTCCCTCCGCAGCACATCAGCAGCTCCGGGTTCCCGCAGGAGCATCTCCATTGCCGGGGGAAGGCAGGACACAGCTCCAGCCAGGGAGGAGGGTGGGACTGGGGGGCTGCGCTGCTTCCAAGCCAGCCCCCAAACACACAGCAAGGGCTGCAAAGAAATCGCTTGGAAGTCAGATGTGAGGGGATGAACCAACTCATTTCACAAGAGATGGACTCGAGCACACTGCCCGTGCAGTGACACTCCAGGGAGCTGCCTCTCTCTGTCCCAGTCCTTCTGAATTCCAATGAACAGAGCTGATTTTGTGGATTTCCAATCAAAGCTCCAAAGAACCACGAATTCCAATTCCAAACCAGCAGCAGGCTCCCTGAGCAGGCTGAGCCCTGCTGTTTCCAAGGCCCTGTCACCACAGAACCTGGGCTCCATCCCTGAAAGGATTCCCATTTATCCAGCGGCTCCCTGAAGGCCACCCAAGGAAAGCTCTGCAGACCTTCCAGCACACTGTGGGTGTCACCAGGAGAAACCAGCATCTCTCCTCTGGTGGGGACTCCTCCCTCTGCCCTACACGAGACTCTCACATCCCACCTCCGAGCCCCGCACTGTCCCCAAAGCAGGACCCTGCTGGATGTGCCAGCAGCCACGTCCCTGCTGACTCCCAGGCGTGTTTTTCACCCCTCCCCTCAACGCTTCCTAACAGCTCATGAATTTTATAAACTAAACTCATTGTAACCAAACCATGAAATTGCAAATTTAACTCTGTCAACAAACAGAGCTTTGGCGGGGAGCTGCCGCTGTCGGAGCCTTTCCAGCAGGGAGGGAATCTCCTCCGAGGGACACTGCGCTCCCTTCTGTCCCACTTGGCCACGGGGCAGTGGCACACACGGGGTTGTGCAGGATGCTGGAGCATCACAGCCTACACAACGTCACAGCTCCCTCCCAGAGCTTCCAGCAGTGCCAGCCATTCCCCCATCACCTTTCCCTTTCCTGGCCATTCCCACCACGGATCCAAAGGCACGGAAAAGCCTGGGCAGCCCCAAAGCCCCGGGGCAAAGCCCTCCGTGCTCAGCCACAAAGGCTCAGCCGCAGCCCACAGGTCCGGCCAAGCCCGCCTCCCCCTCTCCTGGCAGCCCTGCACGTTGTGTCCATGTCCAGGGTGGCTGGCAGAGCCTCGTTAAGTTAATGGAGTGCTAATTAGCTGGCAGACCGAGGGGAGGGCTCGGAGGCGCTGCCTCATTGGCTCGGTGGAATTGGGCCATTATAGGAAGGGTGGGTGGCAGAGGCTGCCGCTGCCGGAGGGATGCAGCGAGGTCTCCGCAGGGACATCGGGGCTGCACAAACCATTTCACCCGTGTGGAGCAGCCTTTGGAGCAGAGGAAGTGGCTGCTGCCTGCGCCACGGACCACCACGGAGCACGACCAAGCTTCTCCCATCGCCTTCAGCGTCTTCAGCATTGGCTGCTGCAGCCCTTCCAGCGCAGTCACCCAAGCCAACCCTTCTTTCCCCCACACACACAGCTGCCAGTGACCAAAGGCGCTCGCTCCAGGTGGGAAAAGTGCAGCATGTCCTGCCAACACGCCAGTGCCACTTCATTCCAAACAAGCACGGTGCCACAGGGTGTTTCCATGACAACGAGCATCCGATATAGCCAGCGGCACCGAGATTCCAGTCATTCTGCTGACACCCCAGGCCAAGGTCCCACCAGCTCCAAGCAGGACTCCCAGGACAGAGCTCAGCCTTTGAAAGGATTTTAAACCAACTTTGCGCTCCTTTCCCAGGGTGGTCACAGCACCGTGACCCACTCGGGTATCCCACACACGGGAAGGACACAACGTTCCTCCCGTGGATGTCACCATCAGCTGGCCCTGGCACCGGCAGCCCTGCAAAATCCCAGCCCCGAGAGCAGCAGCAGAGCTGGGGTCATCAGTCACGGAGCTGTGCTATAGGCAGCCTTAAATCCCAGGCCTACCTTCCCATCGATCTCTTCAGCTCCGTGAAATTAAGAAAAACGCAAGACAAACACAAGCGAACGTCCCTGAGCAGGCTCTGTGAGAGGCAACCAAACAGCACCAATTCCCTCGAGCAAGGCTGGGGCAGCGCCTGGCTGGGAAAAACAAAACCCAATTCCAGCCAGAATGCCAATCTCGGCTTAAACATCACTCCTGGAGCCCCGAGAAGGGGGGCCCCGAGAAGGGGGGCCCGCAGCACCAGGCATTGCTGGCACCCACGAGCACCTCCAGGGCTATTGGGGGCTGCAGCAGGAGAGGGGCTGCAAATCCCTTTGCCATGGAGTAAATCTGTCATCAAATGCAGCAAGAAGCGACAAGGAACACCTGAAAGATTTCCCTCCTTCCACAGAAATCACTTCCCAGAGTAGATCTGTACTTTAAGGATTAAATGTGCCTGGATAACTCAACACAACATAATTAATGTCTATTTTCAACAAGCATCTCCATTCCACTCATCTTCTCTCTCTCTCTCTCTCTTTTTTTTAACCATCACTTTAAAGTCTTTCCTGTCCAACTGTGTATTGTGGAAGGAAAAAGAAAAAAAAAACTTGTTAAAAAAAAGAAAAGAAGAAAAAAGTAATTTAAAAGCTTTAAATCCAGTTCTCTGGTCTCCGACCCCCTGAAGATTCCTGCACAGAAAATAAAGTGCTTAGCTGCCCTCCTTAAAAAGATTTAATCTCCCATATTTCAGAGCTTGTATGATTAAACCCTACCTCTAATTCTGCTTTCGGAGCCACAGCCAAATCTCTGCTTCAAGGAAAGCGGTGCAGGCTCCTCTCCTCCCCTCTCCCTTTTGCACAGGGGAGCGGAGCTGCATCCACGCGGACGTGGGGGAAGAGCTGGAGGTAGAGAGGCAGCTCCAAGCATCCCTGCATCGCAGTGCTTCCTTGCCAGGCACGGAAATACCCTTTTTTTTTAGGCAGCTTTCAATAAAATTGAGCTTTCTGATACACAGCTCGGAAGGAACTCAGAGGGGAGGCAGAGCGGACGTGCAGGGCCAGCTCACACTCCCAAATATCATCAGTTTTATCCCATCCATGGCAGCAGGGAGGGAAAGAGCCTCGAATGAGCAAGGAGAGGAGAGCCAAACTCCAGCTGGGAGAGTTAGGGCAGGACAGAGCCTGAAAACCTGGTGTGAGAACACCCAAACAAGGTTTGTCTCCAAGATGAGATGCTCCCCACGGCAGCAGAGAACTCGATGGAAGTGGGAAACATGAAGGAAAGAAGACTTTGCTGCTGGATCCTGGTGAATTCCTGACAGGATAATCTTACCCCCAGCTAGCAATTATTGACCATTGATACCACACAAGAGAATGCCAACTTGCCCTGCCCCAGGCACCTTCATCCCAGGTCAGCAGCAGATGGAGCACCAGCAAAGAGGGCTGCAAAATAAAAACCTCACCTCTGCTTCAGACAAACACCGGCCCTGTCCCTGCCTTCTCTGCTTGATGATATGCACGGAGTTTGTTAAAATCCTGCACTAATAAGGTGGAATGTTTGTCGGAAGTTCGGGAGAAATCGGCTTCCCTGAGACACAGCACAGCGACCTTCACCTGCTGAAATGAGCAGGGAGCTCAAGGCCAGCTCCCCAACACAGCCAGCAAGCAGCAAAGGCGGCCCAGGGCGAGATGGAGACAAATCTCCAAGGAGCAGAGCGCTGCAACAGCTGAGAAGATGATTACTGACACAGGAACGTTGTAGCTCTCACCAGCACCAGGAGATTTGGGCAGGGGCTTGATGGAAAAATATCCCCTGACACTTCTGCTGAAGAACTTTTGCTGAAATTCCATGGGCAAACGATACCAAATCAAGTTTCACACCTTCCCCATCCCCTTGTTCAACAGAGACTTTTATGCTGCCAAAACCTATTTATTTCTTGCAAATCTCTCTGAGCTACTGCTCATGAATAGAAATGCTTTTATCAAAAACTGCTCACATTTTCCACTGAAAATTTTGAAACAAGTGTTTTCAGGGGGAGGCAGGTTGCCTTCTCTGAGAAAACCACATATAATGCCCCTTCGGAATATTTTTACTTCAAAAACAAATGAAAAAAAAGGATTTTAGGTATTTCAGCCTATGAGATGAGAACAAAAAACTGTTACTGATGCTTCTGGGCTTGGTTTCAAAGAACTTGGCTTCAGACATCCCCTCTGCAGCAGTCACCTCTCCTGGGTGTGTGCCCAAAGACCCCCATCACCCACCCCAGCCTGGGCTGTGCTGGTGTTGCAGAGGACTCGCTTTTGAGCCAAAAAGCACCGTGGGGAGGAGCGAGTGTGTCCAGGAGCACACAAAGCTGGGCTCCGAGCAGCCCCAGGTCATTTATCTTGATTTCTCTTCGCAATGCTGGTGAAGGCTGGAAAACATCAGCTGCGTTTGCTGGGCTTGAATTCAGCAGGAGGCAAAAAAACCACGAGCACTGTGAGGGCCACCCCCGGGGCTGCAGCAGCCCTGGTCCCCCAGGAAGGGGACCCCCAGTGCCGTCTCTCCCTGAGAACATCGCTGCCATGAGTTTCCCAAACAGCACAGAGCGGTTTGGGGCTGAATCTCAGCCCCTGCAGCACCTGATCCCTGAAGCTGCCGTAATTATCAGGGCAAAACACGACATTTGCACCGGCATCTGAGATGTTGTGCATCCCTCAGCTTTGGATGGTCAGCTGTTGTCGTCTCCTGGGGTAAAACACCACCCCAGAATCCGAGGCAACCCCGCTGTCCTTCCTGAGAGCCTTAATGTGCAGTCACTTTGGAAATCACTGCATCTGGTATATTTGGATTGCTCTGGGAAAAAAAAAATGAACCCTTTAGCTCCCTAATGCCAATCACTGAGTTGTCTCCTCAGCCCTGCTAAACGTTTCCATGCAGAAGAGAAAAGGCTGCTCCTGTCCCTCTCAGCACAGATCCAAAGGGCAGCGGTGTGTCTGGATAAATGAACAGGTAGATGTACTTTCATTAAAATCACCACATTTAAATTACTCACGGCCGAGATTGAAGACATGAGGTTAAAAACTTAATCGACTAAATCAGCTGAGATGCCGAGGGCTGATTATATCATTTAAAATAAATGTAATATTGGCCATCAAAAAAACCGCACAATATTATTACATATCAAAAGCCATTATTCAAGAAGCACAAACAATATCCTCCCAAAGCCCTGGCGGATTTAAGAAAATCACCCTCCCTGCTTTTTTGATTGTTTTTCTTCTTCCACAAACTGGGTTGGGAGAGAAAAACAGACGCCTTCCTGCCAGTCCCTGAAATCCGGCATCGGAATAAAAGTCTCCCTGGCTGCTTTCTCATCAAGGACTGCACCTCTGGTTTAAGGTTAAAGGTGGGTAGGCACAGGCACCTCGCCCAACCTTGCAAGGAATTTGGGATATACCCTTATGGTATCGAGGTTTTACCTAGGAAAATCGAAGTGGTTGAAAGCCCTCTCCTCTCTCCATTAATTGTCTTTTTCAAAGCACTTTGGGTTATCCAGGCTCCCTCCACTTCCAGCTCTACACCTGGGCTTTGTTCCTGCAAGCCACCAGCAGCCCCAGTGCTGGAGCTGGTGGCTGCCACCAGATTCATCCCCATGCCAAGGGACAGGAGCACTGTCCCTGCCTCAGCATCCTGGGGACAATACACCCGGGCATGTGGTGTCCACTCTCTACTTGCTACACCATCCACGCAGAGATAAAAACATTCACGCTCTTAATAAGAGCTGAAAAGCCCAGAAACCCTTCAGCAAACAAGGCCATTCCATGGAAACCCAGATCAGCTTGCCAGTCATTTCCTAGCCTGGACTGGGAGCTCGTTACAGCCTGGGTGTTATCAGTTATGGATGGCTCTGGTGGCCCTCGAACCCAGGCTGTGGTGCCACAAGGAGGTGTTGGCTCCGTGCCTGCAATCCTTGTTCCCCTCATCCCCTCCTGCTCCCCGTGGACGGGCAGGAGGAAGGACCCACCCCAAGGCAAAGCAGCATCACTAAACCCCCACAAACCAGGCCTGGGGAGGTGGAGAACCCCACAAGTCTCAGTATAATCGAGAACACACAAATCAGCCCCTGGGCTCCCCATTACACTGATTACATCCTAATTACAAGCAGCACCATCAAGGGTTTCTCAAACTCCACGTCTGTTCTTTGAGGCTCCGTCAGGGAAGGCTCGTGTAGGGCAGGAAAAGCACATTAATATGCGTGCGCCATGCCCACGGAGGAGACCACGGGCTCCCAGCACTGCCAGCCCGGCTGGGAGGCAGCCTGGCAAAGAGCAGGGCTCCCTGGGTGTTGGCTTTGCCAGGCTGGCACACAGCGGTGCCATCCCTCGTCGCCTTCCCGCTTCCCTGTGCCCGCGGAGACAGGAGCGTGTTCCACAATCAGCCATTCCCCTCGTTCCCTCCTGAGGGATATTTCATGCAACTGGGCACCCACCAGGGCTCACCCAGCTGCCAGGATGAGCTTTGCCCAGGGACCTGCAGCGTGGAGGGGAGGGTGACACGCAGCAGGGGGATGTGTCACAGCAGGGCTCATCCTAAATCCAAACCAGCAGGGACCAGGAAGAAAATTAACTCTTAATAGATAAATTAACTCTATCCCGGCCGAAAGCAGGACAGCAGGGAAGCTCCTCATCTGTGCTAAAGAAAGCAAAAACAGGATGCCCCCTTTCCTGGATCCTATCAGGATCCCCGATCCAGGGATCAGGCGAGGGCCTGGATGTGGTGCGGGATCCCCGGCACAGCCGCAGCCCCTGGACGGCCGCACACCGCCATCCCTGCGGCTTTTAGGACATGAAGCACGTACGGTGTCCCACAGAGCGTGCCCTGCAGGGGGGCTGCATTACCAAGCCATTTACTGGAAATGAAAAGCCCGAAGCCCCAAGCAGATGCAGCAGGGTAATTGCAGGGTTTTCAGGCGTGAGGCTCGCTGAGTCCGCACACAGTGCTGTGATCAACCAGGCTCCGGGAGCCCTGGCCAAAACCCACGCCATGTGCTGAAACCACGCCTGAAACACCTCCCAGACACACACACGGCTTCTCAAATGTTCCCTGCTCCTCTCCCGCTCTGGAGGAGGGAGGCTGGTGGCAGGAGGAACGGGATGCTGCACATCTGGCGGCTGCAGGACTCGGGACCGCTCCTCTCCCCACGCTCAGAGGTCAAACGGGCAGCAGGGCACCATCCACGCCAGGGTGCTGCTCCCCTGCCTGCTCCCCCTCGGCCTCGCAGGGGGTTTCAGCTGCTGGATGCTCTACAAAGAGCAGCCGGGAGCCAGCGCGGGCAGCAGAGGTGTTAAAATTCCCGTCACGGCCCGTGAGGAGACATCCCCAGCATCCCGCTGCAGAGCGAGTTAATCCTGCCAGGTTAATTCTCATCCTCAGTTCATTCCAGCTTATTAAAGCCAGCAGGCACCCTGCAGAGGATTCATTACCTGTGTCACTCGAAGGCAAGGCTGGGCCTTAATGAGCTGAGAAATGGGGTAGCGGTGCTGGGCTGGGTGCACGCTGGCTGTGGGGATAGCTGGGACTCCTGCAGCCCCGTTCCCATGACAGGGCAGTGCTGTCACAAACAAGGGCAATGTTCAGGTTCTGAACATTCTGCAAGGTTCCAAGCTTCATCCAGACACATCTCGCTCCCATTTCCTCCCTCACATCTGCTCTCCCCAGCTCTCCCCAAACCCCCAGCCCAGCCCAGCTGGCCTTGGAGCTCAACCTGGAGCTCACCAGCTTTTATTTGCTGGGAATTACTGGCAGAGGGCAAAAGGAGATGAATTTTCAGCTAGGTGAGTGAACACATTACCAGCCAGAGAGATGGCAGCTGCTGCAGTACATCTTCATCCCTTTAAATAGTTCCCAGCCTTCCCCCCGCAGAGCCGGGCTGGCTGTGGGAGAGAGATCTCTCCTAATTAATCTAGTCCTCTCCATCGCTGGTGAAACAGAGCCGGAGCTGGCGGATAAAATATTGCAGGAGCTAACAGAGGATGGCAGGCTTGGGGTAGCGAGGCAGAAAGCAGCGCTGGACTTCAGCCGAAGGGGTACAATTATTTTACTGCCATGCTATGCCTCTATTCCCAGACCTGTCTGGCATCTTCCAGCACCAGCCTGCCTTTTTCATCTGGGTTTTATCCCCCCCTGCCCATTTTTCACTCCACTCCCTTTTTTCTCACCGGGTGGCTATTTAATTTGTTGTATTCCACGCTTTCCTTTTCATGAGCAAAAAAAAAAAAAAAAAACTTGCATCTGAGCTTTCTTTTTCTCTCTTTCTCTCTCATTTCATTTTCAAAAATTTTGCGTTTTGTGGGGGAAAAGAAAGGAGGGGGGAGGAAAAGAATGGGATGGAAAATGCTAAAGGAGGCAGGAGATGAAAGTGGCTTTTACTCACAAGAGGGAGGATGCAGAAAGGAGTGAAGAGAGCATTGGATGCCACTCACACAATTATTTCGGCCGCACAGGAGTGAGACGTGTCGGACAACAGCTTTCAAGGGCTGCAGCAGAGCAAAGCCATGCCCAAGAGCACTGTGGAATCCAAAAAAAGCCAGGAGAACAACACGCTGGGAATGCTTGGGAATCACTTGTCTCCTGCAGGGGGCCGGGCTGATGTTCCCACCTCAGGAAGGCACTGCCTTCCTCCTCAGGGCTCTCCCCAGCCATCATCTTCCCTGGCAGCTCTGCTCCACCTCCTCACCTCCACCCACTGTCCCTGTGGATCCTTTATTCTCTCGGGAGCAGCATTTTGGGCCCCCTCACCTTCACCACCGAGCAGCTCAGCAAAATCCACACGCGCAGCCCCCAACGCTTTGCCTATTTAAGCAGGTCTGCTCAAGGAGGAATATTATCTGCAAGAAGCAGAATGTCTAAAAAAACCATCTTTGCTGGTGATCAGAGAAATTGAGACAACAAACAGAGCACAGGAGGGATGCAATCCCTCGTTTAAACCTGAGCGAGGAATCTGGCTGCCAGATCTGGGCTCTGCTGATGAGAGTGTTTAAAAACCAGTGGGAAGGCTTGCAATGCTCACAGGGCCAAATTCGCCCCAGAAAAAGGTCCCTGGCTGCCCGTTTGGCTGTGGCAGAGGAAGAAGCACAGAGAATGTTACCAGGGTTTGCCTCAGATGAAGGGGGAAACAAATTACTGTAGATCATCAAAGGTACCAAAGCCCTCACAGCCATCCTCGTCTGTGCTGATGGCAGGGCTGGCTTTCCTGGCCCCTGAAAGGTTAAAAATACCATCAGGAAATCAAAGTAAACGACACCTGGGTGCCAGCAGCCTCCCACCTAGAGCTGCCATGCCTGCCAGGGTGCCCAAGGCAAACGTGCTCACTGTTAAATGCTATTTCATCCTGCCTGGCTGGCCTTCATCCCCAGGCTTTTACCTTCTCTCCTCCCCCATAAGGCTTAAAAGAGCATCCTGGTGCTCCAGTGATAGCTCTCAATTACTGCAGTGCCAGGAGATGTTTGCATTTAATAAGTTTTCCTAAAGAGCAGAGCAGCGGTGCTTAAAAGGGATGGATGTCACAGCTCTGCCAGGCTGGGACCACCCCGAGGCGGCAGCTCCAGCTCCCAGCGCTGTGCCAGGGCCGTGCACATCCCCTGGATGGCTTGGACACCTTTCCCTGCTCATCCCTTGGCTCTCTAGCCTGGGGCTCCCTCTGCCTGTCACCACACTGTGCTCGCTGTCCCCAGGGCTGGGGGGAAATTCGGGGCTGCCGATGACAATCGATGGCCAGACCAGACCACCAAGCATCACCAGTACCTCCTCCTGGAGCTCCCAAATCCCTGACCCGAGCCCAGAGCACAGCGACACGTTGTTAGGGGAGCGGGGGAAGGTTTTCCCTCAGCTAACATCCAGCTGAGCCCAGCTCTCACCTCCTCCTGCCTTCTCCTTGACAGCACCACTGAGAGCATCAGCGAGGCACCAGCACCTCCTCCAGAGGTTCCTACCATGACTGGAATTTGCTGGCAGCTCAAGTTTTCAAAATACTGATGGCCGTTAGACACACTGTACAAAAAAAACCCCCACCAAAATCAGTAATTATCTGGGCTTAAGTAGAAATTAATTGCAGGCACCAAGAGCTTCCAGCAGGAGCGCGGGCCCTGCGCAGGTGACACACGCAGACGTGTCATTCCCACCGAGCGTGGGGAACGACAGCATCCACGTTGCCATGGCTCTGCAGAGCTTACAGGCTTTCCCACAGCAATGGTAAAAATAAAATCCAAAAGTATTCCGAGCTCGGATTTGCCTCCTCGCTGAGCATGGAGTTGTTATTGCCAAGCTGGGATATGATCCTTAACAGCAGCTCTTCCCGGGGAGAACATCCCGGCCACGGGGGGCAGCCAGTGGCAAAGGGGGAGCCCTGGCACTGCAGAGTGTGTCCCCTGGGCTGGGTGTGCCAGAGCCTGGCACAGATCAGGGACCTGGGAACCTCACCCAGGGCTGCTGGAACCCCAGCTAGGAGAGGACGGCAGATCCCCGCATGCTTCGGCGTGGGATGGCAGCAGCTTTCACTCCGCAGCTCAGGTGGGACAGAGAGTGTGACTGAACAGCTGCGCAGCACAGAAACGGCACAGAAGTGACAAAAGGCTTCTGCAAAGCTCTGGTAGTGCCAGGGGAGCGCTGCCACCCACAGCCCCTCCCTGGAGCCCTACACCAAGCCAGGAGAAAGGCACATTTTGCCTTCAAACAGGTCCTGTGCTTCTCAGATGTGCAATTCAGCTGCACCTGGATCCTTCTTCCTCCAACTCCATGCTCCCAGAGGAACAAACTCTTTTCTCAGGCCCCTGGTTGCTCTTTCCAGCAGACACAGATCAGCTCTGCATCTTTCCCTCGTGCCTTGACTCCAAGCAGGCAGGTGGAGAGAGCCCAAACCCTGCTCTGCAGACCCTGCCAGGATTAGTTTGCAGGGGCTGTTCACCTCGTGCCATCATTTCCCATGTCTGGAAGGCTGCTGTGTTATCTCTGCTGCCACCACAGCAAGCAGCTCCCCCTGCTCCACACGCCACCCTTCTCTGGAGGATTCCATATCCCCTCCACTGCACTCCTGGCCTTCTCCCTCCTCCTGCAGCAAACCTGGGGGCACCACGGGCTGGCAAAGCCAGAGTTACCAGGTTTGGGCTCTCCTTTCTCCCTGTTCAGAGACGGAGCATCCCCAGCCAGGCTCTGTCGCACCTCGACGAGATAAAGACGGGACAGGAGTTTTAAACTGTTTATCAGCAAGATGTGAAGCCTCCAAAAGGGAGAGCATGACAAATTCACCCAGAGAATCAGAGGCACAGAGTGCAGGATGACGACTTATCCTTCACCATACACACAGATTTATTAAAAATTTAAAATTGCTACATAGATCTAAAGGGCCGGGTTATTTATTTTTGCAAGGCTGATCAATCACACGTGTCCCCACAGGATACCAGACCTTTAACTACTCATCTGATTATGCCTGCTCTACCTGCTCCAGCCCCAGTGCTTAATATTTCATCCACATGGCTCCTGGGCAAAGCTGGAGTGGAGTCAGATCTCCTGGCAGAGCCTTTGGATTTTATCAGCTCCTACTCAAGGGCAGAGGTGGAAGGGAAGGAATAACTTTTCTTTTACCCTCTGCCCCTCCTTTCAAAGCTACAGATTCATCTCCAGCCATCACCAGGCTGAAAATACAGGGGTTTTGATCACGAATGACGGAGGTGACGTGGTCTTTCATCTCCCTGGGGAAGGGATGGCTGGAGAAGTCCTGGGAGTGACACGTGTGCTCAGCAGCCGGCACCTGCCCCTCCTGCAAACCACATTTTAGCAGCAGAATTGAGGCTTTCCACGGAGAAGGAAGGGAAGTGTTGGAAAGGCGGGTTTTTGTACTCTATAAACTGCAAGGAGGAGCTCACACCGCCCCCCCGAGCCGGCTGCAGCCATGTGTTTAATCTCACCCCCGTCTCAGCAGCCCACCCGCGAGTGCTGCACAGGAGGGACAAAAACGCAGCTCCGGGCTGGGGGGTGAGCCCACAGCAGGGCTGGGGGCCCTCCCCACACCTCAGCATCCTCCAGGGCACATCCAAAAAGCTGAGGGAATTCTCCAGCCCAACATGCTGGGGATTGCTGCTGCAGGGAGGCTGAGCTGTCCCCTGGGAGGGTGAGGATGCTCAAAGCAGCTCCATCAAGCCTGGATTTCACAGCAGACGCACAACCAGCAAAGGAGGCAACACCGAAGCACCTGTTTGGGAATCAGCAGCACTAAACACCTCCATCCCCACCTGTTGCATCTCTGGGCACGTTCAGACTCAACCCAGCCTCCAAAACCTAATCCCCATCGTTATCCCAAAGGATGTGGGCAGAGGAAGCGCTGAGGAGCAGCTGGGAAGGCTCCAGCGCTCCCCACGGAGCGCTCTGCATGGGACAGAGCTCCTTTTCATGCCAAGGCTGTGTTACTCCCTGTGTCCCTTTTGTGCTCGGGGCTAATTGAATGGTGATGGCAGCGCTAAGCAGCCCCCACGCTCCGAGACTGGAGCCAGCCGAAGCTCTGCAGTCGTGTAATTTTTTGCATGACTGAGTGTGCNGAAAAAAAGGAGAAAAGAAAAGAAAGAAGGGAGAATCAGGCCCTTAAACGGATCCATGACTGATGGCAATGGATGGTTGGAGGAGCTGAGTTCCAAAGAGGCCGACAGGGAATCGTCCCCCTCTGACCACGCAGGGGACAAGAGACATCCCCTGATCAAAGCTGTGCCCTCCTCAGAGCAGAGGCACTCTGTTAGACCTCCTCTGCAAGGAGCAATAGGCTCATTAGCAGACCCAGAGCTCATTAGGGAAATGCAGAGATGGCAATTACCCCTCCAGCCATGCTATGCCAAGCGTGGACTCCGTCTGGCCGGAGGGAAATTGATGGGAAAGCAACTGGGAGAGAGAAAAGCTGAACCCTGACCACTGAGAGCTTCCTCCCTCCGTGCCACAGGAAAACCCTGCAGAGCTACTGCAGACTGAGATGCCTCTTCTGAGAGCTCCTTCCCTCCTTTGCCAGGTTACATTTCTCCATCCAAGTCCTTTCCAGTGCTCCCAGTGGAGCTACAGCCACCCCTGGCTGCCCCGAGATGCCCAGGGCCATGTCCCTTTGTCCCTCTGCCTCTCAGGAGGTGCACAGGCCTAGCAGAGGTGACAGATCCCTGAAGCAAGGCAGAGGAGGGCGTCTGGCATCCGCTGCTCCATTTCTGCATCTCAACAAATCCTACAGGCAGGAATTCACCCTCCTGGCTCAGGTCCCTCAGCCAAAGCCAACATTAAACCTGCTCCTGAGGCTTTGGATGGCTGTGGGTGCAAAGCAAACACCCCAGCACGGCCAGGGCACATCCAGGGAAGATTAATAAAGCCTGGAGGGTTGACAAGGCAGAGGGTGAAAGGGAAGAGCTGGCTGTTAATATAATTCCAGGCACGCCAGGTGCCCCTATCGCCCACATCACGAGGAACAAAAAGAGTTTTCAGAAGAATCGCGGTCAGTTAGCTAAAGATTTATGAATTTTATTCTTAGTGCGCTTTAATTGCTCCTATAAATTAAAAATGAACTGATTCTGCACTGTGTAAAGTGACTGCATTCACCTAAAAAAATTGCACTTCAACTTTTAATTCCACTTCAATTGTGCACAGGCAGCACCGCTCCCACCCGGCAACCTGGGCTCAGGCCCTCTGGAAATTGCCTTGGCTCTCCCATTCCACCTCGGCTGAGCACATACATTTTTTAAAAGTTACCGCTGCGCCGTACAGAGCGACATTAATTGAGTGTTAACGAGCTGTCTGATCAGCTTCCCACTGTCCTTATTACCGGACGTCAGGGTCTCTGCAATGTCCCAATTAAACGGAATCAAAGAATACTTAATGCACGGTAAACTGGTTCCCAGCCACTCGAACTGATTACCCAGCTGTTCCCTTTATTTGGGGCCCCATTAAGCCAAGCTGCACAGTCTATATTGCCCAAGCAGCTCCTATATTCTGGGTTTAAATGGAGATTTTTCAGGAGAGGCTGGGGGAAGTTTGGGATGGCAGACTTGGCACCTCACATTTCATCCCAAAACAGGGCGGTGCAGAGAGACAGGACGAGAGGAAACGGCCTCAAGTTGCGCCAGGTTAGATACTAATAAAAGTTTTTTTCATGGAAAATGTTGTAAAACATTTGAAAAGACCACCCAGGGAAGTGATGGAATCACCATGCTGGGAAGTGTTCAAAAGACACGTGGATGTGGCACTTGAGGACATGGTTTAATGGTGAACACGGTGGTGGCTGGACCTGATGATCTTAAAAGTCTTTTCCAACCTTAAAGATTCTGGGACTCTATAACAGAATCATCATAATCCAAATGAGGCACCTGGACTCAGCAGGCATTTTTTAGCTCCTGTTTTATTTAACCAGCTCCAGTGATAAAGATGGAAAAGGAGAAATAACTTGGATCACTGAAGAAGAAATCCTGCCATCCCAATACCAACAGAAATACAGAGCCTACAAAAACCCACTGGCAACATAAGATAAGCTCAGGACATAGGGATGGACCAGCAAACCCTCCCTGCATATCTGCTCTGGGCTGGCAGGCTGCTTTGGCAGAAAATAAAATGCTTCTGGTTTGTTATCCACCTCAGCTTGGGTGGGAAACACAAGTGCAAAAGATTCCCCGAGGAAAAAAGTCCCCAGGCCCTTGCTGTACGCTCTGTGGAAATATCCAGGGATGCACGAGGCCTCCCAGCTTTGCCTTTCTTACTTCCAGATGGACTCATCACCAGAAATGGGGGGTCAGTGAGGTCATTTTGGCCAGGGGGGAAAGAAAGAGCTTGACAGAGCACGTGGCTCGCCCATCACAAAATTTCTTTGGAGCTCTTGAATCGCCACTCCGAAGGCTGGGAGCATCGCTCCCACCAGGCTCACACACGGCCACCAGGACGGCTGCAGAGACACCCAGCACATCCTCCTTAATGCCAACACTGCTCCAGCCAGGCCATACAGCAGTCCCACATCCCACGGGAAAACCCAGGGATGGGGCCGGAGCAGGGAGTCCCACCCGCATTTTCCAGCTGCAGGAGGAAAGCTGCTCCAGCTGTCTGCGGGCCCGGCGGTGACACCAGTTGAGATAAAAGAGAATTTAAGGTGCAGAGGAGAACCAAGCAGATCCTTGTAGATTGGAGGCGAACAAGATAAGGGAGCAGTGATTAATACAGACACATTACGCCGGGACAATTCCAAGCACACGCAATTTTGGCGGATGGAAAAACGCGATAGCGCCGCGTCCTTACAGTCCCCGAGCCGAGGTTTCCCTGAGTCAGCCTCAGCCAGCCACGCTCTGGGGGCAAACAAAACAGACTTTTAAGGATCATCAGCATCAAGTTTCAGGAGAGAAGCCCACGCTTCACCAAGGAGGGCATTCCTGGAGCTCGGGCAGTAACAGTTTCACTCGCTGTTATTTCACCAGACGTCGGCGGAGCGCGCAGCGCAATTATCGGAGCCTTCAGCTCCCCCTGCTCCTAAATGGAACAGTCAAGGAAAATAGTCTAATTTGACAATTTTCAGTCAGTTGAAATGATACGTGGAGGAGCTATGGAAGAGGGGAAGCTTATTATTCACTATTTGATAAATTATCCCCATTATGCGGAAGGCAAATCTGAGCAGGGACAGCATGGGGGGTTTTGGCAGCCCTGAGGGGCAGCGCTGTTGTGTTGGATGGAGAAACAACCCTGCTCTGCTCAGCCCCTGCCTGTGAAGCCACAAACCCAAAGGAACAGGAGGAAAATGTTTGGCAGAGCTGAGTCCAAAATTCATCACCGTCTTCCGCCACCTCCACGTACCCCTCTTCTCCTGGGAAAAGCCTCATTTGGCCACACTTTGCCCTGTTTTTCTCCTATTTCCCCAGCAGTTCTCATCCTGGTGTGGGTAACAACCCCAAGCGCTGCTCTGGGTGTGGATTCCCTGCTCCTCCCAGCCCCAAACGATGCTGCAGACAGACACACACCCCAAGGGGACACCCATCGCTCTCCCAGACAAGTTCTCTGGGATCCACGTGACCACAGACAGCTCCTCCCCGCACTCCTGCACCCCAAAGCCCATCCCCAGCGCTCCCGATCCACACAAATGTATTCATGAATTCGCTCAGAAAGTTCTCCCTGTGCTCGAGCGGGTGCTGCTTGTAATTGCTGGCGGCCAAAATCTGTTCTGTTTTTTCTGGCTGAGGTACCAGGCAATCATCAGCTGTAATTATTTCGAGTCTTGTTACAGATGGATCTCGGAGCTTTCAGTCTTAAACAGAATTCATTATTCAAATGCTGGCTCCAGCCTTCTGCAGCGGGGTGGGCACGGGCGCTGCCGGCCCCCCGCTGCCGCCGCCAGCGACAAATGCTCGTGGGGAAGGTGAGGATGTGGTGGGATCTGCTTGTCAAAGCCACCCCTGCAGCTCCCTGCACTTCCCAGCCCTCACACGCCTTGGCTCAGCGTCGATTCCAGGGGAATGGGGGTGTCTGAGGGGAGCAAAGCTGGGAGGCTGCAGGGAGCTGGGGCTGGCTCGGGATGTGGTCAGTACCAGCTATGCCAGGTCCAAAAAACTCCAAATTCCAGCTCCAAGCCCACTTTGGATACATGACAGCATGAGAGAGGAGCCCTGGGGACTCAGGAGTGACTCCAAGCACCTGGACAAGGTGTTACCGGACCAAATCACGGAATCATTTAGGTAGGAAAACACCCCCAGGAACAGGGAGTCTGTTAAACCCATCACCCCTTGTCAACTAAACCGGAGCACTGAGGGCCAGTCCAGGCATTAAATGGCAAAAGTGAAGTTGAAAAGGGAATAGATTGGAACTTTTTATTAACCAAACCATCGATTTCAGCCTTTTCTTTTCAATTTTGAGGCTGCAAAAGTCAAACACTCGGAGATCCTAAAAATATATCAGGCAGAAAATGTTCTCGTACCGAGGGAAAGCACCTGCAAGGATGGCAGTGGGCTCAGGGCAGGGCTCCCCGTGGTGCTCAGGCACAGCTACCTGGGGACCCGCCACTGAAAATCCCCGTGGTGACACTCCAGGAATCACAATTTACAGCAGGAGGACTCAAAGCCCGGCAGGAGCATCAGCTGTGGCTGCACAGTGTCTACCCAGCTGCACACCTCGCTCCCCTCTGGCTCAGAATTCCCAATCACAGAGCCAGCACATCCCTCTCCTCCTTCCGTGTGCATTTCAGGTTTATGACGCATCAAGATTTGCAAGGAAAGCATCTAAGTCCAAATTTTCAGGGTTTGTGTGGGAAAAGTAGAAAGGGGATGTTTCCTGGCTGCTCCCCAGGTCAGAGCAGGGGCAACAGCCAATTTAAAAAGTCAATATTTTCTGCAGGAAATCTCAATCATCTTTTTTGGGGGTTGTTTTTTTTTTTTCCTTTTAGTCCAAAAAGATCTTTTTTTTTTGGTCAAACTTTCCCAGGAGGAGGGGGAGAGGGATGCTCGTAGCAGGCAGCAAAGTGTTGCTAATCTTATGCACATACAAAATGGAAACACCGCTTCCTGGTGGGATTGCTGCTATTTTGTTTTTATAAAAATTTTAATCTCTGTATCCCTCCTGCTACTGTTTGTATTTTTCGTGTGTCTATTTGAAAAGCAAACAATATTGCCTGCTCCTGTGGCGCTCTGGGTTTGGGTTTTGCTTTACACTTATTTATTTTGCTCAGCAGTTTAAATTATTAGTCCCTGACCCTGCAAATATCTTGTTGCACGTGGATCCTGGGGCACACAAGCGAGATGTGCCCGGGGTTTATTTGCACTCATGAGCAGAGCCCTGGACCCAGGGGGAGGGAAATGAATTTGAACTCCAAAGAAACAAACTCTGGTGGTGCCCCCCAGCACAGTTTGAGGTTTGCTTGTTCAGCACCCCGTGGTTCAGTGGACAGGCTGGAAATGGGATGGGGAAGGGCCAAGAGGGGCTTCAACAGCTCTGGGTGATGCCAGGGGATGTTGCTGTGTCCCCCTCTGACAGCTGAGGAAAGAGAAGGAAAAATCCCCTCCTGCTCCATCCCACTTCCACCCCACTGCTTCAGGGCCAGGCACAGAGAAAAAAACAACGAATTCTGTATTATGTCTGAGTGAAACGCTAAAAAGAGGGGGGGAAAGGTCTCATTCTCTTTCCTGGAATGCAAACCTAAATAAAACCAGTCCTCCCAGGAGCAGCAGAGCTGATGAACCCTGCTTCCCTTGGGATTTACACCTGGAGGTTTCATGACTCAGAGGAAACAGCCTGTGGGGCTGGGGGAAGCTTCCCCCCAAAGAGAGGTTCAAGATCTGTGCTTTTGGGATCCCCCAATCCCAGTTAAACCCTGCACCACAGCAGGATGCTAAACCTGGGTCAAACCATGCTGCTCCTATTCCCCTTCACTCCCTTTTTCTTTCTCTGTCTTTCCCCACAGAATCAGCTGGACCCGGCTCTTTCCCATCCCAAAACCCAGCCTGAGACCCCCCCCATCCCACTGGGGTGTTTACAGAGCTTGTTCCTACACTTCCCAGCCAGCAATCCAGCCCTGCCCCCTACAAATAATCTCAGTATCAGCCAAAACCAGGGAGAAAATTCCTACCTGGGCAGCAAACAGCAAACCCAGCCCCAAAACCCCCCCAGAAAAATGAGGTTTCACCTCAGTGCACCCAAAACTGGGAGCTCAGCAGCTCCGCTCTCCCTCCTTCCCTGGCAGTTTTGGGGTGCCCAGGGAATGGGGGACCCTCTGTCCCCTAGGACACCGTTCCCTGCATCCCCAAAGGACAAGAGAGCCCAGCCCTCCTGTGCTGAAGCAGCGCTAGGGCCACCACCGTGGGGATGGAACCCACAAAACCAACTCCTGCTTAGAACCCAACTAAAAAAAAACTTTTAATTCCTCTGGGAATTCAGTATTAAGCTGTTCCTCCCCAGGCTGAGCCACATGGAGAGCTCTCTGAGGAGCTGGGTGATGCTCGGGCACACTCAGGGACACTTGGTGACACTAAACACAAGCCCTACACTTGGAGGGGGGTGGTTTTGGGGAATGCTCCTTGTAAATCATTTTGCCATGGGGTATCAGAAGGGGATGAGAGGAGTTTGTTTCCCTGCAGCCTTGCAGCAGCTCTCAGACAGCCCACAGCAGAGTTTGGGGGTGATTTGCACAACATGGCTCCCTCTCAGAGGGAGAAAAACACCAAAATTCCCTTTCCTGAACCGGCAGAGCTGAGAAGAGACAGCTGGACACAGCAAGAATTACCTTCACCTATTAAAAACCCCAACATTTCCCTTGTAGCTGAGGAATTAAACCCAAAAAATAAAGACATCCACGACTCACCCTCAGCCTCCTCCACACCCTCCAGCTCTCCCACTCTGCAGGATGAACCTCCCCCTCCAGGGGCTCCCAGCCGACCTAAAGCACCTACCCAGGTGTGCTGGGATGGGGTGGGCTGGGGTAATCATCCCAAATTCCCCACAGCAGGGCAGCCTCTGGATGGGGCCCTCGCTGGCAAGTGAAAAATGTGTTGTGAATTAAAAACGTGGGGGAAAAGCACGGGTGTATCAGCCTCAAACCCCAAATGCCCTGATTGTTAGTGAGGAGCTTCATTTTTCATACTAGAGTGGAACTGGGGAGGGGTTTCCTGGAATCGTTTGGGTCAGAAAACACCTCTAAGATCTGATTCCAGCCTTTTGAGCACCCCCACCCTGCCCAGACCTGGGGGTTTGGGGTGCTGGGGGCAGGGTCCCAAAACCAAACCTGTTCTAAAGGTGCTCTAAAATCCCAGCAGGAGCACAGGGACGTGGGGGAAGCCTGCATCCAGGAATTTGGGAGGGAGAGGGGAGCAAAATTCACCCCCTCACCCCCCCCCAGGGATGGGGATGTGCAACCCCCCAGGTCACAGCTGACCCCCAGAGGTGCTGCAGGTCCTGAGGAGCACAAGCAGGACCCCGAAATTTCACCCAAACCCACACCAACAGGGATATTTATTTCTGCCAGTTTACACACAGCTTTTGTGTCTCGCTGAAAAACAAAAGCCCTGAAGAAACGCAATTAAAATATTATAATTATTGGCAGTGGAGTATTTGCTTTTATCGGCTCCTATTTAAAAAGATGCAAATAGGGGCGTTTTTAGCATTCCAGTCAGCCCGGCTGCCTCCTGCAGGGATGGAAATATTTGCTTTAGTCAACTTTGTTGTGCTGATTTTCCTACTTTCCCTTATTTTCCCCTTTTTTCCCATCATTACACTCACTCCCCGTCCCTGGCACCGAGTCCTCCTTGCCGGTTTTGTCTTTTCCCTGGGCTGAGCCCCGTACCTGGGGGGTCCCCAACGCCCCAGGGGGACACTGAACCCCCCTTCCCATGCCCGAACCCCCCAAGCTGGGGGGAATCAGGAACCCGGGGGGGGTGCAGGGCTGGAGGGGGCAGGGGGGATTTGGG
>VXAD01013236.1:48063-62879 GCA_013399195.1 Dicrurus megarhynchus | reverse complement strand
CCATGGGCTGGGTGACATGGGCTGTGTGCCATGGGCTGTGTGACACGGGCTGGGTGACATGGAGTGGGTGACATGTGCAATGTGCCATGGGCTGGGTGACATGGGCTTTGTGCCATGGGCTGGGTGACATGGACTGGGTGACATGGACTGGGTGACATGGGCTGTGTGACACGGGCCATGTGCTGTGTGACATGTGCACCGTGCCCCTTGCCCCGTGCTCTGGACCATGCAGCCTGCCCCATTCCATGTGCCCTTCCCACGTGCCCCATTCCGTGTGCCCTGTCCCACGTGCCCTGCACAGCACTGGGCTCTCACACACCGTGTGTGTTCCTGCTTCTTGCTTTCAGTGTTAGAGTCCAAGCAGGTGACAGAGGGGCCACCAAGAGCCAGCGTCCCCGTGGGCCACCACGGCTCCTCAGCAGTGTGACAGCTGCTGGAGCCCCTGTGCCGGGGTGGTGACACCCACACCCCCACACCACCCAGCGCAGGGAGTGGAGAGCTGGCCTTGGGCTGGGAGCCATCCCTGGGGACAGGACAGAGGGGACAAGGGGACAGGACAGGTACTCACCCCTCAGTCCAGCCAGAAGGAGCAGCCATCAGCTGGGAGCCATCNGTGACATGGGCTGTGTGACATGCACTGGGTGACATGGGTGACATGGGCTGTGTGCCATGGGCTGTGTGACACGGGCTGGGTGACATGGGCTGGGTGCCATGGGTGACATGGGCTTTGTGCCATGGGCTGGGTGACATGGGCTTTGTGCCATGGGCTGTGTGACACGGGCTGGGTGACGTGGGCTGGGTGACATGTGCAATGTGCCATGGGCTGGGTGACATGGGCTTTGTGCCATGGGCTGGGTGACATGGACTGGGTGACATGTGCAATGTGCCATGGGCTGGGTGACACGGGCTGGGTGACACGGACTGGGTGACATGGGCTGTGTGACACGGGCCATGTGCTGTGTGACATGTGCACCGTGCCCCTTGCCCCGTGCTCTGGACCATGCAGCCTGCCCCATTCCATGTGCCCTTCCCACGTGCCCCATTCCGTGTGCCCTGTCCCACGTGCCCTGCACAGCACTGGGCTCTCACACACCGTGTGTGTTCCTGCTTCTTGCTTTCAGTGTTAGAGTCCAAGCAGGTGACAGAGGGGCCACCAAGAGCCAGCGTCCCCGTGGGCCACCACGGCTCCTCAGCAGTGTGACAGCTGCTGGAGCCCCTGTGCCGGGGTGGTGACACCCACACCCCCACACCACCCAGCGCAGGGAGTGGAGAGCTGGCCTTGGGCTGGGAGCCATCCCTGGGGACAGGACAGAGGGGACAAGGGGACAGGACAGGTACTCACCCCTCAGTCCAGCCAGAAGGAGCAGCCATCAGCTGGGAGCCATCCCTGGGGACAGGACAGAGGGGACAAGGGGACAGGACAGGTACTCACCCCTCAGTCCAGCCAGAAGGAGCAGCCATCAGCTGGGAGCCATCCCTGGGGACAGGACAGAGGGGACAAGGGGACAGGACAGGTACTCGCCCCTCATCCAGCTAAAAGCAGGAGCCAGCAGCACCCCCAACCCCAAAGAACCTTGCCCCCTATTACACTCACAAAGCAGCTTCCCCCCATGTCCAGCCACCCCCTCACAAGCTTCCGAGGGTAATTAACTCTCTAATTAAAGATTAGAGTGCAGTTGTTGTTGGGTTTTCCCCACAGGGACAGTACCACAATGTGAGGGAGGATTATCCAAAGCCGCAGTGCTGGCTCCAGCCACGGGGTTTGGGTTTGGAAAGGTCATTCCAAGGTGCAGAGGATGGGCAGGACACGCTGCTTCCCATTCCTTGCCCTCAGTGCTGATTTTGGGAAAGCAGAGAGCAAAAAGGAAGGAGGAAGGCAGGGGAAATCATTGTGTGGGTCCATGGGGATCCACCCTGCCTGCATCATTCCCACCCATCATTCCCACCCTCAGCTGCAGTGACGGTGCTGAGGCAGCACAGCTGGGCAAGGAGACACCACAGGGAGCTGGGATTGGAAATACCCTGTGAAATCAAATAATTTTTATTCCTTTTTTTTTCCTCCTTCTCCTTTCCTTCACCAGAAATTGTTGAAAAATAATGTTCCCTGCAGTTTCGGACCATGGGTGGGAGCAGCGTTGGATAAATCCCTGGAGAAAAGCCAAGGGGGCAAAGGGGAAGCCCAGCCTGGCACCAGCAGCTCACCCCTGGCTCCTGGGGGTCCCCCAGTGCCCCCCATGTGCCCCCCAACACCCCCCATGTGCTGTCCCAGCCCCTCTCCTCACCCCCTCCCTGCACAGCCCCGGGCAGGGCTCAGCCAGGCTCTTGTCCCACGTTATTAAGTTTACCTTGCTCATAAACCCCACAAGATTATAAAAATGCAAAAAAGGCCCTTTCTGTTCACCTCCCTCATCCTCTGCTTTGCACTTTCGATCAGGTTCCAGCACAGCTGAGCAATTTCCCCGTTTCCAACCCATTTTTTGCTGCTGGGCTCTCACGCCAGAGGGGGAATTCCGTGGTATCAGCCAGCCCTGAACCACATGGAGGGGGAAACCCACCCAACCCCCGCTTTTCTCCGCTATTTTGGGGCAGATCACTGGATTTAAGCTCTTTCCCAGCCTCTAACACCTCCTCAAAGCAACAGGCTGATATAAATGAAACATAGCAAGACTTTCTTCTTTTTTTATGTCTCTGCAGTTTGCCCTTGTTGTGGAAAAATCTATATTTTAACCCTAATTGTCTCCCGGTGGTAATGATTAAGGCATGGCTGAGTGATTTGCATTCCAAATGCCACAGGGCCCTTGGTCCAGCCTGGATGAATCCCAGGCTCAGTGTCCCAACCCCATTAAAAAACAACAACAAAAAAAATCCCATTAATGCACACTTGCTTTTGATATGGTTTGTGGGAGCTTCTCACTCCTCCAGTGGCCACCAGTTCCTGTTCCCCCTCTGAGCATCAAAAAGGGGAAATGTGGAGATTCCCAGAGATTTTTTTTTCCCACCATTGGGACAAAATAAAACATCCTGGAGCTGCTTTCCCATCTCCTCCTCACGGATTTGCCCTGCGCGGGGAATTTGGGATAATTCCCCCATCCACCTTCTCCCCCAAAACTCTCACGCACACACCTATGGTTAATACAACCTCCCCCAAGAAGGGGAAAACCCAAAATAGAGCCATCCTTTGGGGAATTTCAAAGTTATATTTGGAATTAAACACAATAGACCCGAGATAATTACATAGCCAAAATACCTATATATAAAAATATTTCCTATGAAATCTGCATATTAAAGGAATTCCCACGAGAAATCACACAAAGCAGCAGAAATTGGAGAGTGGAAACAAGTTTGTAAATAATGAATATGTATTAAAAAAAGTGAAATATATTCAAGCTAGGAAGGAGAGGAGTTGCGGGGCTGGTAAATATCAGCCTATAAAGAGCAAATTGCAATGGAGCCGGAGTTTATTTAGTCTTGTGTGAGGTTTTGTAAAGGCTCAGCCCAACCCACTCCACAGCTCCATAAATGGAGTTTTCCATTATTGTTTCGCAGATTAAAACACACAGGCTGCGAGTTGAGGAAGGACATTAACCTTCTTTTTTATTACTTTTTATAAAGTGATATAACCGGCTTTATTACACTTTCAAATTCCCATGGAATGAGCACTTTTAGTGGGATTTACCCATTCCCCCTGCAGCAGGGGAAGCTTGGCAGGGTTCTTACAGGGGATGAGACCCCAGCACCCAAAACCAAAAGAGTCAGAGCGAGTGCAGATCATATATTTATTCATAATTGTCCAAAAAAAAATCAGGAAAACAGCCCCACAAAGAGGTTGGAAAACCAGCGTGCACATACAGGAAAACATGGCTGGAATAAATTAAAGAGCCATGCGAACCCTGCTAGGGATCAGCCCTTTGGAAAAGGAAACTAAAAACGATGTCTCGTGACATTAAGAGCTGAAAAAACATCCCCACCTCAAATTAATTTTGGATCCACTGCCTTCCCAACAGGAATCTTGAAGTCCTGCTGGATCCCTGGGCACGGGGGAGCAAACCCAGCTTGCACCAAAAACACCCAGTCCCACCCCATTCCCAGTCCCATCTCCATCCCACAACTCCTCAGGCCTTGAGGTCTGCTGATAACCTCAAGGGGGAAAGGGAATTCACACCTGTATTTTAAATTACACGACTTTGGGGCTGGTTTATCCCCTCCTGCCTCTCCAACAACCCCTCCCGAGCCACGCTCTGCCCAAAAAAACACTTCCAAAAGCCCAAATCCCAGAGGTCTGAGCAGAATCACTGCAGAACAAGGAGCAGGATCCCCTCAGGCACGGCCGTACCTGGGAGCATCCAGCCGAGCGTGCCTAACAAAGCTGAGGAGGAATGTCCCTCCCTGTTCCCATCAAAGCTGATTAGTGGGAGCCACTAACGAGCTCTGCCAGCAGCTGGGTGGCACCTCTGCCTTTCGCTGCAGTGGGGATGTCGGTGATTCAGCCCCCCCCCCAAATCCCACTTGGGGATAGGACGGTAAAAAAGCACAGCTGCACCCCAAAAGCTGGAGGAGAGCAGGGTGCAGGATTTGGGGGTTTGGCCCCCACTGTTGGCTCAGCACACCTCCCGTGTTCCAAGGTCTGCCCAAAGCCCAAACCCATTTTGGTTCACCCCAAAATACAGAGCCTTAGGGGCCACAGAAAGTGAAGGAACGTGGTCTGGGGTATCGCCAGAGCGCGGGGGTTTCATAAAGGGACAGGGAAGCAGGAGGGGAAGGACACAAGAATCATCAGCCGCGAGTGATCCCAGTGCAGCCTCTGCTCTCAGATGCAGGGATTTGGGGAGCGTGGTCAGAGCAGGGACATCACCACATCTCCCAGGGGGATTTGGGGCTGGGAGCTGATGTCTAAAGCTGCCCTGTGACCCCAGGGCTTTGAAACCACCCAGTGCTTGGTTTAACCAAAGCAAAGAGGTCTGAGCATGCAGAGCTCTGAAACAGGGAGGGGATGAGGTGGAAATAAGGTTTCACGGGGCCAGCACGTATTTATTGATTGCATTTTAAATAAAATATTACAATTAGCATAGAAATGAACTTCAGTCCTATATAGAAATGAATCACAAAATCAGAGAATGGTCTGGGTTGGAAGGGAACTTAAAGATATCTCGTTCCACCCCCTGCCATGGGCAGGGACATCTTCCACCATCCCAGGTTGCTCCAAGCCCTGTCCAACCTGGCCTTGGACACTGCCAAGGATCCAGGGGCAGCCACAGCTGCTCTGGGCACCTGTGCCAGGGCCTCCCCACCCTCACAGGGAACAACTCCTTCCCAAAATCTGATCTAATCCTACTCTCTGTCAGTTTGAAACCATTCCCCCATCTCCTGTCACTCCAGGCTCTTGTAAAACATCTCTCCCCTTCTTTCTCGTTGGCTCCTTCAGGCACTGCAAGGCCACAATGACGTCACCCCTCAGCTTTTCTTCTCCAGGCTGAACAATCCCAGCTCTCCCAGCCTTTCCTCCCAGCGGAGCTGCTCCATCGCTCTGATCATCCTGGAGCCTCCTCTGGACTGGCTCCAGCAGCTCCACGTCCTTCCTGAGCTGGATGAACCTCTTTGCTCTCCGAGGTTCATCTGCTGGGTCCTCCTGCCTCGGCACCAGCAGCTCTGGTAGGAGCAGCGACACAAACATGGACACATCTGGAAGGGAAACATCCCCTGGAAAAGCAGGAGGCCGAGGCCAGGCGGGGGGAACAGCCCGTCCTGGTGGGCGCTGCCGCTGCTCCGCGCTGCCGTCGGCCAACGTGAGGGCAAATCTGATATTCATAAATCAACATATTCCTCATTCCCAGGCATTGCAGCCTGACAGCTGTTACACGAGCACATTGTTAGGAGCTGTCAGGCGCTGATACATCGTGCCTTTTACAACATATGTTGACTTTTATCTAATGTTGTTCCATAATTAGCCCCAGGGAGCGGGAATCTGGGCAGCCGGCTGCCTCTGTGATCCCGGCTCACCTTTCCTGCCGGGGGGAAAAGGGCACAGCCGGGAGGGCTGCGAGCTGGGGGTGCTCCCATGGATGCAGGAGAGGGCAGGTGGAGAGTGGATGGGAGTGGTACCTGCAGCCCAGCACCTGGGGATGGAGCAGGTCCCGTTCCCTTCCAGAGTCCCTGAGCGTTTTGGAGCCACCTAAGAGAGAAAATAAAGCCCCAAGGGATTTGGGAGCTTCTCTCCTGGATGGAGCCTTGAATTCCAAGCTCTAACCAGGGTCGTGGCCCTGGGGGTCTGGGATGAGGAGGGGACCGAGGGGTTCTTCTCTCATGCATGGATGGAGAGGGAAGACAGGGATGATTTACTGGCCGGGATGGGAGATAAATGAAGGAGCAGATGGTGGAGTTAATGAGTGGAAAGGGTAGATGGATGGACAAAGAGACAACGGAGACAACGTGATAATGGATGGTTGCACTGCCACCCAGATGAGGACGAACACTCGGACGTGTCCTCACAGCCTGGCTCCTGTCTCGGACCTGTGATGGTGCCCATGGAGGACGGCTCTTGGTCCCTCTCACCACCCCATGGTCCAGGTCACCCTTCAGGAGCACCTTTGCTGTCACCAAAGATTATTCCCCTCACTCTTTGAAATATTCCCAGGCTCCTGCTCCCACCAAAACAAGCATCAGAGTACCCCGAACATGTCGGTCTCTCTGAAACTGCTCCCAGTGGGGAGAAACCCCACGGGACTGATGCCTGCAGGGAGGGGACAGCGTCCCACTGCAGCCCCCCGGCTGCCTGCGCTGTTTTCCCTTCCTCGCTGCAGCTGCTCGAGCTTGAAAAAACAGGAGAGGAAAAATAAATCAATAAGACACGAAGATAAATATGCTTTCCATGTTGCAGCCGATTCCTCTGGACCTGCCGAGGTGGCTGCATAATTCATAAACTCGCCCCTAATATGCAAATGGGGCAGCTCCCGCCAGGCTGGCCCAGAGGGACCCGAATCTCCCCACACTGGCAGACAACCCCCCTCCTGTGCGTGGTTGTGGGGCGCAGAGCTGAGTGTTCAGGGTCAGCACCAGCGTGATCCATCTCTTCCTGCAGCTCACATCGTTCTGGGGTGTGGGGTGAGGAAATATTCCCTCCCCCTGTTCACATTCAGCCTGTCCCTGGTGTGACCCCCGGTGTCACCCCACGAGGCTCCCTGGGGTTTGGGGCTTCCGAAGATGCTTCACTCCCTGACACGGTGCAGGGACAACATCCAGCACAAGGGTCATTCCCCCACAGGCTGCCCTGGCTGCAGAAATCCTCCTTTTGGGGTCTGCAACACTCACAGACCCCACCACAGAGCGACCCTGGGGCAGCCCCAGGTCTGGGAGAGGCTGGAGAACGAGGCACGGCTCATCCTGCAAGTGCCCACGAGAATCCTCTCGGGGAGTAAATTCCTGCTCACCCTCGGCCAAGCACAGACCCCTCCAGTTCTGCATCCATTTCTGCATCCAGGTCATTTCCAGACCTTCAAGGCAGCACTTCTTCTCTCCTCCCAAAAGCCATTTCTCTGAGAGTAAACCCCAGCCAGAATCCAAGAAACTTCTCCAAAGCAAAGGATAAAACCCTCTGCACATGTCTAACGCTGCATCAGCCAACTCACCCATGGCTGGGCATCTCCTTTGGGGGGACAGAGCTGCACAGCCCCTCTCACTGCACGGTTACTGTTCTTTTGCTGGAGAAATCCTTTTTTCCCATATTTTTACCCTGTCCCCCTCACTCTGGATCCATGGGGGGATGCTCCAGCCAAAGATCTCCACAGGTGCTGCATGTTCGTGGAACCAGAGGGATTCGTGACACCACAACAGGGATGAGACATTCCCGCTGTCCCAAGGAACCCATCTCCTGCCCCTAAACCCCCTGGATGGGTTTGATCTGAGGATCCAGGTCTTTAAAAAGGAAAATTTCACAGGCATTTCCTTCCCATCCTTCAGACAAACACAACAGTGAAGGAAAGCACCGGGCTAAGACCTTGATGCAGCAGAAGGGCAAGAAAACCTGTGTGCTTTTATGAGGGATTAGGGCCAACTTAGTTGTGTCTTAAGCTACTAAAGGCTTATAAAAGCCCTGAAGAATAGGTTGCACTCCTCGGAAAAACCTCCCAGGGCTCCACTAAAAAAGTCAATTTAAAGTTAGAGTGCAGCCTGCTTCAGTGCAGAGCTGTGCTCTGCAAACAAGCCCGGTCTTCCCAGAGAGGGGAGTTTGGGGGGGGAAAAATGGGATTTGGGTCTCCTGCATGGGTAGCACAGACCTGAGGGGCAGCTGGGAGTAAACACTGTTCATGATTTGGGGGGGAAAAATGGGATTTGGGTCTCCTGCATGGGTAGCACAGACCTGAGGGGCAGCTGGGAGTAGACACTGTTCATGATTTGGGGGGGAAAAATGGGATTTGGGTCTCCGGCATGGGTAGCACGGAGCTGAGGGGCAGCTGGGAATAGACACTGTTCATGATTTGGGGGGAATGATGGATGTTCCAGAACTCAAGACCAACTTCCCAGACAGAAAAGCAGCTCACTGGGGGTTCCAGCCCTGCAGCATCATCAGGGGCTTGTTTTAGGCAGCATAAAGAAAGCCAGGATCGGATCCAGGGGTCAGCAGCAGGGAATGCTGTGGATGGTCCCCACCTTGCCCAGCTCCCAGCTGAGATTCTCCCCCTTCCAGGGGTTGCCCACAGCTTTCCCTGGCTCCTGCTTTCCCCAGCTCTGTGCCCCTTCTCCATCCCGACAGCAGAGCTCACCAGGAGTGGCTGCTTTTCCCAGATAAATGGCTTAATTAGCTTCCTAATTAAGGTGACTCAGACTCAGGTGAGCACATTCCTCCGGCAGGGCTGGGAGAGGAGAGGCAGCATCCCCGGGAGCAGATCCTGCATCCCAGCAGCACCACAGGCTGCCGGGCTGCGGGGATGGAAAGGTCTTTGCCCCATGGAATCCCAGCTGGGAACGGCAGATCCAACCGCAGGCAGATCCTGGTCCCCACATGAGCATCCGTGCGAGCATCCCTGGAGCAAATTCCAACCTGTGCTCCCTGGGAGAAGAGGAACACTAAAATGGGTGACACTGTGGCAGGAGGAGAAATCCAATAAATAAAATTATTTATTTATTTTCTGGGCGGGGGGCAAATAAAATAAAATAAAATAAAATAAAATAAAATAAAATAAAATAAAATAAAACAAAACTAATATACTAATACTAATAATAATGATGCACCTGCTGGACAGCAAGTCTGGAAATCCAAGCACAAACGCCAAAGATGTCTGCAAGACACAGGGAAAAATTTTAATTTTGGAAACTGGCAAAAGATTTGAGATAGCTGGAGAACAATCAGCGCTTCCCTTCGTGCCTGGAGGCACCGACAAACTTTGCATAAACAATTTTCTTTCCCTCTGATGTGGAAAAGCTGCCATGGAGCAGTGGGAGAGGCCAGTGCAGGCTCCCACTGACGTGGGGAAAGCCAAGCCCAGGAGGATTCCTTGAAAAATGCCATTAATGGCCCAGAGCAGCGGGATGGGGGCAACACTGTGGGAGAGGGGGAAGCAGCATCTCTGATTCCTGACCCAGGGATCCCGTGCTGCTTCCTAATCATGAACCCTCAACCTGGCCACCCTGACCTAGTAGCAACAGATATTTCCCTGCCAGGTTAATTATCATCCATGGAAAACAGGGTGGGGGGGATAGAAATAATCCCTTTTCCCAGGCAAACCCCCCAGACTGCACCGTACCAAGACGTGCACCAGCACTGGAATATTAATGTGGGGGAGGCTGCTGTCCAGCCCAGCCAGGCACCAGCTCCAGCACGGCACAGAGATACCAGGAGCTCAATTTGTGTTTGCCTGAGCCAAGGAGAAAATCTAATTAAACATGGCGTGGGGGCTTGGAGGAGCTGGGGATGGGGCAGGAATATAAAGCGCGGCCGCTTCCCGCAGATCAGAGGGCAATATTAATAAACCCACGGAGGGGACTGCGGGATCAGCTGGTAATATTGATAAATGTAAAGCAAAGACAAAGCAGCCTGGGAATATTGGATGGTAAAGCTGATAAAGAGGCAGGCAGGGATGCAGGCAGCCCTGCCATCCTGCCGGAGCGAGCGGCGCAGCTCCGGAGCATCCCAACAGCCCCACGGCTGGGCACGGGGGAATTCTGGCCTCACGGGCTGCTACCCTACCCATTGCTGCGCCCCAAACCTGCAGCCCCAGAGCAGCACAGCTGCCCTGCACAGCCCAGAGCCAGGTCACGGCGGAGAGGAGCTGTGGAGACACAGGCACAGCGTCTGGGCTTCAGCTGGGAGCTGGGGAAGCGCTGGGGATGGGGAGCGGGGACACGGCAGCGGCCAGGGGATGTGTGGGAGAGCACAGCGGGGCGATGTCGGGGCACAGAGCCCTGGAGGCGCTCCCCGCTTGCTCCGTCAGCCGCAGGGATTGGCGTGGATGCAGCAGGGACGGGGCCGAAGGCGGAGCAGAGCTCTTCGCCCTCCCCGTTACCTGCAGCCTTTCATCTGGAGCACGAGGGGGAAGTTTCTTTCTCTCCACCCTCGCCAGAGTGACCTTGAGTGTCCCTGGAGCCCCTCGTGCAGGGACTGCGCTCCCCCAGCCGTGCACCCACCGCTCCCCCGCCTCTGCCAGCGGCACATCGAGCCAGGGGATCAAAAAGAGCCACTGAGTGCGTTTTAAATAAAAGATCGCATCTTTCAGAGCTATTGGAGTGATGATTTAAACATGAAGTCAAAGCCAGTAATGGTGTTGTCAGAGCCGCGGCGGTAAATCCAATCAATAATTCACTGATAGCAGAAACTGTGCCTCCAGCCAGACCCACCTGTGGAGGGCACGGAGCCTCCCCCGGAGCAGGAGGGGCATCCCCTCGCCTCCCTGCCACCTCCTGCCAGTGCCACCCGCCCTGGCAGCAGAAGTTTGGCCCCCCGAGGGGCTGGGAAGGAGCCAGGAGCCAGATCCGGGGCTCCGCAGGAGGGGAATGCTGCCTGGCTCCGGGAGGTGAAATGAATTTGTTACCTGGGTGTTCGAAATGCTGGGAACACCTCGGCTCGGTGATTGCAGCTCGAGGCTTTTTCTCAGCTCCTGCACCCTTGGACAGAGTCCAAACCACCCTCAGCAAGTGTCAGCTGTCCTTGTGAGGCTGAAATCACTGCCAGGGACCCGTGCCCCGGGCCAGCAGCTCAGCTGCACTGGGCGGACTGGGGATACTGGGGCTCACAGCTACCGTGCACACCAGTGCCATCCTCCCCCAGCCCAGGGAGCTCCCCTGAGACCCTCACACACCCCTGGGTGAGCTCCAGCAGCGTCATTCACCGGCACGATCCTCAGTGACAGCCCAACCACCCTGTACCTGCCCCTCACTCCCTCTGAAGCAGCGCGGATCAGTTCTCCCGTGGATCCAGCTGGGAGGATTCCTCCTCCTTCCCGCGGGGTTTCACCAAGCCTGGAACAAAGCTGGAGGGCAGCACCTGAACAGCTCCCCAGCATCCTCCCAGCCGTGCTGGGACCGCGGCAGGACGGCCCCTGCTCCCTGCAGCGACAGAGCAGCGCTGCGCAGGGTCCGTGTGGGAACAGCCAGGGGCCGCCCCCAGCCCCCGCTTTTGGGGAGCAGCTGGTGAGGGATGTGAAAATCGCCTTTCTCTGCATCCCTGTTCCCCCCGGGGGAGGGTTTAACTGGGAAGCGCTGGAGCTGGCACCCAAAAGGTGCCACAGTGCCCTGAGCTGCATCCCTGCTCGCTGAGGGGGTTCAGCTGGGAGCTGGGCTTTAACCCTGGAGCCGACCCCAAGGACGCTGCACGGCCCTGAGCCACATCCCCAACGCGCTGTGGGGACAGCACCTCTCCCAGCCCCCAAAAACCAACCTGCGGGGAGGCTGGGGGGCACTCCGTGGGGACAGCACCTCTCCCAGCCCCCAAAAACCAACCTGCGGGGAGGCTGGGGGGCACTCCGTGGGGACAGCACATCTCCCAGCCCCCAAAAACCAACCTGCGGGGAGGCTGGGGGGCAATCCGTGGGGACAGCACCTCTCCCAGCCTCCAAAAACCAACCTGCGGGGAGGCTCCGTGGGGACCCCAGCGCTGGGGGACAGTTTAAGGAAAAAAGGAGGACAGGAGGACAGACAGACAGAAGCAGCCGCTCCATCCCGGCCCTGGGGATGTCCACGGAGGACGGCGATGCTGGAGGTGGTCGAGGCAGCCTCTTCTCCCTCCAAGCTCATCGCCAGCGCCGGGAGCTGCCGAGCCGGCACTGCCACCTCGTGGCACGGCCACCGGCGAGGCTGGGGACAGGGTGGCACCGCACACCGCACAGTCCCGGCCGCGCTCCAAGGCTGCGCAGAGACTTTGTTATCGGGGGGGCTCCTGCGGGGTGAATCGGTGCAAAAAAAGGTGGAAAAAAGTCCAAAGGCGGCAGGTGAAGGGGAGGGGAGTGCGGGTTAGCCTGGCCGGAGGGGACAGCAAGGGGCCCAGCTCAGTGCCCAGCATCACCCTGTCAGATGGGGTTGGGGCTCTCTCCTCTCCTACTCCTTGCCCAGGAACAGGACCTGAGCATCAGTGTCCATCCCAGGACCCACCTCAGCCCGGAGCACCGGCTGGGACATGCTGCAGATCCCAGGGGGATGACAGAACTTGGGATGTTTAGGGCACAGAACACCCCAGCAGCCCCCACAAACACCTCTGGGGCAGCCCACGCCCTCCCCACAGCCCCTCCAACCAAATCAACGACAGCAACCGAGCCTTTTTATAGATATATTTTTTTTTTTAGCAAATGTTTATTTATATCAAAATACAAAACATTTCTGAAGCAGGGTAATGTTACATGAGGAGCAAGTTAATCGATTCCAAAACCCATCATTCTCCTACAGCATGGCTAGTTGTACGTAACATTGCAACACTGTCAGAATTTCTTATAGTGGGTACATTAAAATAAGAAAACTCAACTCAAGAAGTCAATCTATGAACATGCAATGTTACCGGCGATAAATTAAGTACTCAGCAGGCCTTAAAATCCCAACAGGCAGAGACCGAGGGACCAGCTACTCCCAGTAAGGCAGGGCTTCAAACTCTCATTTCTTCCAATTTTTGTTGGCTTTTTAGCATTTACTCGTTAACTGACAACAGTCCAAGAGCCAAAAGGACCCAACTTTCTTGGCAGAGTGGGATTATTGCTTAGAGCTATCAAAGCAGCCCCAGCTCCCGGCCGGCCCCAGGGGAAGGGCCGGGAGAGGGCTCGCAGGGCAAGAGCCAGGGGTCTGCCTTGGCTAAGCACTGCGGAGGTCGGGCTGAGCTGGAAGAGGCGGAACCCCCGGAGGAGGGGGCTCGCTGGGTCGTTATCCCCTCGGAGCCGCAGCGGGGATGCCGGGAGCAGCGGGCAGCGCTCCCGGCGAGGTCTCGGATCCCTGCCCAGGGCAGGATAGCACCCAGTCGGAAGGAGAGTTTGGGGTGAGGGACCCCCACGTGTGCCCCTCATCGCACGCCTGGGGAGTGATGCTGAAATTTGGTTTTCCCTCCCCTGCGGGCCGGAGCGGCTCCGGGCCCATCCCGGGGAATTCCAGGGATGCCGATGCCGAGCTCAGCCCCCGGTCCCTCCTGCTGGCATTTCCTGGCCTTGGCGGAGGCCGAGAGCAACAATACAGATACAGAGAGATTATAGAGAGCGCGGAATAAGTTTCGTATAAGGCTTTGGTACAGCACCATCATGTCAGATTTATTTGTAAATCGTTTACAGAAAAAAAAAGCTTACTGAAAAAATAGTGTTTTGTTTCTCTTATCTTTTTTTTTTATTCTTTTTTATTATTATTATTATTATTTATTATTATTATTATTTTCTTCTGAGGAACATACCTGAAAGTTCAAAAATTAACCCTCTAGTTGCCGTCTGGGCTCCCATCAAATGCTCGTTTTGCTGTGTGCAGTTCCGAAAGGAAGCGACTCGATCCCAAATCCCACTAAGTTGTGACGCAGCCCGCCCGGCTCGCAGCAGCCACCGGTCACTAAAATCAACACCACAGAAACCCGGCAGCTGATCGCTACTCACTGTTTAGTAAAAATTAAAACAGAATTAAAAAAAAAAAAAACCAAAAAACCAAAACCCTAACAAAACTTCCAGGAAAAAAAAACAAAAAGAANTTAAAAAGTCTGGGCTCCCCCGGAGAGCCAGGGATGCTCCCATGGGAGAGCTGGAGATGCTCCTGGGGGGGATCCAGGGCTGCTCCCCGAGGAGCTGGTGTGCAGGTGTGATCCCCGAATGCCCAAAGGATGAACCTCATGGCAACGTGGGCGTTTCCAGGATTTCCAAAGGGCTTTCCCACATGGGAAATGCCGAGGGGCCGGAGCCTGCACGGCCGTGTGGAAGGTCCTGCACCCACCCTGGGGCCACGGGAGCATCCCCTGCCTGCTCTCTGCCAGCCCCAGAGAAGGAAAAAAAAAGGGAAGTTTGGCCTTAAAGTGCATCTGGGAAGGCGGGGAGTGAGCGCCAGCATCTCCCACCGAGCCAGAACCTCCCGAGCGGAGACAGGCGCTTCCCACAGCTCCCAGCCGAGCGGGAAGAGCCTGGGAGGGGGCAGAAGCAAAGCCCCTGGAAAGCAAGCTCCGGGCAGGTGCACGCGGATGGAGGCAGCGGGGACGGAGTCCAACGAAACCAAACCAAAGAAACCACGGGAAGCGGGATGATGCTGTGGGAGCCGCCGCCCCGGGGAGGGAGCAGCTCCTGATGTGTCCGTTTGGCATCCAGAGGGTTAACGCTACTGTGGGAAGTGTGCTTTGTAAACATTTCTAGCTTTCCTTTGCCTGGTTTTTTTTTTTTTTTTCTGTA
>VXAD01013236.1:0-45905 GCA_013399195.1 Dicrurus megarhynchus | reverse complement strand
TTTGTTTTTTTTTTTTTTTTTGTTTTTTTTTTATAATGAGGGGGGGGGGGGGGGGGGGGAGTGGGTGGAAATCCGAGGAGCTTTCAGACCACAGGACTGCAAGATGGGCACCCTCTTTTTCAGCCCTCAGGAGAACAAGAATAAAAGCCCTCCTGGGAGAGGAAGCGTCATTTTGATGGCAAATCCAAAATCTGGGCGAACCGTCCTCCCTGGGGGATGCCAGCCCCTCCATCCCGCGTTTCCCACCCCACTGACACCAGTAGAAAAATCCTTAGCTACCACTACAGCGCATGCTTGCCACAGCCAACCCCCCCCCCCGCCCCGCCCCCACCCCCTCCCCAGGTACGGTCCTTCCTCCATCCATGCACGTATCAAAAGTCAGCCAGAGCCTCAGCACTGGGGATGCTCGTCCTGCTGCCCCACAACGCCGAGGAACAGAGCCCAGCCTAAAAACGGGGAAAATGGGCAAACACGGCTCCTCTCTCATCCCAGTCACCCAGGGAGGGGAACAGGCTCCCATCTCCAGTCCCTTCCCACAACCACACTGGTCCTCCCCGCTTGGAAATGTGCCAGCTGATGGGAATTAAGTGCAACGTTCAGTTTCCTCTTTTGCTGGCACCAGTGTGGCCAAATCTGGTCGCTGCTTCCCAGCCCTCAGCTCCTGGATCAAGCATTCCCTGACAGATCTCTAACAGGAACGACTGCACTTCCCACCTCTCCTTCCCAGCATACACGGGCAGAGAGGAGTGAAGACACTCAGAAACAGAAGAAACAAGCAAATAAATTAAGCTGAAGGGGGGAAACGGGAGCAAACATCCTGTGTTCTTCAAGGGCTTACCCTGTGCCCAGACAGCACAGGGACGGCTCTGGGAGAGCAGTGGGAATCCAGCCTGAATCCGGCTGCCCCCGTGCCTGGGGCCAGTACCAGCTCTGGCATCGCTGCTGACCAAATCCCCTCTCTGCCTCAGATCCTCAAAGTCCTGCTAATGAGGTTTAAAATAAAAAGACGCTGTCAAGAACATCCTGTCCCTCGCAGGAGGCACTGCTGGGGCCGGCTGGCACAGCCGGTGCCGCGTTCCTCAGCTCAGGGGACAAATTTAGCTGTATCCCTCTCTCATCCCTTCTGACTCACGCTTTTCTGGGAAGAACAGACGCAAAGCAAAATGCTTTCACATGAGTAACCAGAGAGCAGCATCTAGAGGGACTTGAGGGAAGGGTTTCTGCGTGGTGCAGCTTTTTCTTTAAGCGATGGCACCAGAGATGAGGCAACGTGACATCCCCCTCCCGTGTCGTGTCCCGTGTCACGCCCCACGTGCCTCGGACACGCCGAGCACAGGACCTGTCCCTCCTGCTCCTCCTGGGCAAGTCACGGACAGTGAGCAAAGCAAAGCTAACAGCTGGGGATGAAATAATGAAGCAGAGCGATCTGTTGTGTGCAGCAGGGCTGCAGCACAGGTCACGCCGCTGCCCCTCCATCCCCAAATTCCCCTCAGGCTCCGGCTGCTCCCAGCCCCTTCCCCGCTTTGCCCATCCTGATCCCCCGCTCCAGCACGGCTCTAAACTCTCCCCTAGAGACACACATACCCCGACATGCAAATCTACTGAATTCTGCAAACCTATCTACCTTTGTCCTACGCTTCTCTATCTATTTATATCTCATATGTACAGTGGGTTTCACTCCGGTTCCTTGAAAAGATTTCCTCCCCAAAAAGCCCTGACTCCAGTGTGGGGCTGCAGCGAGCCCACGTGGGACGTGTGGAAATCCCTGAAGGTCCAGCCTCATGGAAAAGTACCTCCAGACGAGAGCTACAGCTGAAACCAACCTAAAGCTCCGAGAACTCCCCAATCTACGTCACTGCCTGAAGCAGGAAGAGAAACCAAAATGCCAGGCGGGTTTTGTCCTAGCACAGACAGCAAGGTGGGAGCAGCCATGAGTCTGGAACGTGTGTCGTGTCCGCATGCCACCAGACATGATTAAGCCCTGCCAGGACCGTGCCTGGGCTGCTGAGCCCAAATCCAGTGTCCTCAACACTCCCGGCAGCAGGTACAACAAGTTGTGATTCCCTTTATATTCCCTTCACATTTATACATCCAAAGAGCATCACCTCCAGCCTTCCTCCAAAGCGGCTGGCACCGAGCCAGCTGACAAGGTGACAAACACCAGATCAACAGCCTGAAGCCCCCCAGTGCCCCAAAGCAGCCTCCAAGTCACCGGTGACTGGCGCAGGGCAGCAGGGATGAGAATCCTCCCGGGAAAAGCATCCCCTGCTCGCACAGACACCCTGGGGGTTCGCAGAGACCCCTCCTCTCCGGGGAGACTGCAAACCACGCCGAGGTTCAGACTGGGAGGAGACCCTGGGACTTTCCAGCTCCCCCATCCCACAAACCCCTCGCTCCCAGTGCCTGTGGATGCTGTTAGTGGCAGGCACAGAAACGGGGCCCCACAAATGAGCCCTGAACGCTCCCTTTTCCCCCCTTTACCCTAACTTTCATTTTCCCTCACGTCAGCACCGTGGAACCGAAACGCCGGTGGGGCTGCACGGCAAAGTCACCTTAGGAACACGTGGATGAGAGCTCAGCAAGTCCTGCTGGAAAAGCAGGCAAAGCACTTTCCCTGCCCTTTTTCCCTGCCTGCTCCAGGACTCATGGTTGGAGAGGCTGCAAGGGACAGCACCCCAGGATCACCCCTTTTCCACAGGATCTCAGTGACACCCCGGACTCACTTCTCTCCGTGTCACCTCCCCCAGCTTGGGGTGCCCAAATCCTGCAACCCCCACGGCGGCATGAAACTGGCGCTGGAGCATCTCCACCGTGGCCAGCTCGCAGGGAGAAGCACCAGCAAGGACCCCCCAAAACTGGGCTGGCACCCCTGCACTGACACCTCAGCAGAGCCCAGGGACAAATATCCTTGTGATTCAGAGGCTTTTTTTTCACCGTGGGCCAGGATTTGCCAAGGGACCTAGTGGAACATCGCGTTCGCAACGTGCAAGGAGGAATCGTCCGGTTACTGGTACAGAAAGAGCCGTCTACCTCAGACCAGCTTAGAAAATAAGAGAGTTTGGCCCAGGAAGATAAAAACCAAGATATATTTTGCAGCATGAAAGGAAAAAAAAAAAAAAAAGAAAATGAAGAAGCAGCAGCAGCAGCAGCTGTGTTTGCAAACCACCAAAGCGACACGGAGTTCAAACGGGGGTGAAATGGGGGAAGCATTTGGCATCGTCTGACACGGCTTCGATGTTCCAGGTCCGCGGAAGGAGAGAGGAGCAACCCTGAAGGGCATGGAAACCAGAGGGCTGGGAGAAGCAAGGAGGTTGCCAAAGCAAGAGGCGAGCCAGTCAGCCAAAGCACGGCCCGAGTCTATCGGAAGGTAACTCGGTCTAGCAGGGAAAGGAGTTAAGGATGGTTTTAGGGAGGAGCTGCTTCCACGAGGCGCCCGGGCGGGATTTCCCACTCCAGCAGCGTGGCAGGTACACGGCTGAAAGAGAGAGGGCTGCAGCTCCAGCCTCTAAAGGTCGAAGACCATGAAAAGCCCAGTGGCTCAAAACACCTGCAAAAGGAAAACAACTCTCAAAAGACTGACCCAGCAAGCTGGCATGCTCCGTCAACCTGCCCTGCACTCCAGGTCCTCTAGAGCTCCTTAAGACGGGATGGGGCATAGTCCTGAGGTAGCAACCTCAAGAGCCTGAAGACAGCGCCTGGCCCATCCGAACGGGTGTCGTAAATCGTTTGGAAAGCACTCAAATGGAAAAGCAACCCTCTGTTCGAGAGGCTGAGGCAACGAGAGCAAAAGGAAGAGCAAGTCGGCCACGGCACAGGCAGCACAGAGCCTCCACGAGGGTCACCTGTCCATCAGGAGCAGCCCGGCTGGAGTGACCGGCGAGCTGAAGTTGGCCAAGCCAGGCAGAGTTTTCCCCGCTGCCGAGCGGGAGAATGGCATTAAATCAATTCAGATCCGAGCGGGTTCTAGGGAAAAACCCTAAAAACACACCCAAATAAAAGAAATCCGCAGTCATACTGTTAGCAAGGTTGAGTTCTCACTCTGAGAGTTGAGGTTCTTACGTCAGGTCACTCGTCACGTCAATAAAAAGCCCTGGTGCAGGCTGGAAAGAGAGGGGCATTTCTGCCAGACCCTCCCTCCTTCCCGAGACAAACCTGCTGATGGTTTGAGACCACCTACACGAAGTTGTTAAAGCTCAGAAATATCTCGTTATCGATTTAGAGGATTCATTTTCCAGTGGTTCGAACCTCGCTTAGGGCCTGGAGATTGGAAAAGACACGGTGCTCTGCTTTTGGTGGTCGCAGGTTCCCGAGCATCCTGCTGGGAGAGGAAGCACAACCTCTAAAGCCAGGTAAACTGAGGCAGAGCAATCGACAGGCTCCGACCTAAAAGCTCCCGGGGAGCGTGGCGTGGTCGGAGAGCCGGATCACAACCGAGAGCTCACGTCTTTTCTCCAAACATCTCAGCCCTTGGAGGTTCAACCAGCAGCAAGAGCAAAAACCAAGGCAAAGCAGAATTAAAGGCGAGATTGCAGAGAATCTCTTGGCAATTCTACCTGGGAATAAACAAAAGTTTCATATGCAAATAGAGAGCCTGGGGCTAAAAACATGCCTACAGGCTCCCCAGCTCTCCTGACACTTTTTCTACAGCCTGAATCCACTCAAAGCAAGAATATCTACATGAAACACTCGGTGTTTTATTCCCAGGCAGGCTGGAGGGTTTAGCACTTTACCGCAGAGGAAGAACTGTGCAAACCTGGATGCAGTGGTTGATTTTACCACTTCAAACTTAAAAAAAAAAAAAAAAGAAAGAAGAAAAAACCCAACTCTAAGTATTTTAAAGGTAGGGATTGCTTGGTATTAGCACTAAGCATTTACAGAGCACTTGCAGTCTGTAGGCCACCAAGTGCTTGTCCAAAGTGCTCAAATATGACTTATCCCCATTTTACAGATGGGAGAACTGAGGCACAGAGAGGTTAAGTGACTTGCCCAAGGCCACGCAGTCAGAGAGTGGAGGCAGAGCAGGAAAAGTGAGCCCAGCTGTTCTCAGGTCACACCTTGCCTGCTAAAAACAAACCAAAAAAAGGCCTGTGCAATCCAGAAAACCACTGGCCACCAAACCTACCCTATTCTGAAGAGGAAGTACATTCTGGTGAAGAGTTAGAACAGCATTACCGAGGGGAACAGGGGGCAAAGGGAGGGACACGAGCCCGGCGGGTGTCACAGCCGACACAGCCGGGCTGGAGCAGGAGGAAAAAGGGGAAAACGGTGAAACCAGCAGCAACGTATTCTAAGCTGGCGCGAAACGCTGGGCTTAGCTTTGCACGGAGCCATCCACGTCCATCTGCAGAGCTGGGCACTTCCAGCTGCTCTCCCCGGGCTCAGAACCTGCCGACGGAGGCTTTGGGGACCACGCAGCCAAAGCCCGTTGGCTCACACGCCTGCGTCTCCCCGCTTGGCAGTTATCAGTAGAGATCGAACATCACACGGTAAGAAATCACATCACCACGCGGCACTGAAGAACATTTGCCCGCGATGCGCAGAGCGTCGGGCAGAATTCATGGAACCCACCCTCATCAAAGCTGGCACACGCCGCACCTGGAGGGGGAAACGCCCTCGGATCACAGCAGCCCCGTAGGTGCGCGCCCGCACGGCACCGAGCACGCGTTACCGGGGCTCAAATGCATCTGCACACAGAAAAATGGTGATTTCTCACATCAATTCGAAGGCTCGGGGTCTTTCTGGCTTTTCCCTTTCAGAGATGGGTAAGGAAAGGTGTCACGGATGGTTTTGCTGCTGTTACCTTCACGTCAAAGGAGGCTGGGAAGGGGGAGGTAGGGAGATTTTCACAATTACAGCTTTCCTGGGATTGTTTGGTCATGTTTTTTATCATAATCAGATTCATGGGATTACCAGTTCCCGCCTGGGTTGTTAGGTTCTTGTCACTTAATTACACCCTGTGTCATTCAATTTCTTCCGGCGATTGAGGGCCAGCTGCTCAATCCCACACTTTCCCCCTAAACGCGCGCTGCGAACGCAGATGTCAAAAGCTCCATCCATGCCTTTGAAGCCTAGAGATCTTTTCCAAAACCGAGGTGGCAACACCCCCCCTTCCCACCCCACCCAAGCTGTTTGGGGTGGGGGAGAAGTGGATGTGAGGAACACCCAGCCCAAAGCATCCTCCCCAAAGCATCCCCCGGCTCCCCCCAGCTCGTCCCCGCCGTGAGCCGCCGAACCCCTCGGAGAGGCAGCAGCCTAGGGGTGTCCCCCCTCCTCCCCATCACCTCCGTCCCCCCGTGGTGTGACACCAGCTCCCTCCACCGCTCCTGTTCAACCTCCTGGGCCCGGCGCTAGGCTAGAGCAGGGTGGCGTGTCCGCTGGTGTCATCGTGGTCCACGCTGTTGAGAATGGCTGTCTGGTCTTCAGGGAGCTGCCGGTGGCAGAGGTCGTCCTTCAGCGCTGAGAGCCGGGCGAAGGGGTCCTGACGAGGGTGTCTCTTCTTCTTGCGGAGGCAGACAGCTTCGTCAGGTGACAGTACCTGAGAGCTGGGAGGGTGCTGAACCTGGGAGGCAGAGCCGTCTGGGAAGGGGGGAGAGAAGGCAGATGGGACCGGAGCCAGCAGCAGGCAGAGCAGAGCGCTTTGCTTGCTGTGAAAGGGAGGTGACAACAAGCCTGGCCCTGAACCCGCAGCGCGGCAAGAAAGGAGAACGTTGGGCATCAGGGAAAACGAAATTAACACTCAAAATCCAAACAAACGGCTGGAGATGGGAGATGCATGGAAAGGACTCGGTTTGGAGGAGCAAAGGAGGAACAATCTGAAGGCAAGCAGCCCGGGGAGCCATCCCTTTGGGAGGCAGGGAACAAGGGCAGCATCCAGGAATGGGCTTGGAGACCCCCGGCGCTGAAGCCAGCAGGGATCTGCCCGAGCTTCGCTCACAGCAGGACACAGGGAACGCTGATGGGGACCGCGGGGTCCTCGCACTCACTGGGTTGTTTTCTGGATTTCGAGGAGCCCTTGGATGACTTTTTGGGCTTCTTTATCCGCTGGTATTTCAGAGCTTCGAGCCTCTCAGGTGCAGCAGCGTCCCCGGGCGGAGATGGACGTTTTCTAGGAAGGAAAAGCAGACACGCGCCGTCAGCGGCTCCCGGCCACGCTCGGGCCTCTGGACGTCCCCGGTGGGGGATCGGCCGATCCCAGCCAGCTCTGCCATGGAAAAGGAAGAGGTGAGAAACCCGGGGCCGAGGGAGCAGGGCCAGCCAGGCGTGCCAGAGCGCGGGATGGAGGAATTGAGGCGTCCCCGCTGTCCCCCTATGTCTCCTTCAGGTTTCCGAGCGGCACCGCGACCCGGCCGGTGCCACCGGCCATGTCCAGCACGGGCACCTCCGGCTCACCTGCCTGCCATGCCAACACTGCTAAACAAAACAGGACGGGGCAGATCCTATGTCCGATAAGGCATTTCTGGGAAGTGGTAGGAAACCCCTTGGGATGGAGAGAGAGAGAGAGAGAAAGAGACAGGCAGAAGCGGCACGGCAGCATCGAGACGGGCACCACGAGCCACCCGGGGCGGACAACACCGGCGCCACAAACAGCAGGGAGGCAGGATCCTGCTGGCCCTGCTCCCACAGCCAGAAAAACCAGGGGCCAACACAACAGACAGGGACACCAAGGGCACACACCGACAGAGCCGGGACAGGTACCTCCTTCCCAGGTCCCTGTGGGAAGCGACAACAGAAACGCGACAGCACGGGAGCGTCTGCTCCTGGAACAGCGGGAGGCTGGGAGCTGGAAATGGAAACACTGACAAGGTTTTATTGCAAGGACGAGGAAGGCATTTGCAAAGGGGTGCTTCCTGCAGGAGAGCCAGCAGGCGCAAGGGATGGTTTATCAGCTGTACCCCCTGAGGCACTCTTCTACAGGAACCAGCTCAAGGTGCAGTATCCTCCCCTTTGCAAAGAGATTTTTTGTTTTATTTCCTTCACTGTACCTGTTTTTCCCATCCAAGGCCTGGAAAGCACGACTGCTGTAGAGAGCAGAGCATTAGAGGAAAACCTTTTCCTTAGGAGAGCGGGCAGTCCAGCTCTTATCTATATCACATCACAGCATCCCCCCTCCTTGCTGCTTTCCCATCTCCTTCCCCCTCTCCATTTTACTTCCACAACCCTCCAAGAGCCACCAATTCCTAACGCCACAGAAGAAGTCTGAGGCCACAGGTAATGACCTGGGATAAACCCAAGCCACCTGCAGACAAGGTGTCCAGAGATGACGGGAAGCCTCCACAAAGCACCTTTCACTGTGATAAAGCCAATGCCTTAAGCCAGGCTCCAACGAGGAAAGGAGATTTAAACCAGCCTGCCTGCACCCTTCTGAGGAGGAGATGACTCTCTTCTGCTCTCACAGCTTGGTCACAAGAGCCACACAGAGGACAGTGCTGATGGCAGCCCCTGCATCTGTCTGTGACCGGGGCAGGGATCAGCGAACCCCACAAGCCACAGGCAGCAGGAGGGCAGGCGGAGCAGCCACCTCAGCTGGCTGCAAGAGGCAACATCAGTTCCTTCAGACTCCTGCTTTGGCACAGAACCACCGAGGATGATGTCACCCTGTCTGTCAGCAAGGTGTGCCCCATCCAGCATTGCAAAAACACCGTGGCTGCTGCCCAGAGCAGCAGGGAAGGGCAAGGACACGGGCTGGACCCCGCAGTCCCGGGCTGTGGTACCAGAGTACACCCACCCACAGAGAGTTTGGAGCTCCTCATCTCCCCTGGGGTCCAGGCACAGCCTGGCTGGCACTGAAGACACCCTGCAGGCTTTCCCCCGTGGGTCCCCACGTGTGCCAGCACTGCAGAGCACAGCGCGACAGCAGCGCTTCCCATCCGACATCCCAAGCGTCTCCAGGGCGGTGAAATTTCAGCTGGAGTGCACAGGCAAGGAGCTCACAGGAGATTTTTTCCCCTTGGGGAGCAGAAGGGTTTTCAGCTTTTTTGAAGATGACTTCAATTGCGAAGCTTCTCAGTTCTGCTGGCAGCATTGGAGAGCACCCAGGGAAGTGCAGCGTGAGGTGAAGAAGCAGCTGAGGCGCAGCAGATGCAACAGAAACCCAAACACTGGGCACAGAAGAGCTCCTTTTCATGTTTTCCAACGCAACAGAGACGTCAAGGTGCGGAGAGCTCCCGGAGAGCCTCTGTTCCAGCTCCCAGAAAACCTCTGTTCCAGCTCCCAGCAGAGCATCACATCAGCCGAAGATGAAGCAGCTCATTAGACATGCCGGGAGTCCCGCTGGCTGGATCCAAGCTTTTCCTCGTCAGGAAGACGACGTTTACATTTGCAGAGCTCAAACACCTTCCCAAGCACAACCAGCCTCCTGAGAGGTGTTGCCAGCAGCAGCTCTCCCCTCTGAGCTGAACCAACACAGCCAGCCACGCAAACTCTGGCTGAAGGTAGGAGCACAGCGACCCACAGGTCACAGCACGGCATTCCCTGCAGCAATTCCTGCTTGAAGGGCCAACAAGAGGCTTTTCCCATCTACAGCCACCATTCTGGGGGGTGCACAGGAGTTACGTTCCTGCAGGTACTTGGCTAACGGTGGCTTCAGCTGCTCCAGCTTCGTCGCCCACGGAGCTCACGTGTGCCAAGCCCTGGACACCACCGAGCTCAGTGATCCTGCCACCATCCTGCCCACCAGCACCTGCCTTCTTCCACCTCTTCCCACCACCCAGACAGCTTTGCCGCTGTTATTAAAGCTCAGCTTGTAAAAGCCTCCTGCTCCTTCCACTCTGTTTTCTTTCTAGGAAGAAGCTATTGTGGCATGCTGACAAAATTAGACAGATTTACACAAGGGATTATGAGGAAATTGCCTGAAGCTCATTTCCACTAGTTCTCTGTAATTGGACTCGTATTTATACACACAAACATAAACAGTGAGTGCACTGAACCCATGTGTCACCACAAATACTGTCTGACCTCTGGCAAGGCAGAGATACAGAGGACAAAGCGATGCTACTCAGCAGCCAAATTTTATCTGCTCTACCCACCCTTTATCTCTTCAAAGGGCTCAGATTCTTGCAAATTAATTTTCATTTTAAGCTCAGCCAAAAGCCTCTTCCTGCCCCCAGAGTTCACATTTTGGGCAGCTGCCCACGCACGAGGGAGATCTTGAATACCAACAGATGAGATGTTCAGGGAGGCGGGTGAAGTTCTTCTGGAAACTTCAGTGTAGAGCCAAGCAAAGGAGCGTTGAGAAGCCCACGTGAACTCCTGGCACAAACCTTCTGCCAGGCACCACCAACACCTGGAGCAGCAGTTTTCCTCCAGTCTTCAAAGGAAAACCCCTCTGCATGAGCAAGTGTCTGGACTGCATGGACTGGGAGGTACTGGAGAGGCCACAAAGGTACTGAAGGATGTCCAAGAGTCCCAGGACAGGAAAAGGAAGTAGGGGAGAAGAAGTATCCAGCCCGAAACACATCTCAGCTGCTCTTCTTCAAATGTCCTTCCACGTACAAAGCAAAGATATGAGGGAGAAGACCCCTGAGAGCACCACTGACCTCTTTCCACCCAAAAGGGGGACCCATATAAAGGAAGGGTCCAGGAGATTCAATACTATATGTATATTTATCTATATTTAACTTCATGGAGGTCTCAGCACACATTCCCTGTCTCCTCCTCTCCTTGAGCCAAGACATTGACATCCAGGAATCGTTTGGGCACGTTAGAGCATCCACTTGGATAAAGTAGAGTATCCACTTGAAAGGAGCCCACCGCGTCCTTCAACCCTTCATCCTCCTCACATGAAGAGCTCAACTCTCCTACAAGAGGCTCCTGAAAGTCAGAATTCCCACTCTGCTCCGAGGCAGCGCTGGCTGCTGCCTCCATCCCGGAATGCTTGGGATCCTTCAGCACAAGGGGTGCCAGAGAAACACCGCGGTGACGGCCCCAGCCCAGGGCTGCTGCTGCTGCCAAGGCACCAGCAGGAGGGAGGGAGGAAGGGGCCGGTCACAGCGGGGAGCACACCGGAGAAGGGGGGCCCTTCTACAGGTCTGCAGACACCACAACTCATCTACACAACGGACTTCACCACCATGCTGACGGAGAGGAGAGAGGGCGAGGGAAACGGGGCCGGGCTGGACAGGAAGAGGGGGATACAGTCATGGGGAAGGGGAGGGGAGAGAGGAAGATAAATGAAAAACAGGAGTGAGAAAATATATAAGGAAATTAAAGAGACTGAAAAGAAAAATAAAATAATAATAATAATAAAGAAAGAAAAGAAAAAACGCACTCAGACAAGCGGACTCACAACTTCTCCAAGCGGAAGGAGGCATGGAACACATGCAGAGGATCAGCACATGGACAGTCTTTAAAGGGGAACCTGTTTTCTTTCAAGCGGGGAGCGAGGGCTGCTGCTCCTCCCGCACGCCTGGCGCCGACGTCCCTTCGTCACTCAACGCTACGCCACGGCCAAGCCCCCCAGCTCCCAGCACTGGCAGTGCTGCCCTGGCACGGGGGGCCTGGGGAGGCCCCCCAGGGCAGGCTGCTGTGCCGAGGGGCAGGGGAGCTCGGTGCCTCGTCTGTGGTTTTTGGGTTTCCCTCTGCAGGGAGACGACAGCCCCCTTTTCCCTGTACCGAGATGCGCGCCGCATCCTAAGAGAAGAAGGTGGGAGAACTCCTCGTGCTGGCTCAGGAATGGCATCGTTTACCCCTGCCCGTCCATAAAAACTTCCTGAGCTTCACCCAGCAAAAGCCACCATGCTGCAGCACGGAGCTCACATGCTGCCTGTCCCTCTCCTCTCAGCTTTTACTGCTGCAGTAGAGAAATCTGGCTGGTCTGGTATAAAATCCCTGTGCTCCACACGCACTGACAATTTTATGACCCCAAATCATCAAGAAATTACTTGGCTGGGCTCTCTACGGGATTCCTCGCTTATTAAAGCGAGATTTATTCTTCTGGCTTCCCGTTTTTGGGGATAATGACTCCGGAGTCGCTCCTGTGACTGCAGCTCCCAGCAGCATCCCGGAGTAGGACACACAGCTGCTCCCATCCTGCTGGGCAGTGTGACCCTGCTCCTCAAAACCCATCAGCCCACGGCAGCCAGCACTGGAGCCAGCCAGGATCTGTGCAAGAGCCTCGCCAAACTCAGACACGAGCCTGGACTCACCTCTGCTGTGCTAAAGCCACGGCCGCTCATGTCCCTAATGCTGCTGGAGCGGGGAAGCACCACAGAGCAAGAACAAACAGCCACCTCCTTGCTGAGGGCTTCCCCATTTCCCAAAAAGCCTGGCACAGCCCAGACCTCACCAAGGCTTGGTGCCAGCTCTGCTCCTCATGGGACACCAAGGAAAAACAGAAAGAGAAGGCGGCCAAGTGCTCAAGAGCTTCGGAGCTGTAAGGCTCAAATGGGATGGGTTTTGTCATGCCAAGAGGATGGCTCCTCCACAGAGCACATATCCTGTCCCAAAACCCCCTCCTCGCCAGTCCTGCTCTCCCCACCCCAGGACAACCCTCCAGGTCAGCTGGAGGAATTCCCCTCTCCTGGAAACATCCCCCTGATCTCTCCAGGCATCCCACCTCTCTTCCATGAGGCTCTTTCCCAGCCCAACAAGGCTCCTCAGGCTGTTGGAGAACATCAGCCAGGACCTGGACTCTTCCCAACGAAGGCAGCAAAGTTTAACCTTTCGTAAGGCCCGTCCTAAGGAAGTTTGGGTATGGCCAGGCCCTAGAAACAGGCCCATCTACAATCCCATCTCTCCTTTCATAACCAGCCTGGCTGATGGCCAAACAGGTCAGTGTTGCCAATTCTCTGGGTCACAAATTACTATTATCCCATCTGGATTTGGCAGTTTTAGTGATATTCTTCTGCTTTTAAGGTCTGAAAACCATCTGCAAATTACTCCATCCCAGTTCCAGAAATGCCCATGGCCATCTAGGAAACCAGCCCCATGAAGGCGGCCCAAGAGGGATTTTTTTGGAAGAGTCTTTCAAGATCTGCTCAGGGCTGTTTGATTACAGCTGGGTCAGAAGAAGTCAAAGATTTCTCTGAGTAGAATTTCAGGAATGGAAGGATTTTACTATGGCTACGCATGTGATGGGAAGGAAAGAACACCTTTCTGGCAGCCTGAGACCATAGTTCTGCTGCTGCCAAGCATACAATCCATCTTGGGAGAAAGACTTCTCCCCTTTTCCACGATTGAGGAGACTTGGGAAAAAGAAAAGAGATCCAGGCACTGCTGGAAACCAAAGTCCATGTGCTGGACCTGGAGCTGGAGACTGATTTTTGGAGCCCACTCTGAGCACGCTGGCTGCAGCTGGCTGCTCCAGATGTGGCTGTTTTTCCTGCCTTTCGTGGGCTCCTCCTGGTTTGGATCATCCGGGACAACCCCACCTCAGCACGCACCTCCCTAACACCACACAACCCTCGCGCATCCTGCCGAAGGTGCCACGTGTGTCACCGTCCCCCAGGAAAGGAAGGGCGGCCCCGGGGAGACGGCAGCTCGGCTCATCCCAAACCCCAGCCCCGAAGGCAGGGGAGCAGCGTGTGCTGCTGGGAGGGGAAACCCAAAAGCCACAGAGACTGTGCGTCCAGAGGTGTTTCCTAGAGTTTTCGGATTCCTTATTCCCCTTTAAAGGAAGAGATGGTATTGGAAAAGCCCCTTCCGTGTCCCCTGTCATGCCCCGCTCCCGGCCACCCTCCACAGCACCCACACCATCCTTTCGGACATGGATCACCCTTACCTATTGAGCTGAGGAGAAGCTTGTCTCGACAACACTGCCCAGATAGCTGAGATTAATCAAAAACAAAGCAGTTATCAACACCCGCAAGGAGCCGAGCTCCGCAACACATCAGCACGTCAACAACTCCAAAGGAAAAAGGAGGGAAAGAAACCAAACTGAAACACAAACGAAACGAGGCTGGAGAAGAAAGGGGGAAAGAAACAGAAGAGAAAGGAAAAGAAGAAACGAAAACGATAATCAACAAAGCGAATGGATACACTGCATAAAAGCACGGACAACAGTGCTGCTCTAACACGGCTCTGTCCTGGAGCTGGCTCTCCTTGGCATGCCCTGCTAGGAGACGTGGACCTGCGACTACGTCCCTGACTGCATCGCTCCGCAGCTGGGTTTTCCAGAGGCACACAGAAGTCATTTCAGGTTCCTTCAGCTGCTCTCCCTCCCCATCCTCTCTCCCCTGAGCCCTCCTTCCTTCCACTCGGTGCCGGAGGGATTTGCTAAGGCCATAACGCTTCCAGGTACCAGAGGGCGGGAGTGAAATGCGGAGGGCACTGCGGGGTGAAACGCTGCCTCCCCCCTCCCCAAAACACAGCCTCTTCTCCAAACGCCTCCGACCGCGCCGGCTCCGCGGGGCTGGGAGCCCCAGCCCCCGACTCCTCTCTGCCACAAGCTGGAGGAGGGGGCTCGACCCCACCAGACAAGAAGCCAGAATGAAGCGAGACGAAAGGATGGGACGAAAGCACGGCTACGGGGTCTAAGGTGCTGTGAAAGACGGAAGGAAAGAGGAGAAATAGAGAGAAAGAGAGAAAGAGAGAGAGAGAGAGAGACGCTTTTGCCTGGAGCAACCCTGGTACCTGGAAAACCAGCCGCTACTGTCTAGTGCAGCCACATCCCTCTTTAGGGCAGGATCTGAGCATGCTGGCAGCCTCCCGATCTCCGCTGGGCTTAGTTTATTTTTATTTTTCCTCCTCTCCTGACATGCTGCTGGTGTGGCTAAGTCCTTGATCTCTCCCTGCCCGCGTCCTGGGGCTGCAGCATCCCTTTTGCAGGTGGGGCGGTGACCGTGATAGCTGTTTCTGTCATGCATTAAAGCTCTCTAGACTCCGCGGGAAGGAAGAGGAGGAAGACAGAGGCGCGGCGGCGGCGGCCCTAACGTTCGAAGAAAGCCAAGAGCCAGCAGCTAGAAGAGGAAACAACCTCCAGTGACACCAGGACACTTACCTAAGTGAGCCAGGTCTTTGTACACCTGGTAGACGGCCCGTAGCCCGAGTCACGGCGCTCCCAGATTCCCAAGGGACCGGGAAGGTCGCCTGCCTAAAACCCAGCGCTCTCGGGCGGCGGCCATGCAACCCGTGCCCGTGGCACCAGCCTCTGCCTAGCAAAGCCCGCGGGACGCCGTCTCCAAAAGGGATGCTGCAGCGTGCCCAGAGAGACCCTACCAGTTGGGATGGTGATGGCAGGGAGGGAGTCAGAGGGAGCGGGTGAGGCAGGGTGGGGGAAGCCAGGAAGGGGCCGGGGGGGGTCACCACGGGGCTCACGCACTTACCCCGTGGCGGCTACCGTGGTGGTGGATGTCGGCTCCGGTTGGAGAATCTCCTCGCCAGCCCTCCTCGGAGAAGGGATGTCTCCGAAAACATCCATGGTGTCCACGGGCAGGGAGGAGCCCTGGGAGTTGGAGAAGCCGGTGCCCACGGGGGTGAAGGCGGTGGTCGGTCGGAAGCTGGGGCTGTCCCCTCGGCTGCTTGGCGCCGGAGATCCCGTGGAGGACGGCGTGGATTTGCGGGAGAAGCTGACGGCCGCGGGCGGCTGCAGCGTGATCTCCGACACCTCCGCCTGCTGGATGAGCCCCGGGCGGGGCCGGGCGCGGGCGGTCAGCTCCGGAGAGCTGTTGCGGGAGCTCAGGGGACTTTGGGTCAGAGGAGAAAGCCTTGAAGGTTGTAGCACCACCTGATGTAAACTGGGCTCAGCCCTCCTGACCTGCCGGGGGCTGGGCCGAGGTCGGGGTTGGGGCTCGTACCACCTGGTGTCCAGGCTGAATGTGCTTGTGCCGCTGGGGCCGACGGGCTCGGACGGTTCGTGGTAAGGCAACACGGGTATGCCCATACCTTGGCTGGTATGTCTTAGCTGCCCTTGACATCCCATGGGTTGCATAGGTTTGTCCTGCCACTTGGTGGTAGTGGGCACGGAGGATTGACCCCTGCCCGGTGACTTGCCGGTCCAGCTCTTTGGTGCCTCCAGGGGCAGGATGCCCGAGTAGGACGCGGGGACCACCTGGAGGGAGGAGGGGGGCGGCCCCCGAGGAAGGCAGCCCGTGGGCTGGGAGCCCTCAGCCGCCTCGCAGGGCTGGAGCTGGTGGGGGAACGGCGCAGGGGCCAGCTCCAGGCTGCCGAAGGGGAACTCGGCCCTGCCCCAGGGCTCGGGGGACCGGCCCCCCGTGGGGGTCTGGGCCAGGGGCAGCGTGCTGTTGGAGGCGTTCTCCCCGTTCTCCTCGGGGATGGTGGGGTGTCCGAAGGGCCCCTCGGGGGGCAGCGGCGGGGAGGACATGACCGAGCTCAGCGGGCTGACTTCTGGCATGTAGAAGGGCGGCGGGTCCACCTCCCCGGGGCTGCTGCTGCTGAGGTAACCGTAAAATTGGTGGTGGAAAGCCCGGGGGGCCGGCGGGCGGGCCTGGCCGGTGGCCTGCAGGGCGCCGGGACCCTCCAGCGCCCGGTGGAACCGGGGGCTGTATGCTGGTGGCTGAAGGTAGGACTCCTGGCTGGAGGAGAGAGGGGTGAGCTGGGCTTTCAGGGCGGTCACGGAGGTGGGGACGACGGGGTCGTCGTTCTCCTCGTCCGACTGCCTGAACTCGGGGTACATGTCCGTCTCCTCCACGAAGGGGAAGCCCTCGATCCGCCGTGTCTTCAGGGAGGGCTCCATCTCCGCCGGGTCCATGACGAAGCGTCCGTCCGGCCCGCGGCTGATGAGCTCGATCGGGGTGGTGGCCTCGGCTTCGGCCTCTGCCTTGGAGACGCTGTACTTCTTGCTGCTGATGGCTCGTTTGGTCTTCTTGTAAAGGGAAAGCTCCTTCTCCTTGGTGGGGCTCAGCATCCGCTTGGCCTGCGGGCCCTGGTCGTCAGAGGACTCCGAGGGGGGACGGAGCGTGCGGATGCTCTCAGGACTCACCTTGCCAGAAGACAACCTGGACCACAGGGGAGAAAAACCGAGAGAGGGGACGGTCACCCGGAGCGGAAAGAAGGCCTTCTCGCCCAGAAGAACAACTCCGGATCCGGAAAACAAAGTGCTACCAGCTCTCAAAAGCAGAACTGCTGGGAGAAATTGGCAGGGGCTAACCAGGATGGCAGAGTCTGGCCAGCAGCAGAGCACAACATCCCTGCTCCTTGGGAGGGCAGCTCGGAACACTCGGGGCAGAAAGCTCACACCAACACCTCACAATAAGCTCCACCAACACCCCAACACCTCGCAACAAGCTCCACCATGACAGCCCTCCACACCACCAACACCTTGCAACGAGCTCCACAGCCCCACAGGGACAAAAGACACATCCAGAACTTGCTTCCAACTCCTTCTGAGGTTTCCTATGTTCACCTGAGATATCCATGCCCAGGAAAGGCCCTGAGAAGAGGGACATCAGGCAAATGTTCCCTCCCACAGAACTCAGCATCTCACTTGGAGATGCTGACGGATCATTTCAGACCAACTCTTTCTCCCATTCTCAACACTCAGAGTTTAGGCTGAGCGCCTCAAAAGGCAGAGAGCACCAGAACAGTTCCCTCATCCCTATCCAGAAAGCCTCAGACAAACAGGATTGAGAGGCAAAGACAGCAGATCCAACAGAGACAGTGCAGGTTATTTCAGTGCAGTGGATGAACTGAAAACAAGCAAGGTTCAGATCCACTGGCACCGGGACATTTTGCAACAGTCCAGGAGCCAAAGCATGAGGTGTCCACATCCCAGACTCTTGCACTCCCTCCACGAAGATGCTCCTGCTGGTTTGCAGCTACACATGCTTTTGACGGGCTCTGCAAGGAGCTGCGGCTACTGCAGCACCACGATCCACCACCTTTGGGCACATGTGGAAAGAGGCTTCAGCAGGGCACTCTTCAGGAGAAAAGATGAATTTCCCAGGAAAAAACAGAGCCAACAGAGAATGACTTAAAAACTACAGCGAGCTGGCAGGAAGGACTCCATCTGCAGCAGGCTAGTCCTTCTCCTAAGGAGCCCCTTCCAACTGGTGCGGAATTGAGTTCCACCAGCCAACTCCAGCTTTGGAAAATGTTCACAGGTCCAGTGGGGTCATCTCTTAGCTCTGTTTGCTGCATCTGTCCCTGCTGCTTTCTGCTCCAAAGCCCATTTGTCTCTTGTGAACTGCCGCGCTCCCAAAAGTTCAGGGAACACCCAAAACCAACTCATCGGGAGCAGCCAAACAAGGATGAGGTATTTCCATCTGAGCTTTGCAATGTAGGAAGGAGGCACCTTGAAGACCCCACAGGCTGGTGCCGCAGCTAGGACAGATACTTACGGGGACTCCAAACTCTTCCTGCAGTGGGTTATCGAGAGAGGAGGGTCTGGAAGAGAATAAAAAGGGGAAAGAAGAGAGAACGCTGAGGAGGCGCAGCACGACAGAGACAAGACTCAACATCAAGACAACAAAAGACACTCAACAAGAGGCCAAGGTTTCATTGCTCCAGCGCTTTAATGGTTGCTGACAACAAACAGCTCCCGTCACAGGGTCCTGCCCGTCCTGCTGCCGCAGCCCTGCAGGCTGGAGGAGACGGAGCCGCTTCCCTGCCCTCTCCAGCTCCCCAGCCGCCCTTTTCCCTACCAGCTGCAGTCCCAGCTTTCGGGAAGCAGAGCGGCAGGGTCTCCTTTGGGGTCTTCTCTAGCCCAGCACTGCCCGCTCCAGGCTGGGAGCAGCTGGAGAGCCCAGCTCCGGGGGGACCTGGAGGAGGTGAGTGGTGCCCCCCCCGTCTGTGCCCCAGAGGACAGCCCAGCCCTAAACCCCGGCTCTAGGAGTTATCACCACGTGGGAGAGCTCCCTCGGAATTCCCAGGCTAGTTTCTCTGGCGCCTCTTCACCCACCCTGCCTCTCCCGCTCCCGACCACGGGCGCTTTCAGGCACAGCCGAGGGAGGAAGTCAGGGCTTCACCTGAGGACGCGCACGGACGAAGAAGAGACAGACAGGGAAGAAGGTTACGACCACAACACAACCAGGGGGGACAAGCGAGGAGGAGACAGGAAGGAGGGAGGAAGCACACCGGGAACGGACTCACCTTTCTTGCGCTTGAGCTTGCGTTTGCGTTGCTTGTTGACGAAGCAGGCGGCGAGTGTGCTAAAGAGGATGGCAGCAGCCAGGAAGCAGATGGTGGCAACGATGCCAGCCAGCACCGGGCGGGCTAGGCCCTCGTCCGTCAGGTCAGGCTGAGGGAAAACGTCTGGGGGAAAAACACAACAACTCAGTGTTACACCCGCTGCTTTCCCCAGGGAGCTGCCACAGCGTGGATAGTCTCCAGCAATGATCACCTCTGTAAAGACCCTGCTTCCCACCCAGCGAGAGCAATCAGCACTGCTTCAAGGCCAAGGGGTTTGGCGATCTCACAGCAGATCACAGAATCACAAGACAGTTTGGGTTGGAAAGGGCTGTTAAAGGCCATCTAGTCCAACCCCCCTGAAATAAGCAGTGACATCTTCAACCAGACCAGGTTGTCCAAAGCAGCCTGATAAACCTTTCTGTGTTAGCTGATGGACACCCAGGGAAGAAGCCTCCACAGCAAACAAATACACATTTATGTCTAAACACACACAACTGCAGCAAACCTGCAGTCAGTCACCTCCTGGCTGAACAACCCCCTGCAGCAGCACAAGGAATTTCAACCTCTTTTGTCAGCACTTCATTTCAGCTTTCCAACAAACGCTCCAAACCCTTATGTCACCCTTCGCTAACCAGGAGCACACGTGAACCCCCAGCAGACCTCGGCTGCGGGCACGTGCAGATGTGCGCCCTGCACAGCTCGGTGCCCCTGCCGTGTGCCACATCCAGGATCTGCACGTTCCCCCACGGAGCACGGCCTTTCAGCCTGGGAGAGCGGCTGCCTGGGGCCGGGCACCTGCCAAACCCCATCAGAAAAACTGGGCGCGAGGAGCAAGGGCAGCGAGCAGGGAGGCTGCAGCGAGCTCTCCTCACCGCACCGGCACCACTTGGGGGCAGAGAGAGACCGCTGCATCGCAGCCGGCTTTTCCACGAGAGCCAGAAAATCCGGGCTCGCCGCATCCCCATCCCCTCCCGCTGCCCTCGCCTTCCCCAGCGCCATCACCACCCTCCTCCGCCTGCCCCTCGGCTCGGGGAGCATCCTCCGAGCTGGATGCGCAGGGAACACGCACGAACTGCAGCGCGTTGCGGTCTCCCGCTTGCAAAGCTCTTTTCCCTGTGGACTCTGCACTGCAGTGCTACGTTTCCCTCTCTCCACCTTTCATTCCCGTTTCCAGGCTGCGCCAAGTGCCCGCTCGGAGCTTTGTTCTCCAGGCTCACCGCAGAGCCGCGCTGAGCTGGGCTCTGCAGCAGCCGGCAGCGCCGTGCTCTGGGGATTTGTCCTCGCCTGCTCCCATCGGGAGGCAGCCTGGCATCGGCGCCGTGTTCAGGACAGCCATCAGAGCCCTGCAGCCTCCCTCAGCCCAGCTCACAGCCCTGCAGCCGTGGGGAGAAGAGGAGCCAGCCCTCACCTGTGCTGGACACGCCAGCGACGTTGCTGGGTTCGCTGATGAGATCCTGCATGACCGCCAGCACACGGAACTCGTACCAGGTGTCCTGGAACACCAAACACACCCGGTCAGGGCCCCCACACTGCCTCCAGCCTCATCTCACCAGATCCTCCAACGTCCCCAGGATAAATAAAACCCTCTAACACCACCTTTTTAATGCTACCAGGTCAGGCTTTTATCATTGGCCAGGGGGTGTGGGGTCAATAAAATTCTGGACTCCACCCAGACACAGATATAAAACTTTTTCATCTCTTTATACGTTTTCATCAAACAAAAATTATTGCTCATTGGTTCTAAATTACACAAATCTCTGTCATTAATTAGTATTCTATCCTCTATTGGTTATTGATTTCTCGCTTCTTATGCTAATTAGTGCATATTTTTAGTATCTTTCTCCTCCTGTAGGGACTTTTCCAATGTATACTGAGACTTTGTTAGTCTCTTTATCTTCTGGTTTCTGCCAAATGTCCTTGTGGTCCATAAATCCTACATTCCAACCTCAACAATTCATCTTTCTCTCCCAGGCTTTGTTCATTGAATCATAACACAGTGACTTTATCAAAACTTTAAGTTTCTCAGTCATTTCTCAAGCTGTGCTCCTACAGAAGTAGCTCACGACAACTCTGCCAGATGCTGGCTAAGAGTAATTGAACAATAACACACTATTTATAATTTATATGCATACTGATTATGATTACTTAAAGCCATTAACTAAAATTATTATCATGTTCTATCTTTTCCAACACTTGCCCAGCTCCTCGAGGATCCCAGCTCAGGGATCGAGCCACTCCAAACTTTCCCTGGAGCTGCAGCAGATGGTGCAATGTTGTTACAGAATATTGGAAAAGATCATTGAGCTGGGCACGGTGAGGGCAGCCCCCGCTCACCTGGGACAAGTCCTTGGCAAAGAACTCGCTCTCGGAGCCCGGGATGCCGTCATCCAGGATCTCCCACTTCTCCGCCACGCGGAATTCCATGATGTAGCGGTCGATGGGGAAGCTGTGGTTGGCGGGAGGGAGCCACGACAGGAGGACGCCTTGCTGTGTCCGGTTGGCTGTTAGGCACCTCGGTGGGGTAACCAACACCAGAGGCTCTGGAGTTGTTACAGGGAATGCTGGGGACAGAGCAGAAGGGACAGGGACACCTTTGAGATGGGGCAGGGCAGGCAAGCACAGGATCCTCTCCCACTCATGCCCACAGCAGCAGCACAAGGGCCACAGAGGTGGTTCCCAAATTCCAGGAGTTCAGGGCACGTCTCGGGAATCTTGTCTCTTATCACAGAAATAGAAAAGTGGATTTTCAAAAGGCGCTGGACTAATGAGGCCGTGACTCCAGGCCTTCCTGCTTCCTCCCACCTCCACCTGAGAGCCCAAAGGCTCTGAGCTGTATCTCGTGCTCTATTAATACCTCCTGATCCCAGCTGAACTTAAGGAAGATCTGAAAGGTGACTGGCACAGTACAGCTCTCCCATGCTGGCTCTCAGGACAAGCCTTCCAGAGCCTCCTGCATCCAGCAAAGTCTGCAAGCTTCATGCAGGACCCTCCACAAACTATCTCCTGCATGGCTGGATAATGATCATCTCCACCTCCAGCAGACAGGACACATGGAGGAAGGCAAAGGCCCCCTTCTCCCCACAGACCTCCCAAATCCCTTCCCAGCCCTCCCCTCGTTCCCAAGGAGGACCTACCTAGAGTGTTCACAGTGACCACCTCACTGAAGGAGCTGGTGCCCAGCTTGTTTTGAGCCAAGACACTGAACTGGTAAGCAGTCTCTGGTTCCAAGGTATCCACCAGCAGCCAACTGGAACCAGCTGGCACGGGGAGAGACAGCCAGTCATGGGGTCCAAACTGGGCTCTCTTCATCCTGCCGAGAGAAAAGGGAGCATCCTCAGGGAAGGTGTCTTTGACAGGGAGGACAAAGAGGCAGCATTAACTTCTTATGCAAAAATGGAGCTTTCCCGAGCGATGGTTTGATTCGGCAGCAGTGATGTGGATGGACGTGGGGCAGCCACTCGCCACCCACGAGCTGGCACGGGCCACCATCCCCTCGTGTCCCACCAGCTCTCAGGGACACTGCCACCAGCTCTCCCCTCTGCCCTGAGCTGGGTCAGGGACCACAGCAGTGCCAACAGCCCCGCTCTGACGTGATCTCCACCAGATTCCCACAGGCAAAAGTGGGAGCTGGAGCATTTTGGTGAGTGCTGCAAAGGGAACGGCTGACGCAGGAGACAGGCCCTGTTCCCATTTATACCTCGACATCTCCTGAGCCAGAGCCAAGTTCTCCCTCAGCTGTAGCCCTGTACATGTCATCCCACGAGAGACATTTAACTAAATCCCCATCTCTGCCACATTTGCACAATTCGGGGGCTGCCGGCACAGCCTGGGGCAGCACTCAGGGTTTGGCAGCGCAGCAGAGGCACTGGCAGGGAGTGCAGGACAGAGCAAACCACAAACCCAGGGTGAAAAATGCTCCCAGAGCCATCCCAGTGCCACCCAGGAGCATGCAGCCACCTCCACGAGCCTTTAATCCCAGCAGGATCCCACATCCCAAAGCAGCACCAGTGCAGTGCTCCGATACTGCAAGTACTGGTGCTCGTGTTAGAGAGATGCTTTTAGGGGGTCCCAGCCCTCCGCTGCAGGTTTTGCTGGTGTCCACAGAGGGTTTGGGAAGGATTGGCGCAGATGGCCTATCCTGCACGGGTAAGGGGGGTACATCTGCAGCCACCAGCACACAGCCAGGTGAATCCACCCAGCAGGAAAAGGTGGAGCAAAGAGAAATAACGCTGCTGTCCAGGGAGCAGAAGGTGAGGCGGAGAAGCAGCAACAAGCCATGGAAACGAGCAGGTCGGTGGAGAGCCGTGCACGTGCCGTGTGCCTCAGAAAGCCTCTGGATCACTGGCTGGGACTACAGCTCCCAGGTTTCCCCACCACCACGGAGGCAGGAGGGCAGCAGGGCAGCCCCTCTCCCGGGCAGGTTTCCCTGCAGCGTTTAATCCCACTGCCCCCACATCCCTCCTCCCCGGTGCTGCTGTGGGCAGCGACACATGGGAGAGGGGCTGAGGGTGGGGAAAGTAGAGGCTAAATGCAGCACTGAGGCGGGAGAACCCCCTTGCCGAGGGAGGACGTGGCGCAGCTGGAATGCTGGGGTGGCCCCGGCCATCCCTGGGGAGCGGGGTTTGCATTTCCAGCCTCGACAACCGCAGACGCGGGAGCAGAGAAGGAACCCAGAGAAAAGGAAGCCATGTTTCACTTGAGCATCCCACAGCCCCAGCGGGGAGGAAGACGCAGGGATGGCACTCCGGATGGCACCACGTGAGCCAGCTGTGTCCCACATCCCTGCTCCCAGGGAACAGCACATCCCCCAGGGATCACCCCCTAGGGTAAGGGCGAGACATCGCTGCCTCCCTGTCCAAAGTCCCCTCTTTGCCCGGTGCAAACACCCTTCCCTGCCGGCTGCTCTCTCCCTGCGGAGTCTGGAAGAGCCACGAGGAGGCAGGAATCCGAGAGCAGGCTGCGGAGCAAGAGCAGCAGCAGCTGCTGATGCAGCCACGTCTCCAGAGCAGAGAGGTTTAACCACTCCTTCCCAAGGACATTTTCATCGAAGCAAGGTCTGCACCGCTCAGCTTGCTGCCTCATTTTCCCCCCTCCGCTCAATCCATTCCTTCTCTCCATCTCCAGACAGACAACCCAGCCCCGGGCTGGAGCAAAGCAGAAATCATTACAGGCAGCGTCTCCCTCTCTCCTCTCTATCAGCAGTCTCCATCAGGGCAAATTAAGGCAAGGAAAGAATGAGAGAGCAAGAGGAAAGGCTGAAGAATGCCAGCCCAAGCCTGGGAAGGGAAGGCATCACCCCCTCCACGTTTCCAAGGATGATTCTTCAAAAGAAGATGACAATAGCAGAGCCCACAGTAAACCCCAGCCTTGCTGCAGCTACATTTCTCCCTCCCCTGCCCCAGGGAACAGGCACAGGGCTGAGCCTGGCCCTGCTGCAGGAAGGTGGGATGCACCCACTGGCTTTGGGTGCTGGGTAGCACAGGAGCTGTGGGAGCAAAGCTCCAGGGGCTCAGCCCCAGTGCCAGCATCTCCCAGGGGCTGGTCATGATCTCAGCTAGGATTTAACCACCTCCAGGGAGCCACAGAGCAAGGAGAGAACATTTCTGCTTAGTCACAGCTCTTCCAGGACACACTCTCTAAAGGTTGCATTTTCCATCCTCTCCCTGGCTGTTAAGCCTCGTAAACAGTTTATCTTGAAATTAGATGCCAGAGGCACAGCTACATGAATGCAAAGCGTCTCCCGTGTACCACAAGCAGAGTAAAACCTGCTGGGGCAGACAGAGGCAGTGGCCGGCACAGAAGGGAGAGGAAACACGGGAACTGCATGATCCCACCACCACCACCACCACCACCCATCTCTCCGAGGAGCCCCGAGGGAGAGCTCAGCCCTGTAAGGCCCACAGGCACAGAGCCGGGCACGCCACCCTCCCCACCCTCCTCCCCCCCGGCTGCTCGAAGCTCGGGTCGGCTAGGAAGGAAAAGAAGCAGAGAGCAAAGCATGCCAGGATGACTCACAGAGGGCCGTACCAAACTGAGAAAGTCTGCTCGTATCCACCGTCGTAGCCGGGCTCCCAGGAGACGTTGGCTGAGGTCATGGCGGCCACGACGTGCACGCTGGTCGGGGCGTGAGGGCTTGTCCCTGCGGAGAGAGGGGACGGCTTAGAGGGGAGCGAGACCAGGGCTGGAAGGGGTCTTCTCCCAAGCCATGGTCTGAGGGGACTCCTCCTGCACCAAGCCAAGGCCACGGGAATTTCTGCTGGAAATGGCAGCAGGAGAGGTGGCCAGAATAACAGCGCAGAGAAAGGCAACTCCACCAGGAAATAACATTTCAAGGAGACATTGCTCTTAGAACCGAAGAGTGCTTGGGGTCGGAAGGAACTTCAAGGGCCATCTACTCAAACCCTCCTGCCACGAGCAGGGACACCTTCCACTACCCCAGGTTGCTCCAAGCCCTGTCCAACGTGACCTCGAACACTTCCAGGGACGGGGCAGCCGCAGCTTCTGTGCCAGGGCTTCACCACCCTCAGAGGGAAGAACTTCTTCTCAATATCCCAAACTGTCTCTCAGGTTAAAGCCATTCCCCCTCGCCCTGTCCCCACAGCTCTCTTTCTGGGGAGCATCCCCATCTCCTGCCTTGCCTGGGGGGCGCTCCCCAGGCCCCTTTTCCCCCCTGCCCGTACCTACGACGGTCAGGTGGGTGCTGGCAGTAATGCTTGCGACGATGTTGGTGGCGACGCACTCCCACTCGCCGTGGTCGTCCTTGCCGAGGGAGCGGATCTGCAGGGTCCCGCCGGGCAGCGTGTTGTGCTTGCTCCTGCTGGGCTTCCCTACCTTGGGCAAGGAGCGGGGTGGGGAGCCGGGCAAAGAGAGAAAAGACACAACTCAGCAGCGGGTTGCGGGGCAGGGCGAGGCGGCGGCGGGGTCACTAAGCTACCTGCGCGGCCCAGGGGACACCGCCGGCCACCGGCAGGGGATCTGGTCTCTCCAGTCGTGGCAAGGCAGACGGTTCCCCCGTTTCCGAGAGGACCTGGGGGGCAACGCGAGAGGCATGCGTCAGGAGGCTGCTGCTCAGCACTCACACACAAGCGGGAAACCCCACGGCACTCGCACGGACACCGAGCCCCGCGCCAGGGCTCAACCTCCGGCATCCGAAGCTGAAACTGCTGCGGGGAGGGGCACCGGCCACCCCAGCAAACCCCCTCCCGGGATGGGGAAGGCACGGGCTGCCCCAGGAGATGCCCAAACTGCCCTCAGCCTCAGTCAGCGGCAGATGAGAGGCAGGACCCTTCACGTCACAGGTCTGGGCAGCAACCCCCGTGGGGGTGTGGGAGGATGGCGTGCGTGGAGGTGCCTGGAATCTCTCAAGCCGAGCGGAATGATGGATCTTGTAACAGCTCATCTATGCCCATCAGCCAAAGTTGTGCAAATCCCACGTTGTCCCGATTCCTCTTCAGCTGTTCTTCACTTGGGGGACTCTGCTGACCAACAACAGGACCCACAGGTCGACGCCAAGCAGGAGGAGCAGAGGAGCCCACAGGCTCACGGGGCTACCAGTGCCAAGCCCAGGAGTCCTTCAAGAGACTGGTCAGCACTGGTGGGCTGGTGGGGAGGGAGGGAGTTGGCTTCTGCCACTGGGAAACTGAGCCCAGCCCAAGCCAGCCCTGACTGGAGCTGGATAAGCCCAGAGCCACAATGTGAGGAGGACCACCAGAAGGCACAAGCGAGATTGGAAAGAAACCTGAGACTGGTGAGGGCATGGAAAGAGAAATACTAAGATGGAGAAGAAGACTGAACAGCCAACAGGCTTTAGGCAGGTCACTTGCAATGTGCGCAAGTCATGGTCCTCCTTGTGCTGCTAAAAGGGACCAGAGATCCAGCAGCTCAAGCCACAAGGATTGGGGATGGTCCCACTGGGTGACACAGGGACTCAGCTCACTCTCAAGAGCCCCAAAAAGGGCTTAGAAAGAAGTTCCTGACAGCAGGACAAAGAGCCCAGGAGCTCTCCTGTACAGTGGCTTTCCTATGGGAGCAGAAAAGGTGGGAAGCAAAGGGAAGGAGGACTGGAAAGCCCTCGTTGCTCCCAGGCTGTGCTACCACACCCTGCTCTATGAAAAGGGACATCTTGAAATCTTTATATCCAGTTCAGGATCATAAAAACAGCTTCTTCCCAGGGTCTCTGAAGTCACGGGGCAGTAGAACAGGTGCTGACCAGTCCAGAGCCAAGAGACCCCTGGATGTGCTGCGGTGACACATCCCCTCCCTCCACGGGAGGCGTGTGCTGCGAGAATCCCATTGCCACGACTGCCACGTCCTGCTGGTGACCGCCTGGGAGCCAGGCAAGGAGGAGGGTGTCCTGTGGGCAGTGCTGGCGAGGCAGAGGAGGGGGCCGGGGCGGGGGCAGTGTTTCAGCTTTGCGGATGCTGCCGTGTCGGTTTCCCGGGGTTACTCGGTGGCCACAAGCCGGGCTTCCCCCACCCACCTGCGGGACAGGACGGCAGTGGCTCAGCCCAAAGCGAAGCAGCTGTACCTGCAGTTTGTTCTTACCGGGACAGAGTGTGGCTTCTCTGTCTGCAATATTCACCAAAAGCCAAAGGCACTGCAGATTTGTCTGGCAGGCCGGGTACCTTTCTCCAGGCGATGATGGGAAAGGGGTCTCCGGCAGCAGCGCAAGGAATCAACAGCTCCCTCCCTGCCTCCTGTCTGTACTCCCAGCCTGGTAGCACCGTGAAATAGGGGGGGTCCTGCAGCCAAGGGGAGAAACAAGGAGTGTCAGCCTGCCCAGACTCCCATCACCAAAACCAAACCTTTTCCAAACCAACCCAGTCCCCATCCTGGGTGAGCTTGAGGCGTTGCAAGGAAAATTGTGTGGAGAACGTGTGCTAAGGAGCCTCCATGGCACAGTGAATTACACACCTGGAGGGAGATTCTGTCCACAGAGCCACGGCACTAGAGCACAGAATCATGGAATGCCAGAATGGTTTGGGTTGGAAAGGACCTCAAAGCTCATCCTATTCCAACCCTGCCATGGGCACGGACACCTTCCACTATCCCACGTTGCTCCAAGTCCTGTCCAACCTGGCTTTGGACACTTCCAGGGATGGAGCAGCCACAGCTTCTCTGGGCAACCTGTGCCAGGGCCTCCCCACCCTCACAGGGAAGAATTTCCTCCTAATATCTGAATTTCCCCTCTTTCAGTTTGAACCCCTTACTCCTTGTCCTGTCACTACAGTTCCTGATGAAGAATCCCTCTCCAGCTTCCTTGCAGGCCCCTTCAGGCACTGGAAGGCTGCTGTGAGATCTCCAAACAACTTCTCTTCTCCAGGCTGAGCAGCATCTTGCTTTTTACCTCCTCGAAACAGGAAGAAACCCACCCATATCACATCAGCCATCAACCTGATTTCCTCGCCCCGGCAGCCGCCCCGGCGGATGTGTGTGTCTGGTACACAAAGCGTTATCGTGTGAACCTCGGCGAGACACCATGAATCACCACGGCTCCCTCCCAGGCACAGGACTCCGTGTTCAGGGAGGGAAGAGGCAGCAGCTCCCACCCCAGCAGCACCGGGAACTGCACTGGGAGCCCAGCGCGCCCCGGGCGCCGCACGCAGCCGGAGCACGTGGAGCTCCAACCATCCATTTATTAAAATCCTCCTGAACCCGAGCCCGGGCCGGCAGGGCTAAGTGTTTTGTTGGCAAAGGGGACATTCCAGGGAGATGTTTCCTCAAACTACCCCGGCCCAGTGTCAAAACCCGTGCTGCTGCTCGGGCGGGATATTTCCAGCTACACCAGACAGGGCGCCCTGGGGGTTTGCCTGTGCTGGTGGGAAGCACATCTCCAACCACAGCACAGACACGCCTCACCCCTCGAGCCTCTGCTGTTCCCCACACAGCCCCAGGAGCTGCTCCTGGCACAGGAGGACGCTGCTCCAGGCAAACCCACGGGATTTTGGCAGGGGAGTTACCTTCAGTACCAGTCGGGCAGGGGGAGACTGGCCCATCGTACCCAGGGCGTTATAAGGCACACAGGTGTAAGTGCCGAGAGCATCTTCAGTGGCCTCCTCGATCCGGATCGACCCGTCCTCCAGCAGGTTCCAGCCGGCATACTGCACAGGGAGAACCAGGGAGCTGACTTACCCTACACCCACCACAGCTCCTTATTTCCCCTCCAGCCAAGCCCCCCACCCACGCCCAGGGCGGCTGTCACATCCCCGGGAGATGCCCAATCCCACTCCCAATATCCAAAGCATCTCCTCAACAGAGACAGGAAACCTGGGCATCACCAGCCCATCCAAACACAGCCAGGCTCCTTTGTGTAGCCCAAAAAGATTTAAGATCAGAATCTAACACTAAATAAAACTTGTTCTGGAGTGGACAAGACAACTCCGCCTGGAGGGCTGAGGGCACCAAAGACCGAGAGGCCACAGCAGCAACAACTTTAAATGGAATTAAAACTTCAAATCGTTAATATTTAAGGAAAAAATTTAAAATATTGAGTGTTTTCTTTAAATATTTAATGGCTAATATCCTTGCTCAGACTATCAAACCATGATTAGGGGAAGATGTAGATTTGTTAAAAGGGTCTTTCAACCACCAGTTGCCATTGGAAAAATAAACCAGGGCCATCAGCAGGTGACTTTAGGGGGAAGCAGGGGCCAGGTCTGGGAGGCACAGAGCATCCACAGGCACCGTGGGCTTCACACAAGAACTGGAATTAACTCTGCCCACAGCTGATAAGGAAAAGCAGTGTCACGGGTTCCTCCTCTCCCGACAGTCAGGGACCCACAGGGTGCCTGGTGGTGCTCACTGCTGTTTGCTGAGGACGGGAGAGTCTGAACCCCTCTGTGCCCCCACCTCCCCTCCCCGGGGGCTTCGTTACCTTCTCAATTCGCAGGGGACGCCCGTCCTTGTTCCACTTGACCAGCGTGACCGGGGGCTCCGCCTCGACCGGGCAGCGGATGTACCCGTGGATCCCGATGGGAACGTAGATGATGGGGGGCATGTTCACCACGCGGGCAGGATCTGGGAGGGCAGCAGCAGCACGTTAGCACGGGGAGAGAGCCCATCTCTCCCCCCAGCCTGCCTTCAGAGGATCTACCTCACTTTTGTAATGAATTCCGACCCCAGCACCGCCCTGGCTCCCACAGGCTGTTATCCCAGGCTCGCTACGCACAAATCCACCGGAATACCTGGCATTGCTGGGAGGCTTTGCTCATGTCCAGGGCGTTCCTACCTGGGGCTCATTAAAGACTGCATTTAAGAAGAAATAGGAGATATGCCTGCCCCCAGTTCCACGCCACCTTAAGCCTGCACCGCTCCAGCACAGCACGACACGTGCCGGGTGTGATGCACACCCAGCACAGCCTGGTTTCACACACCAGCAATCAAAGCTACTTCAACTGCCGAGCCTTAAAACACACCCGGATGGGAAAAGGGATCCCTGTCCAGTCCGCCACAAGTCCTTTACCTCCCATACCTCGTGCCTCATTGAGGCTGGGTCACGCTGAGCATCAGCCACCTCACCCTTTCCAAGATGCAAAAACCTTAAAATACCTACCTAAACCCCCCCTCCATGCTGCACCACCCACGCAGAGAGGTGTCTCGCAATCCTCCAGTCTAGAATGTGTCATTAACAGCACTTCTAAGAGCTTTTTAATTAAGTGCGAGTGGGTTGAAGAGAATCTAGACTTTCTTTAATAAGAAGCTTTTTTAAAAAAATGTTATTTTTAATAAGAAGAGTGAGTATTTCTACAATCTCGTCTAGACACCGGCAGCACGAGGTTATGGGAAAATCCTGATGGGGCTTACGCTGCATTAAGGGATAAATGAGGGGGTTTTGGGGTGCAGCATCCCCGCACTGCTGACGCAAAGTGGGGGGTAAACATCAAGGTGCTTAATAGGAAGGGGTGGAAGATGTGGGGCTGTCCTCTCCTCATTGCTTTCTTGGGGCAAAACCAGCAGAGTTTGGGAGCTCTCCCAGCACGTCACCCCAACCACTCCCCCAAACCGCGCACCCCCGGCAGTGGCACCATAACCCAGATTGCCCAGCGCCGCATATGGAGCGGGATTTACCTCCCCCCCCGCCCCGCTTAACTCCACCTCTTAGGAAATGTAATCAAGGACTCCAGCAGCGCGGGAGAGGGTAATGGGATCGAGCCTTTCACTACTAGGTCACTGGCCAGGGGCCAGCCCAGCCCACTAATGACCCAGAGCCGTGTCCCCACCCGCTGCAGAGGGTGGGGAGCTCCCTCCGGAGGCATCGGCCCCCGTGTGGACGAGGTTTGCTCAGGACGAAAAGGGTTTGTGGCACCAAAAGCGAGCACCCTTCCTTGCACCGAGGCCTGGCTGAGCGGCAGATTGTCGGAGCGCTGTTTTCCCTGCCATTAGAGCTATTTTTAACAGCTATCAGCCCTGACAAGCGGCCCTGGATTAGCAGCAGGGCAGATTTAATGGCCTGAGGCCACAGGCTTTCCCAAGAGCCACCAAGCCGGGCACAGCCAAGCCCCAAATCACGCCTGTGCCTGGGCACAGCACCACTCGCACCGTCCCCCTGCCCACTCTGCCCCTCCATCCATCCCCACAGGGACCTCCCAGCCCTTCTCCCAGCAGCTCCCCGCTAACCAGCACCGGGTCCAAAGGCAGCAGCAGCTCTAAGGCAGCCTCGGAAAACCCACGTTGAGAGCCCACTTTGCTCAGGCCTGTCTTTCATTATGAAATAAAAGCGCCGCAGCCTTTCCGAGCAGAGCAATATTGCAATTGGAGCGGCGGCAATTGAGGCCATTACTGTGGAATGCCACAGGATGCCGGTGGCACACTACCCATTACCGCCCGGGGATTCCGGGAGAACGAGCGTGGGAAGCAGCGCTCCTGCTACAGCCCTTTCTCCTCCGCTTGTTTAGATCGCTTACCGCCTGAAAAATGCGACACGCCGGGCTCCGGAGCTGGCGGAACGGCCGCGCCGCGGGAACGAGCCCCCGTAACGAACAGCACAAAATACACCTTGGCACTGAGAGCCCTGAGCCGGGGCTTCCCAGCAGGGTGAGGAGAGCGAGGGAGCAGCCACGGGATGGTGCTCACCTCCCTAAAAAACCCTCGTAGAAAAGGTGGACACTGGTCCCAGCTGAGCAGCGTCACTCAGGATGCTCAGACCATTTGCTTTCCTGTCTCCCACACCCACGTGGGATGCTCTCAAGCTTTTGTGCTGAGGATGATTCCGTGCTCCCTGATTCTCCCAGTGTCATACCAGGACACCAGAGCCTCTGGGGCTGCCTCGGAGCCAGGTGTTACCAATCCCAGCCCCTTCCCTGCACTCACACTGCACTGTCAGGTAGGCAGAGGCTGATGGCGAGCGGCCCAGGCTGTTGCTGGGGATGCAGGTGTATTTTCCAGCATCCTCTGGCTTGACACGGAAAATAATCAGCGTCCCATCGATCAGGATCCGCACCCTCAGCTTCAAGTCGCTGCAAGAGAAGAGGAGAGGAGGATCACAAAGAGTCCCAGGGGCAATGCCCAGCACAACCCCAGCTCCCAGCACAACCCAGGAGCAGCAGCAGCAGCAGGAGGAGGGCACGCTGCCCTGCCAGCTGTGAACTCACTTCTTGAAGTAGACGTTCTCCTCCTCCCAGTACCACAGGTAGGTGAGGTTCCCGGGATACGCCTCGGCCTGGCAGGTGAACAGCGCATCCTGGGAGATGTTGACTGTGATGTTTTCCGGAGGGGAAACGATAAAGGGAGGTCCTGGAGGGGGGAAGAGGAAAGCGTCACTCCCACCACTACCGGTGTCCCCACAAAGGTTGCTCAGGCTCAGCTTCATCACAGAGTTTTGGCTGGGGGCTGCTGGAGGGCTCCAGGGCAGGGCTGGCCCCACTCCTCTGAGAACCACGGTGACCCTGATATTCCCAACCCTTTCCCTAATCTCTGGGCTGACTGAGAACCACAGTGACCCCGATATTCCCAGCCTTTTCCCTAATCTCTACAGCTTTGAGGAGGGGATCCACACCCACGGTGCTTCTCCCAGGGCACACAAGGACACGCCTCCCTTCATCCCCTGCACTTCTCCAGGATAGTGTCACCCAGGGGGAACACAGCAATCTGCCAGGAGCCAGCAGCTCGCCACTGCCACAAAAGCAGAGCAGAGGACACCCCGTGCTCCTCTCTCCGCCGGTAGCTGTTGACCTAATTAAAGATTTATTTAATAAGAGAGGGAGCAAGGAGCGGGAGGCCTGCCATGCATCACCGCTGTCTGACGAGGCGCTTCATGGCAGCCTCAATCTTCTCCCCGCTTCCCAAACAAAACCGAGCTGCCATCAGGGCCTGGCTGCTCATCAGCACGGCCGCCGCCGTGTGCCAATTAAGCAGATTCCTCCATCCTACAGACCGGATGCAGAGCCACGGGGCAGCCAGCACCAGGCCAGGCACAGAGGCCTTGGGGGTCACTCCGGGGTGGCGAGATCCCCCCATTCCGGCCTCCTGGGGGATGCTGAGGAGCTGGAAGGTCTCACCTTGGACGAGCAGGCGCGTGGTGTGCATGGCCTCGCCCTGGATGCTGTAGGCCCGGCAGGTGTAGGCACCTCTGTCCTCCCGGCTGACCGAGAGCACCGTGAGGCTCCCATCGCTCACCTGGGAACAAGAGGAGACCCTGGAGCGTGGGCAGGGTCCCCCAGGGGGTGGGGGAAGACCCTTCCCTGCTTCCCACGGCAGAGAGCTGCTGGCGCTTTTAGGGCCGGATGAGAGACGGGTTTCCCCGCTCTGCAAGACTCAGGATATTAATAAACCAACACACGCGTTCGTTCTCGACGCCAAGGGGAAGGGAAAAAAAGAAATCATAAAATAAATAAATAACCATCCCAGCGCATTCATCTCCCAGAAGCGACTGGCACGCAGCAGGCTCCAAACTGCTCCTGCCAAGCACCCTGGCACCATTGGAGCTTCACAAGGAGCCTCGCTGGAGCATTCCCTGCCCCACAAGGACCTGCTCCATCACTGGGGGATGAGGGGGAGACCCCAGCTCGGCCACCATCCTCCCTGTGGGGCCAGCTCTCAGCTGGAAGAGGAGTGGATGGATCCCCCCTGGGGACACAGCAGAAGGATGGACAAGGGACTGTCACCCTTGGGGTAGCAGCACCCCCATGCACGGGGAGGCCTCCCAGCCAGGCTGCCCCCCCCCACCTCATTCTGCCTCATCCTTCTATTTCAATTAGTAACAAATGATTCCTAATTACTCTCATTAGTGCCTGCGCTGATTCCAATGCCTGATTTACCAATTACAGCTCAGGGGGGAATCTCTGCCTGGGAGCCTCTGGGGTGCAAAAAGGGTCCTGAAGAGGAGGGGAGGAGGGGAAATCCTCCCTGCTCAACCCTCCCCTGCCCCAGCCCTGCTGCATCCATCCCTGCCCGGGGCGACACAACCCCGGGCTGCAGCCCCCACCCCATCTGCAGGGTCTTGGCCCCTGGGCTGAGCCCGCAGGGAGCAGGTCGGGTGCAGGAGCGGGGCTGTCCCAAGCACTTGGGGGGTCTCCAGCCTGCACCCAAGGGCTGGCAGCGTTACAGGCTGCTGCTCAGCAGGGATGGGGTGGGGGGAAATGGGCATCTCACCAAGGAGAAGTGCTGAGAAAGCACGGCTGGCTCCAGGCACGGCGGAGCTGCCGCCACCATGGCCCTGTCAATACTGTCCCCGCCGGCTCCCAGCCCAGGAGCCCCCACGGCAGCCCTCCCCCACCTACCTGGTACTTGCCATTGGCACCCAAAAGGTCTCCCTCTCTGAGCCAGGTGACGATGGGCTTGGGGTTCCCAAACGCCATGCAGGTCAGGGTGACGCTGCTGCCCTCCTTTGCCTCTACGTACTGCGGCGGGGTCTCGGTGAACGTGGGGGGAGCTGGGGGCACAGGACACCGCCGTGACCCCCGGGTCACCCGTGGTGTCCTGTGGGTCTGAGGGCACACGGGGACAGAGCGGAGGCTGCTGCCTGCACACGGGGGACACTCTGCACATCACCACGGCGGGGCTGGGACCACCCCAAAGGGCGAACGGGGCTGCAGGGACAGGGGTGTCCCTGGGGACACCGACCGTGAGGTGCCACATCGCACCCCAGCCCTGTCCCCTTCTCCTCCCCACCAGCACCACGTCCTCTCCCCCACCCCGACGCACATTAACTCGCTATTGTCAAAACATGGGAAAACACCGCAGTGCAGATCGAAAGGCTCCTTCCTGATGAAAGAGGCTGGCAGGATTACAGCCCGCCCCTAATTACCCGCGGTTGTTAAAGCCCACTTTAGAGGGAGACAGGTTGGCAATTTAATCTGCTTGGGGGGAAGGAAAAAAAAAAAAAAAATGGAAAAGGAATTATATTTTGTTTCTCCCCAAATGATTTTTATTTTCCCCCTAAGAAAATTAAGCGTTGTAATGCGCTGGGGGAAAGCCACAGCCCTCACCCTGAAAGCAATTCCTCGGGCTGGGAGGATTATGGTTATTATATTGTTATTAAGCCCCTGCACACCCCGTGCTGCATAAAACCCCAAAACTGGCCCATTTTGCCAAGGGGAGGGACAGGGCATCTGGGGCCATTTCCAGCCCCTCTGGCTGGTGCTTTGCAGGATCCATGCACGTGGCAGAGGTGAGCCAGGCACCACCATACTCCTCCTTCCTCCTCCTGCTGCCCTCCTTCCCAAGCCCTCGGAGCTCATTAGCAGGCAGGGGGAAAGCAGGAAGCTGCAGGCAGGGCAGCAGGCAGGGATGGGGCTGGTGGCCTGCACGGCCCCGCTCGCAAAGCTCCCGCTCACTAATTGGGCTCAATTAGGTGGCTCTGCTCTGTGCCACAGCACAGCCATCCCCCCAAAGGTTAAATTAATTGCTCAAGGTCAAGGCAGGACCAGCGAGGAGCTGCCAGTGCCCACATCTCTCCAGCCACCCCACTGCAGCAGGAGAGGCACAGCCCTGCTGCTGGGCTAAAAATAAAGCTCTCTCTCCTGATGCAGAGAATGACAATTTGCTAATTAGTTTAATATACAGCCTTAATAAAATGGAAAAGTAATTTGAGTAAATCTGAATTTGAAGAAAACAAAGATTTGATTTTCTGATCTGTTTGTTGAGAGGAGATTCATTCCCTGCCCCGGTTCTTGATGTGTCTCCTTTAAACAAGCTCCGCGTAATTAAACTGAGGAATCCCTAATAAAACTTTGTCCCTTTTGAAGTCACACCCTGGCTGGAGCAGCCAGCCCGGATGGCTCCAGGCTCGCGTGTCTGCCAGGCACAGATGCCATTGAGGCCCAGCGCCCACCAGACATCCAGCACCCACCAGAAATCCCATTTTGGCACCGCGCGGATGCCGCAGCCCCCGCCCCGCTCACCATTGACCGTGAGGTGGACCCAGCTGCCGTTGTGGAAGGTGTCGTACTGCTGGTCCAGCATGAGCACTTTGCACTCGTACCAGCCCTGGTCCTCGGAGCGCACCTGCTCAATGCGCAGGGAGGCCTTGTCGTGCAGGCTGGCCCGGCCTGCGGGAGAGCACAGCGTTGGCACCACGACCCCGACACTGGAGCAGCCCCCAGAGTAGGACTGCAGGGGACACCCCATCCCAAACCAGAGCAGTACTGCAGGGGACACCCCATCCCAAACCAGAGCAGTACTGCAGAGGACACCCCATCCCAAACCAGAGCAGCCCCCAGAGCAGTACTGCAGGGGACACCCCATCCCAAACCAGAGCAGCCCCTTGGAAATCACCACAGGGGACACCCCATCCTGACACCAGAGCAGCCCCCAGAGCATCACTGCAGAGGACACCCCATCCCAAACCAGAGCAGCCCCCAGAGCAGGACTGCAGGGGACACCCCATCCCAAACCAGACCAGCCCCCAGAGCAGGACTGCAGGGGACACCCCATCCCAAACCACAGCAACCCCTCGGAGATCACAACAGGGGACACCCCATCCCAGACTGGAGCATCCCCTCAGAGATCACCACAGGGGACACCCCATCCCAAACTAGAATAGTACCACAAAGGACAGGCCATCCCAAACCAGAGCAGCCCCCAGAGCAGTACTGCAGGGGACACCCCATCCCAGACTGGAGCATCCCCTCAGAGATCACCACAGGGGACACCCCATCCTGACACCGGAGCAGCTCTGGAACATCACTCCAGAGGACACCCCATCCCAGTGTGGGCACTGTCCCAGTTTGGGGCTGGCTGAGCCTCATGGCGTGGCTGCAGCCTGTGGTGCCAGGCCGGTGGTGCCAGGCCGGTGACACACTCGCCCGTCTGGGGACGGCAGAGCCAAGCTGCCAGGGCCAGGCAAAGTGCCTCGAGCGACGTCTGCCCGCGGTGACACCGGCCTTCTGCTCCCAGCTGGGGGCTGGCCGTGGCACAGCCGGCACACAGGCGTGCCCCAAAGCTTTTCCCCGCCTGGGAGACTCCCGGAAAACAGGGCGGCCCTGAGCTGACCCTATGCACGGCCCCAAAAACTGGGTCAGGAGCAAAGCAGCCCAAACCTCCACCCTGGTGCAGTGGCCGCTGAGCTGTGGCATCACTCATTCCTGAGCTGAGTTTGGCAGGGCTCAGCTGGTGCACCTTCCCTGCTGCATTTCTTAGAGAGCAATTTGGGCAGAGAGCCCCGTAAGACCCAGGGAAGATCTCCAGGACTGCATTCCACAGGGAAAGGGACACCACAGTGGGTCTGTCCTGCCACACCAGCCTCCTCAGGGCTGGTTTCCAGCTCACGGATCCCACCAGAGGACACCGGCCACGTGTCACAGGCAGCACATTGGCAAGCAGCCACATGAGTTCTGCAGCTCCAACCTGTCACCTCCGCCCAGCACGTGGCCCTGGCTCCATCCCCACCGTCCCCCCAGCACCCCTCCCCGGGCTCACAGCTGCTCCGGGGCACAGCGGCAGCAGCAGCAGCCACCGCCACCACGCATCACCCTGGGTTTCTCTGCCTCGCTTGCTCCCGTCCCACGCAGCCCAGCTGGCTTCCTAACGCTGCTGCTTAATTAAAACCAACTGGGTGGAAAGCGAGCAACGAGAGGCAGAAACCGCGTGGTTTCCGACAGAGGAGCGGATGGAGCGGAGCTGCGCATCCCGGGCCGTGCCGCAGCCGGGGCCCGGCACCCTCCCCTCGTCCCCCTCCGCCCCCAGGACTCACCGGCATACTCTGGGTCGACATGGGGAGGGTAAAACCCAAACTTGATGAAGATGGGGATGGGGACGCCGAACTTGAACCACTCCACGACATAGGGAGGGGGCTGTCCCGTGAGCGGGTGGATCACGTCGCATCCCAGGATCACGCTCTCGCCAGCGCGAGCGGTCACGAACTCGGGCTCCTCCCTCGAGCCGAGGGCACCTGTGAGGGGATAAAGGAAGAATCTGTGGCTGATCCCACTGCTGGTCCCCAGCATCGAACCAGGACCCCCAAAGAGCCACAGCAGAAGCAATGCCCACCCCCAGCCACCTGTCTCCAACAAGGGCGGCCCCTGGGTCTGCTTTGCCCCAAAAACAACAGAGGGTCCCAAGCCCTTACAATCAGCTCCAAGGCCACCCTGAGCTACCACAGGAGTCAGGACAGTGGCCAGCAGCACCCCAATGCTCCAGAACAGCTTCCCAACCTCTGCACCAGGGCAAGGGTGATGCCCAGTGACCCCAGAAAGGTTTTGGGGACCCCTGCTCACACTAGAGGGGGCACAGAGCATGCCTAGCACTGCTCCCCACCAAGCTGCACCATCTGGGCTACCCTGTATCCCTGTGGCAGGGAAAAGGCTGCTTCCAGCTTGTGCCCCTGCATCCTCCAGCGAGCGGGACCGAGCGTGCAGGGACCACTGACCACAGCTCTGCTGTGCCAGCTCATGGATCCAACTCTCCCACCGGTGCCAGGCTGGGCCCCCGGAGCCTCCAGCCAAGCCCACATGTCCTCGGGCATCCCGGAGAGCCCCAAGCCTGAAACCCGTCTGCGACCTGCGCGTCGGGTCTGTCACCCTGCTCCTCCCGGCTGGGTAATTACAGGGGACTTTGGTCTCAGCTCCGAGGCTGCTCCACCCCGGCTGTGCCGCCCTGCTCGCTGCAGCCTGGCGTCATCCTGCTCTGCCAGCAGCAGCAAAGCTGCATCCTCAGCACGGCGTTCAGAGAGAGAGAGAGAGGGAAACCCAGGGCTGGGGAGGGAAGCCAAACAGGGGGTCCCCAAAACGAGGTCTAGACCCACATCGCCCTTCCCATCAAGGGAGGGCCCCCCGTTTTCCTGGCACACGCGGCCGCTGGCTGTTCCGGGGGGGATGCTCGGGGAGGGATGCTCGGGGAAGCACGTTCCCACTCCTCCGCGCTGCTCCTCGGGGCCGCCGGTGATTGGCGGCGAGTGACATCACCGCTTCCCCGCCGCGGGAGCCGAGCATCACCGAGCATCACCGGCTATTTTTGGCTCTGGCACAAGCGCGTACCGGCGAGAGGCCCGTGATGTGCCACCCCACAGGCCCACCGGCCGAGAGTCCCCGCGGGAAGGACAGCGGGCAGAGCTGGCCACGGCTCGCACACGGCACGCACACGGTGTGCCGCTGCAGAGGGTCACAGCCTGACGGTCACCCGAGCGTCCTCAGCCCCCACGCCACCGGCAAACTGGGCACGGGGGGCTGTTTGACTGGGAGGGCTGGCTGGTGGCAGCAGGGTAGGTGAGGCCGGGGTGCAGAGCCGTGAGCCAGCTGCAGGGAGCAGATGCTGCATTGCACACCCACTGCAGGCACCCGGCCCCGCTCCGGGGCTCCTGCACGGCCAAGGAGCCGCCCGGACGCCAGCGGGGCGGGGGGGATCGCTGAGCGCACACGTGCGGTGTGTGCACGTACACCCCCACACGCGCTTTGCACCGCCTCGACAACGCTCTTGCACCTTTCCATCCCTCGTTAGCGCCGCATCGCCGATGAGCTCCCATTCGCACCCTGTCAGCAGGGACGGTGTCAGCCCTCCCCTGCCACCCCGGCACTGAGCTGTGAGAACCCGTCCTGACCCCGCTGTGCCCACCCGGGAGAGTGAGGGGGGCTGCGCTGCAGGGCTGGATCCCCGTCCCTGCCCGTGGTCCTCCTGCGCCGGGTCGGGGACAGCAGCTGCCACGTGCTGCTCAAGAGCATCCAAGGACGCGCTTCCGCGGCCGCCGTGCCCGAGCGAGCAGGTCCCCAGCACCCCGGCACCCTGACAGCGACACCCTCTACCCACCAGCAAGCAGAGGATGGAAGCGGCAGCACCCAAAAGCCCTTCCCAAGCCCCCCACCTGCCCCAGCGCTCCAGCTCCTGGGCTACACCAAGACGGAATTCTTGGTTTCCAGCACCTCACCACCAACTGGAGCCTGGAATGTTGATGCTTGCCCAGCTGGAGCAAGCTCGCTGGCCAAGAGGCCACCCAGACACCCTGGGGATGGGCGCCAGGGAGTCACGCTACGCCAGGATCCCCTGACTGGCTGCCTGGCAGAGCAGTGGGTGACGTCCCCGGGGAGGGGAGGGGACGAGCCAGCCGCTCCGCCGGACCCACGCCTGGCCAGAGCTGCCCGGGCGGAGGAAAATAGGTCATCCCCGGCAGCTCGCAGCGCCGGTGTCTGATCGCAAGGCCGGTGGGGAATTGCACGCACGGCTGAGCATCACCTCCCCAGCGCACGGCCGACTGGCAGCCACGGCGGAGAACCGGCCCCCGGCTCTCCCCAGCTGCCACCCGCCCCGCTAACCGGCCCCGTGCCCTCCTGTCTCCACTGCCAGAACGCCAGGAAAGCAACGGGGAGATGTCTCACAATCCCTCTTTGGGTCTCCTCAACTTCCCAACCCACCGACCTTGCGGTCCCAACTCTGACCAGGTTTTCCTTCCAAGTCCAGGCCAAGAAGAAAGCGAGCAATGGAGACTGCAGCTCTCGATTCAAAGTGTTTTCTCACCCCCACATTTGTAGGGAAACGCTTGAAAACAACCCGCAGACGCCAGAAGAAACAGAGCACAAATAGACGGGGTATTTTTAAACCCACTTGATTTTCCCTGCCAAGTTCAGAGAGGTTTCAAGGCTGAACCTGCAGTTTGGAAAGAGGGTCAACATCAGGGAGCGGCAGCAGAGATGCAAACCCCAAATCCGCCTCGGTGCAGGAGCTCACGTGAAGCTGGGGGATGCCTCGTAAAGAAAAACAAGTAATCAACAGGCTTCGTCATCCAAGCAGATCCAGGAAAAATAAAAGCACGCCGCGTGCCAGGAGGCAAGAATACAAGATGCGGAGGTGGAGTTGAACAGCATCCCAAAGGGAGAGGAGGAAAGGCTGCCGCCACCGAGACGGTGCCACCGCGGGGCTCCCCAGGATGGCGATGCCAAGGATGGGGAAGACCCTCACCTGGAGCTGGGCATCCAGTTCCTCCGATCCCGAGGGCAGAGGCAGAAGGTGCCACAGGACTCGGTGAAGCTGAAGGCATCAAGCATCTCTGCTGCACTCACTGAAGCAGGACCCTTCCTGCAGGTGCTCCGTGAGAAGGATGTGGCCACGGCAGAGCGGTTTCCAAAGGAATTAACACCTGGGAAGGCTTTCCTGCCCGGCACAGTGGACACCCATGCCCTGGGGCAGAGAGGGGATCCTGTCCTGACCCACCATCGCCTTGCAGCCTGCTAACAGAGGCACCACTATCCATTTCCAACGCTGCCCCCCAGCCCTGGACCTCATCCCCATCCCTGTCACCCATGGGGACAGCTGAGGGAGCAGGCACGAGGCCCAGAGCCTGTGGACCTCTCCTCCCTGCTGAGCCGAGACGAGATATGCTCTGACACATCCCGCTCACATCGGTGGAGGCGGGATATGGCAGGGATCTCTGAGGACAAGGCCACCAGCGTGGCATATGGAGGCCAGCAGGGAAGGAGAGCAGGCAGCCATCGCCATGAAATGAAGAGGGGGGTGACTGCAGCCCAGGGTGGGGGACAGGGACAATGTGCTGTAGGGACCCCAGCTGCCAGGGCAGGGTGTGGGGTGCTGGGGGATCGCCTGTCCCCCACCGCCATAGTCCCCTAAATATCTCAGCACCCCCCATTACAAACCCAGTCCCTCTGCCTGTCATGGGGTACCCAGAGCTCCCCAAAAGCATCCTCCTGTCCTCTGGTGGGGGCAGCCCCGGGGCTGGGAGCGCAGCCCTCACCCCCTCCCCCAGCTGGAAAGCAGCATCTGGGCTTTCAGCGCGATTCCTGCGTTTTAAACCCGATTTTCCAGATGGATGGAGGGCGACGCGCAGGTCAAGTGACATACCTCAAGGTCACGCGGGGCTAGCGAGGAGAAGGATTATCAGCTCTGAGGGGTGGCTTGGTGCCCCATTCACAGCGAGATGGGGACTCGGAACCCTGCTCCTAGGCACAAGGGGCGTCCTGTGGGACCACCAACACCATCCCCAGGCAGGCAGGCAGCTGCCCTGGCATTCCAAGGGGAATGCACGCACGGGATGCTGCCCCACAGCAGCCCCACGGTGGGTCCTTGCTCCCTGGAATGGCACAGGTGGGAATGTGCCTGGCTGGGCAGCAGCTCAGCAAGCCCATGGGAGCACAGGTTGGTGCTCTGAGAGGCACGGAGATGGAGCAGGAAAGAAAATTCCTTCCCTGAGGTCACCCACTCCCACCTGGGGGTCCCCTGTGCCCCCTCCCTCTAATCGCCACCAGCCCGGTGTTGAGCATCCAGTGTTGGCAGCTGCCTCGGGGGAGGCATCATCTCCCAGCAACGACCAGCAGCTACCTGCGCGCTCCCCGTGGGCTCCCTCCGTGCGCCACGGGGCCGAACGAGCAGCTGTGGTGGGAACTGGAGCACCAAACCCATCCCAGAGGAGACCTCCTGCACCTGCAGAGTGCTGCCAGGGCGCTGTGCCCCCAAGCCCAGCCCCACATCGCACCCGTACCCCCGGGCAGGCTGGCATCGCCCTACCCACGGATCAGGGGGTCCCATCCCGGTGCCTTCAGAGCCCTCCAACAGGAAACTGGCATGCAGGCAGCGCTCCGAGCTGCCCGCCAGCAGCTCCTGAATCACGCTGTTCCTGGCTCAGGCAGCCCTCCCACCAACGCCAGCCTCTCCATGAAGGAGCGGGAGGAAGGGAGTTGTTTTTCCAAAGGCCAGCTGGTCGCTCAGGGCTCCGCTCCCAGCTCGGGAGATTCCTACCGCAAGGAAAGGGAGAGGGAAGGATTCCTCCATCGGCACGGCACAGGGTTGGACCCACTGCTTGCCCATCTGCAGGGCTTCTCTTCCAGCTTGAAGGCACGACCTCCAAGACGGAGGACCGGAGGTGAACGGGAGATGTTCCACCCTGCCATAGCTCCAGAGGGGAACTTGCAAGGTTTGCCCATCACCAGCGAAGCTGCATCTTCCAAGCCAAAGGCAACTGAGCCAGCAAAGCATCGCCACAAAGACCCTCCGGCAAGCCAAGTCATCAACCGAGACACTCACGTCCCTCCCTGCCCCGCACGCTCCCATCCAACAGGTCCAGAGGAGCAGAAAACCTCCAGGGAATGATGGAAATGGGAGCCCAGCCAATGCCCTTGGCTGTTCCCGGTGCCAAACCATCCCCTTGCCAGAAGAGAGCGGGGCCAAAGCCGCACGTGCCAAATCCAGCGGCTCCTGGTCCAGACTCCTCCACGGCCAAAGAGGCAAAACCCAACAGCTCTGCGCCGGGAGCGAGCAGGGGATGCAGCGCTGGCACCGCCACACCGAGCCACTCCAACCGGCCAAGGTCAGCGCCGGGAGCATCGCCCGCCGCGGTGCCCAGGGAGCCTCTTCAATGGAGCCCTCACCCAGGGCTGGCAGAGCCGAATCCTCCCTCTGCAAAGCCTCCTGCCGGATCCACGAGCATCCCCACTCACTGTGTGGTGCCACAACGTCACGCTCGTGGGAGAGGGAGGAAAAGCCCCTCGGTGTGACGGCACTGCTGGGAATGCCAGGAGGCCGGATCCCTCCTCTGACACCCACTCCCGGCGCGGTCACGTCCTGGCTCTCCTCCCCCATGCCATAAGAGGGGATAACACACCCTCCTTCCCTCTCTGAGCCGATTAACGCCTGGAAAGCCCTCGGAGAGCCAGGCAAGAAGGCTGCCCAGGACCAGCTCTGCTGCTTCTCAGCTCAGCAAGGAGGAAGTGGTGTGGGAGGAAGGCCATGGCAAGAGGAAAAGCCCCAGCGAGGGCACCAGCACACGGGGAGCCCCAGCTCTCCTCCGAAGCCCTGTCCCCAAGCAATGAGGGGTGACAACCCCCCATGAGGACGGGACAGTGCTGGGACCGAGGGGTTGCAGCAGCTGGGGTGAGTCCCGTGGGCTCCGTGTCCCTGCGGGGGCCACGCCGGCCCGCAGCATCCCCTCCCCCGGCACCCACCCACGCATTACTCACGGCGTGCTCATTCATCACGTACACGCTGCTCCACACGCACAGCACCCCCGTGCCGGGGCTTCCCGGCACCCACTCACCCCGGCACCAGTTCCGGAGCCCCATCCGAGCGGCTCCAGGATATTTCCAAGTTCCCAGGTGCTGAACTCGCTGCTCTGCTCCTCTCCCCAGCAGAGCATCCCTGTGCAAGCCGCCGCTGCTGCAAACGCTGCCTCACCACACTGCAGCACGCAGTTCAGGCAGGCAGCAGCCGGCCACGGCTCTGTAAGAGGGGCTACGAACCCCCAAACGGGCCAGCCCCATCCTGACACACATCCCCCTGCCTCCAAGGAGCCACCTGCCAGGCGAGGAGGACAAGGCACAGATGTGACCCAGTGGGCTCGAGGAGCGCTGTGAATTGGGGGGGGGGGGGGGGGGGGGGGGGGGGGGGGGGGTGGGCTGCAGCCCCCCGGCACGTGCCCCCTCCCAGCTCACCCGTGCCCGCCGAGGCAGCGTCCCCCACGCCACGGGGAGGGGAGTGGTGGTGACTGCCAGCCAGGCATTGCTTGCTGCCGGCAGCCACCGCATCCCCACGGGCAGGGTGCGGTGACACCCAGGGCACGGCTCCCGGGTCTCATCCCGGGCAGGGACCACCGGGACGCAGGGATAACCACGCGCCCAATGAGGAGCCAGTGGCAGAGATGGGGGACGGTGCTGCACCAGCGGCAGGCAGCTCCCCTCTACCTGCAGGGATGGCTCGGAGGGGTGGGAGGGGGCTGGCAGCTAAAGGAAAAGAAGCCAGAGCAGGAAAATCAGGGTTATCCCTTGCTGCCGTCTCCCTCCTGACCTTGGACAACCCTGTGCCTCAGTTTACCCCAGCACAGCAGCCAGCCTGCAGTGGGGGGAGAAGGAGTGCAGCCTCTCCTGAGCGGGGGGAGCAAAGTCACCCCCAAACCCGCAGCCGGGGCGCCGCAGGGGAGGGCGACGAATCCCTCCTGCATTTCTCCTTGCCCAGCCGGGCTACCCTTGCAGGGAAGGGCAAACGCTGCCCGCACCCCCCAGAGCTGCCGCAGGCGCTTCCCCAGGATTAGAGGAGAAATCCGAATGCGGAGAAAAGCTTGCCCATCCCTGATCAAGGGGGACACTCAGCCAGCCGTGTCCCTCCCCCTCCTCCCAGGACCCGCACCCGCTTGCCTTTTCCCAAAGGGAATTTCCAACCCCCGGGCAGAGGCTCAGCCGCACCGGGAGCGCGGCTTCCCGAACTTCCCCAGCTGCAGCCGCTGCCCTCGGGGAGGTCACGGCCAACCCCGCCGAGCGCCTGCGGAGGGAGGATGCGCCGGGCGCTCCCGGCTCCCCCCGGCAGCGGGGGATGAAGGAATCGCCAGCGCCCCGCCGCAGCGGGAAGCGCTCGGTCCCCGCACCGGCACCGGGGAAGACGCGAACCCCGCAAACGCCCTCCGGAGCCGCAGTTCCCCCTCCTACCATCCTCCCCAGCCCCTTCCCGGTACCCTCTCCCCGGGACGTGATGCCCCCCCCGGTGCGCGCAAGCCTCCCGGTCCATGCGCATCCCCCCCG